>LPNX010143151.1:301745-346588 GCA_001517045.1 Pseudotsuga menziesii | reverse complement strand
CTTTGATGCTAGGACCAGTTTTCAAAACAACCACCAAGACACCCTTCCCTTTTCCCTATCCCCATTTAGGAAATTGCTGAGTTATACATACTTTTTTCCCTTTCCTTTTCCCAATCCCCATTTATGAAATTGTTGAGCTTACATACTTTTTTGTCAAAATGCACTCCTTTGAATCTCTTAAGACGCATTGCCTTTGTATTTTGAATTTATGCCACATGAACAGACCTGCTATGCAAATGACAGTGTTTCTTACTCCAGTAATATTCCTTTACAAGGAGCTGTTGAAGTGCTTAGTTTTATTAAAGAGTGCATTTTTTCTCCAGATTGGCATTCTTCTATTTACAAAGGATCCTGTCACCAACTTAATGAAGAACATGCCAGTGCTCTTTTACGAATGCTACAGCCACAGCTTTTAGTTGATGAAAGAATGGAGGGGGCTGGTGTTTCAGATATATCCTATGAAAAACACTTCCTTGAACATTTTCAGAAAGAGCAGATATTTGCTCCCATATTTCCTCCCACCCAATCTAGTAATTAAGGTGAATCAACATGGAATGGTAAACAAGAGAAGCAATAGGAAATGGAAAATAAATATTGACTTCATTAGAAGCAACTACACCAAGGTGGACTAAAGGGTTCTCAGTTCAACAAAAAAAATTGAGCATGAAAGAAAAGGTATGGTACATTCAAACCATTGCTTTGATGCTAGGACCAGTTTTCAAAACAACCACCAAGACACCCTTCCCTTTTCCCTATCCCCATTTAGTAAATTGCTGAGTTATACATACTTTTTTCCCTTCCCTTTTCCCCATCCCCATTTATGAAATTGCTGAGCTTACATAATTTTTTGTCAAAATGCACTGCTTTGAATCTCTTAAGACGCATTGCCTTTGGATTTTGAATTTATGCCACATGAACAGCCCTACTCTCCAAATGACAGTGTTTCTTACTCCAGTAATATTCCTTTACAAGGAGCTGTTGAAGTGCTTAGTTTTATTAAAGAGTGCATTTTTTCTCCAGATTGGCATTCTTCTATTTACAAATGTACTTTCTAAAGAAGTAGGTAAGTAAAAATGTGGTATATATACCTGTTTCCTGTAGGGGGGTGTCAGCCTCCCAGGCTCCATTGGGGACTTACCCCGATCAGCTGACTGCAACAAAGTAATTAAAAACATTAATTTCGAACTTAAACCAATACACGGGGAAAATATTATTTAAAAACATATTTAAATATTGACCACGTTGATATCATAATTAAACAAATGTACTTTCTAAAGAAGCAGGTAAGTAAAAATGTGGTATATATACCTGTCCCCTGTAGGGGGGTGTCGTCCTCTCAGGCTCCATCAAGGACTTGCCCCGATCAGCTGACTACAACAAAAAGTAATTAAAAACATTAATTTCGAACTGAAACCAATACATGGGGAACTTACCCAAGAGATGGTGCATTCCATGGGTTGGTGAGCTTTTATAACAGAATCATTAGAAATTTTGGTGGTGTAAGTGCACCCTTGACTGATTGCACAAGAGGGAAAGTCTTTACTTGGACAAAGGCAGCCGCTGTGAGTTTTGAATAACTCCAAAGGAGGGTTATGGAAGCACCAACTCTTACACTGAAAGTCTGTGAAAGTTTTAAAGATGTAATGAATGGCAAGCACACATGGAACAATGCTAAGAAAGAGCTAATATTTGCTTCCATATTTCCTCCCACCCAATCTAGTAATTAAGGTGAATCAACATGGAATGGTAAACAAGAGAAGCAATAGGAAATGGAAAATAAATATTGACTTCATTAGAAGCAACTACACCAAGGTGGACTAAAGGGTTCTCAGTTCAACAAAAAAAATTGAGCATGAAAGAAAAGGTATGGTACAGTCAAACCATTGCTTTGATGCTAGGACCAATTTTCAAAACAACCACCAAGACACCCTTCCCTTTTCCCTATCCCCATTTAGGAAATTGCTGAGTTATACCTACTTTTTGCCCTTCCCTTTTCCCCATCCCCATTTATGAAATTGCTGAGCTTACATACTTTTTTATCAAAATGCACTGCTTTGAATCTCTTAAGACGCATTGCCTTTGGATTTTGAATTTATGCCACATGAACAGCCCTGCTCTGCACATGACAGTGTTTCTTGCTCCAGTAATATTCCTTTACAAGGAGCTGTTGAAGTGCTTAGTTTTATTAAAGAGTGCATTTTTTCTCCATATTGGCATTCTTCTATTTACAAAGGAGCCTGTCACCAACTTAATGAAGAACATGTCAGTGCTCTTTTATGAATGCTACAGCCACAGCTTTCAGTTGATGAAAGAATGGAGGGGGCTGGTGTTTCGGATATGTCCTATGAAAAACACTTCCTTGAACATTTTCAGAAAGAGCTGCTATTTGCTCCCATATTTCCTCCCACCCAATCTAGTAATTAAGGTGAATCAACATGGAATGGTAAACAAGAAAAGCAATCGGAAATGGAAAATAAATATTGACTTCATTAGAAGCAACTACACCAAGGTGGACTAAAGGGTTCTCAGTTCAACAAAAAAAATTGAGCATGAAAGAAAAGGTATGGTACAGTCAAACCATTGCTTTGATGCTAGGACTAGTTTTCAAAACAACCACCAAGACACCCTTCCCTTTTCCCTATCCCCATTTAGGAAATTGTTGAGTTATACATACTTTTTGCCCTTCCCTTTTCCCCATCCCCATTTATGAAATTGCTGAGCTTACATACTTTTTTGTCAAAATGCACTGCTTTGAATCTCTTAAGATGCATTTCCTTTGGATTTTGAATTTATGCCACATGAACAGCCCTGCTCTGCAAATGACAGTGTTTCTTACTCTAGTAACATTCCTTTACAAGGAGCTGTTTAAGTGCTTAGTTTTATTAAAGAGTGCATTTTTTCTCCATATTGGCATTCTTCTATTTACAAAGAAGCCTGTCACCAACTTAATGAAGAACATGTCAGTGCTCTTTTATGAATGCTACAGCCACAGCCACAGCTTTCAGTTGATGAAAAAATGGAGGGGGCTGGTGTTTCAGATATGTCCTATGAAAAACACTTCCTTGAAAATTTTCACAAAGAGCTGATATTTGCTCCCATATTTCCTCCCACCCAATCTAGTAATTAAGGTGAATCAACATGGAATGGTAGACAAGAGAAGCAATAGGAAATGGAAAATAAATATTGACTTCATTAGAAGCAACTACACGAAGGTGGACTAAAGGGTTCTCAGTTCAACAAAAAAAATTGAGCATGAAAGAAAAGGTATGGTATAACCTGGCACACTTTCATTTAGATTGAAATATAGATTCTTACCAACAGAACATCATTGATCTGTGCTGCGGAAATGTACAACAAAGTGCTTGCTATCTGGCCTAATCACTGGCGTGCTCAGCTCAACAAAGCAGTGGCATTGTTGGGTGCTGGAGAAACTGAAGAAGCTAAGAAAGATTTGAAAGAGGCTTTCAAGATGACAAATAGGGTGGAATTATATGATGCCATTACCCATTTGAAGCATCTCCAGAAGAGACCTAAAGGGATTGGTTCGATGATTAGAAGAGCAGATCAGCAGGGAGGTTCTGAAGCTCAGGTGTAGATGGGAACTGGTAGTGCAAGCTTGGAAGAAGGAATATTGGTTGTTGAACCAGGAAGGTTTAGAAGAGCAAGTGGAAAAACCACACCTAGACAGTACTTGTCCTGTGCTATAGATATCAGGAGCTTCTAGAGGCTAACTAGATTGAATCATTGTGATATAAATCTTGTGAAAAATAAATTAACTGAAACAAAGGTGCCCATATCTCAATCTGGCAGTGGTGTATCATAGAAAACCATCCGCAAGGCAGCACTTGAACATGGCAATCTAACAGAAAGGGATATTGGCATTCTTCTATATTTTGTGCTCTTCTATCTCTTTGAAATTGTAGGGTGGATATTTGGGAAGCCAACTCATTTATATTTATATCTCTTTCTTCTTCATCTCTATGTTCTTCCACAATAGCTAATAATTTATCTTTCTCTTCTTCTACTTGGTGAACTTCAACTATTTGTACTAGGTGTATATTTCGTATTTTCAGATGACTCTTTGATATTGAAATTTCATTATCTTTCTTTAATATCAATTATTTTAGTTGAGAGCCATCATCTGGTTATGAACTTAGATTCACTATTTTATCCTCAAGCTCTTTGATAGTTAATTTCTTGGCTCTAGCTGTATATTTCAAATATTTTAGGAGATATCCTACTTTGTTGAGAGATTCTCTAATCCTTTTTTCTATCTTGGTGGATTTTACCACCTCTACACAAATCATATCACTGTCCTGTTTGAAGAATTATACTTTATCAGGATCAATTAACAAGGACCAATCCAAAACATTCTCTATATCTTTGTAATCTCTCAGAGTTGTAGGTATCGGAACCATTGGATCAACTACTCAATATCTGAAAGTGTCATTAGCACAATATGTAACTGTCAACAACCTTTTATTATAAGGCATAACATGTAGCTTTCCTTCATTTACACTCTGTACACTTCCCTTTCTAATTTCCTTATAGATAGATCACATGTTAGTTTCCACCAGTATAGGTCCTACTGGAGTTATTTATTTGGCTTTATGTGGTACCATGAACTCCAATGATGGAGAAGGAATCATCCTAGTTAGTTTTTTTCCTAACAGTATTGTTGGTTCTCTACATCACAAATTTATACCTCATTTGATAAGAGTATTTGTCTGGTGTATTCCATTTATATTAATATTACTGTCAAGAAAATGGAAAACTTGTAGGGTTTCCCCTCCAATCCGTAAATACTTATACCTATATGATATAAAAAAAGGAACCGGTCTCAAACTCTAGTCTTTGGAGTAAAATGCAACCATTCTTTGCCCTCTCTAGGCATTCTTGGTAGATCTATCCCATGAATGACCACATAGTAAATCCTCATTACTTTTTCAGTAAACTATATGAAGTTATAATTTCTTGATTTTTTGATAAAAATGGGATTCCATTCATATGAAAGAATATCCATGTCTAATTAATCAATCATCTTTAGTCCTAGAATTTCAAAATATTTGAAATTATAGTGTGGGAAAAGGAATAATAAACAAGAGGAAAATCTAAAAGTCTCTTGGGAAGGAAACTCTATTAGTTTCTGAATGAGAGTCTCAGCTATGAAACCATGAGTATCATACTTAGGAGTATGCCCTACTATTGGCTATAATTGTGAGAGAAAACCTAACATTGTCTCATACACCTCTTCATTGCTTTTGTAGCCTAATATGGAACATAGTAGGGAAACTATCCTTCTAGCCTCAATCTTGAAGAAGATAGTATTTAAAGGGGGTTTTAGTTTTTAGATACAATTCTCGCTTCCATTCAATAATTTATCACAATGGTTTTACTATTATGGCTTAGGGTTTGGTATTGCAAGGATAACTCTCTTTCTCCAAACGATAGGAGGTAATCTTCTATTGGTAGAGTGAACATTTTACTAATGCTTTGAAAAAAAATATTATAGACAGCTATGGCTCCATCGGAGGATTTGATGGTTCTTTGGCTTGACGAATATTATGTCGAGAACCACACTGTAAATTTGGGGAAATGTACCATGGGAGGGAATATTGAGAATATTCAGTTAGAATTCCATAACTGGTAGGGGTCCTGGTGTGTGGATACTTTGTAGCTAGATTCCACCAAGGTTTAAATTAAGTCTCAATGGGATATTACTAGGTCTCTAATATCAACTTGGTGGTAGAAAATGGTTGAATTCTCTGCTAGAATGTAATTGGGGGAAACATCGAAGGTTGTATAGCCCATTTTTGCAGTTTAAATCATATGGTTAGGGATAATTTTGTGTTATAAAGGATTAGGGTAAAAACCTTTATACTGACTAATGGTAAAATTTCAAATGAGGAATGTTTAAACTGGTTTACCTGGTTAGGTGATGTGGATGGAAATTTTTATTTAAGAGACTAACTTGGTTGTTGATTGGACATACTAAGTGCTTGGAGCTTTGGTTCACAGGTATTTATGAATGCACACACAACAAGGACTAGTGAAACTGAGAAATATTTACTTCCATCTCGGCAATGCAATATTGGAAATGCATCAAGACAATTTCTAATTTATACTGCTTAAAGCCTACAGAGTTTTTTCCATCCATACCTTAAAGGGAGAATGATCCAGCAAAAAATCGCAGATCCAATGGCTTCAAACTTACCCCAAATCCTCTGCCTCCACCAGCGATTCCGTGACCTGTAGTTACTCTTCTTCTTTCTTGCGCGCTCTTGGGAAACTATTTCTAACCAAACCCGTACCCACACCAAGGAAAATATCATTGTAGAGGACAAAGAGGCTTCAAACCTTTGCTCCAATTGCAAACAGTGCTTCAAGCCCTTGCTCCAACTTCGGGCATTGAGCGTGCAGGTGATCAACAATTGCAAACTGTGCTTCAAACCCTTGCTCCAACTTCGGGCATTGAGCATGCAGGTGAACAATTGCAGACTGTGCGAGTGCGGGAGGGAAGGAAGAATCAATTTCACATAGAGCCCATGGTTCATAAAGTAGAATATCCCCTTTTTGTTCCCCGATGATGTGTTTAGTGTCTTATGCTAATGTGCGGGAAGGAGTGAAACCTCCAAAGGGTCCATAACTTTGTATGGTCAGGACTAGGAGGCATGTGAAGCATGTGCTAGTCCAACCCCCCTTCGTTGCGACTAAGTTGTGGTAGGCATTAAATCAATTGTTAGCTTATAAATTAAAGGGTTGCGTATGGTATGACCTTTGATTTAATTGTTAGCTTATAACTTGTGACCCTTTTAGGTGAAAAGACTAATCTTAAACCCTATTCTTTATATGGATTTCAATTTGTAAGATAATGAACAATGTCATTAGTATTTGCACTAGATGTTGTTTCTCATTTGTAAGATGGACAAAACATGTTTTTCATGTCATTTTTCAAGCCCTATTCAGGTAGTATTGTTTCAACTAAAATATATTGATATGTTTCCAAATTGAAAATTGTACCTTTAATATGATATTGTGTTGACATTACACCTTAGGGTTAATCTTGTCAACTTGTGGTTTTTGTCCACACTTATTGCATCACCATGGTATGTTCAAGAGTGCCTACCCACCCTGAGTTCCCCTTACTAACACCTATTTTTCCATTTTGGTACCCATGTTTTGTTTTACATGTAGGCCCAAGAACCCATTAGCCTCATCATGTCAGAGTTTGAATGGTTAATGATTCTATATCATATTTTCCTACCATTTTTATCCACTTGTGCATTTGTGTATATTACTTAGCTGTTGTTCACTCCTTTAAGTTTACCAGCATTTCCATCACTTTTTCCACTCACCATTTACCTTAGTAGCTGGTGTTTATTAAACTTTACCCATGAAAGGAAGGCATTAATGAGTGTATAAAACTAACTGAATACATTTTTCTTCTTTTGTTTTGCATGGGACTACCATGTGCACATGGAATGTAGTTGCATTGTTTTACAACATTCATTTCCTCCACTATTTCATAGCATACTTATCTTTTTGATCTTACAAAAACATCAAAAAGACAATAAAAAAATCAAAAGGTGGGGGGTATTTTGATTTTTTTAAGTGGTAGATATCAATATTTTTCACACTTGAACACGACACTTGTTTGTGCCAGTCTCTTACAATTTGGTGTAGAATTTCCATAGGAGTCATACCATGTTTCTAAGTATACTTCATGAATTAGTTACCTTTCTAATCACCATGGAGAATCCATTCAATTTATCTTTTGTTGATGTTTTATTTCATTGGTCCCTACTTGGAACCAGTCATTGTTCAATTCATAATTGTGTTGTGTTCATGCTCAAGGGAAGTTAGTAAGCCTACATTAGTTATTCCTCATCTATTTTGACCATTTGTGTCAACCTTTATAGTATTGAATTGTACCTAATGCTTTCCTCTCTTCAATTTCAAGCAATCAGATTAGATTCTTGTTGTTTCCATGTTGATTTCTGAAAGGTAACTCGAGACTCTCCATCTGATGGATCTATTCTTATTGACTCCATTTTTTTTCTAGGAAATATATTTAGACATTAGTATGGTACCTTGGAACTTACTAACATCAAAGGCAAGTTTTCTTGCAATCTAAAGTGTATTTTATTAAATGATTGAGCAATTTAAGCGCCATCGCTTAAGCGACGCTTAGGAGGATATCCGTCGCTTAAGCGACGCTTGCAAGCCTAGCCGTCGCTTAAGAGACGCTTATGCCCACCTTTTCAAAAAAAAAAATTATCTTTCTGATTTTTGGCACGGTTAAAAGAAAAAATCCACGCGCCGTCGGAAAAAACCGTCGGATTTTGGATCGAAATGTAGTAGTGATGGCTCATTCAAAGGGCAATTGATCTAACGAGTTTCAAACTAGCAATCCAAATTCAATATTGCAACCCACAACAAAATCTTAACACAAGCATTCTCTAAAAACAAGTCACAAATTCATCTTCAGAATCAACCGAAGTCAGAATGAGACCAAACATTTATGGATTAAACGAAACCAATGCAATTTTAAACGATGAGGAGGGGCCCCAAGATTTAAAACTTTGGGGAGAATAGTTGCAGCTGCAACAATTGGCGATTACCTGGTGAACCTAGATATCTGGGTGATTAACCTTTGAGTGAAAGACTGTTTAACAACACAAGCCTCATATTGAATTCTTCCAGCAATATGGATTTCTCAAATGACAGAAGTGTGTACCCTTAATCATTGATGACAGTCCAATTAGGGAGAGTGGAAACTAGAATCGTTAAGTCCAGATCACTATGCTGAGGCCAGAGGATGAGTTTCATTATTACCTTTGTCTTCAGGTGGCTAATAGCTTTGGACACCACAGGATTGTAGCATATGGTAAACATAAATATTCGTTTGTTCCTCATTCCCATGCCATTTTAACACTTTTTCTTGTCCTTTTGGGATTTTTCCCCTTTTCATATGAGTTTGCTTACATGCTTTTCTTACTGAATTTTACTTCAGGATACTCTATCCCATATTTTCCTTTGCTGTGAGTGGTGTACTTCAAATTTAAGCTCATCGACGGAGAGGATCTTTCGGCAATTTAGTACTTATGATTCAGCATCTGCTTTGATGTATGATGCTTTTCATAGGAGTTCTTGGATTCTTATCTGCTTTTTGGCATTCGTTTCTTGGCATGGGAGCATTTATATTTAATATACTGTTCACCTTGCTCATTTCCATGGGTTTTCTTCTATCGCTCCTTAGAACAATTTAAATGTGACGTGGATGGAGCCCCAACATAGTGTTCCAGACTCTCTAAATCCGGTTTATTACACAGGGATTAAGCAGGACTTCAATGCTCACAGAATTATTCGAGAAAGTGACTAATATGGAAGAAAATATTTAATATAAACAGCAACCCACAGTCTAATCACTAAATTGTTTATCACTCCCAAAAATTCTGATGTTCCCCATGTAATCGCAGGTTCGTCTCCTTAATTGAAAATAAGAAAAATCAAACTAAAGCAAACTGAAAAACATGACTCAAAAGAACTATCAGATGGATTATTTATACACAAGTCAGAAGAAATCAAACAACTTAGGAAAAATAAGGCTTGAGAACCAAACCATTTACCGGTAGGTTCTCCTCCCACCCCTGTAGATCTTGCAACTTGTATGTAGAAGGACCAAGCTTGGCTGCAATCTGAAAGGAGCCTACCCACAACTGCTGGAATTTGGTATGCTTTCCCTTCTCATCATGGGGTTGGTCCCATTTGAGGACTAAGTCTCCTACTTCAAAGTCTTTTGTCACAGCTTTATGCTTGTCAAACCATCTCTTAATTGACTCTTGTTGTTGTTTAAAGCATTCCTTGGCTTTAGATCTAGCCTCTTCTGCTTTCAGGAGATTATATGTTCTTATCTGTAAGACTTGATCATCAGACCCTCTAGACTCTTGAGCTAGTATGGAAGATGGTAGCACAATGTTGGGAGGAACAATGGCTTCTTTTCCATAAACAAGGGTATAAGGAGACACTCCAATTGCAGACTTGGGGGTGACTCTATCATCCCAAAGGGCATTTGGTAATGCTGAGTGCCAACTCCTTTGGTTTTCTACCACAGTATTTTTTAGGATTCTAATCAGATTTTTGTTAGAGGATTCAGCCAGGCCATTTCCTTGTGGATAGTAATTAGCAGAATAATGCAATTTTATCCCTTTATCATGAGCAAAAGCAGTCAACTTAATTGATGAAAAGTAGTTGGCATTATCAAGAACTAACGAAACTGGAACTCCAAACCTTGTCATGATGTGGTCTTGTAAGAAGCTGATGACTTCGTCTTCATTTATCTTGCGCAGCGGAATAGCTTCAACCCAGTGAGTGAAATAATCTGTAGCAGTCAGAATGTACTTGTGTTGGAGAGAAGAATTCGGTTTTATTTCTCCAATAATATCCAACCCCCATTGCTCGAATGGTTCCGTGATCATCACAGGATTTAGGGGTGCTGCTGCTTTAGGTTGTCTCCCACCACACCTTTGGCAGATGTCACATCTCCTGACATGTACATGTGCATCTTGGAAGAGTGTAGGCCAATAATAACCTACCCTGAGGATTTTGTGGGCTGTAGTGTCTCCTGAATAATGTCCCCCAGCAGGCCCATCATGCAACTCTGTCATTACTTTCTTCGCATCTTCCTTTTCTAGGCATCTGAGAAGAACCTCGTCATAATTCTTTTTGAACAATATTCCTTTGACAATTTGATAAGATGCCGATTTAAGACGTAGCGTTCTTGTTTGCTTGGAACTCCAATGTCTTGGTAACAGCCCTGCCTGCAGGTAATGCACAAGGTCTATGTATCAAGACTCAGGAGTTGTATACATCCATTACCTGTAACTTGCCCTCGTCCTCCCAGGCTTGTTCTTCATTGTTCCCAATTTTGGTCATCAGTTTGCACAACCCCTGACCTTTCACTATAGAAGCTGGCTTGAATTCAAGGTCATACTCTTGAAGAGCTGTTACCCAGTTACCCCTTCTTTCTCCTAACTCTTTCTGTATAAGAAGGGATCTTATAGCTAGGTAGGGGACTATTACCTTGGTTCTATTCTTCAAAATATAAGGCATAAATTACTTCACTGCCTTAAATACCGCGTAAGCCTACTTATCAATGGTTGGGTAGTTCAATTCATCCCCTTGAAGACTAGTGCTCATGAAAGCTATTGGGAATTCATCCCCCCCATCTTCCTTTTGTGTAAGCACAGCTGCCAGTGAATCATCAGACACAAATGTATACAGAATAAAGTCTTTATCAAAGTCTGGGCTTTTCAAGGAGGGTGCGTGTGCAACAACAGTCTTGATTTTGCTGAAATCATTCTTCGCAAGTTCAGTCCACTTGAATTGTGCATTCTGCTTGACCATCTGCTGCAACGGCTAAACAGTCTGGGCGAAATCAGGCACAAACCTTCGTACGAAATTTATGGTTCCCATGAAGGATTGCATCCCATTTTTATTATGGGGCAAGGGGATTTGTTCAATAGCCTTAATTCTTTCTGCATCAATGGAGACCCCTTGCTTTGAAACTATCTGGCCCAATAACTTTCCTTCCGTGACTACGAATACACATTTTTTTAGGATTGAGTGCAATGCCATACTTACGACAGCGTTCGAAAATTTGCTTTAAGTGAAACACGTGCTCTTCTCTTTTCTTCAAGAATATTGTAACGTCATCAAGGTATACTACAGCACTTCGGCCAAATCCATGAAAATCTATGTCCATAGCCCTTTGAAACATTGCTCCAGCATTTATCAGCCCAAAGGGCATTCTTCTGTAGCCAAAGGTTCCCCATTTGGTTCTGAACGTTGTCTTCAATCTATCTTCTTCGGATACCAATACTTGATTGTAGCGAGAGAAACCATCTAATAATGAAAACAATTCATAACCAGAGACCATTTGCAGCAATTGCTCCATGGGCGGCACAGGGTAGTTATCCTTATCGGAAGCGCGATTCAAGTTCCTAAAATCCACGCAGAGCCTGATTTCTCCTGAATTTTTTCTTATTAGTACCAGATTTGATACCCACTCAGAGTGTCTAACTTTGAAGATGATTCTAGCATCCAATAATTTCTTTACTTCACTCTGAATCAGCGGCTCCAATTTTGGATGCATTTTTCTTAATGGTTGCTGATATGGCTTGACACTTGCTTTAATGGGAATGACATGTTTGATGATGCTGGTGTCGTATGTTTTCAAATCTTCGTACGTCCATGAGAAAACATCTTTATATTGTTTAAACAGATTGATGAATCTATCTCTTTCTGCAGGCGAACAACACTTGCTGAGATTTACAAATTTGGGATTCGTCTCAGTCTCTAAATTAATCAATTCAAACTATAGAGATGAGCTATGGGTCTTCACGTTGGGTGGTCTTCTGAACTTTTCATTTCAATCGAACATTTTTTCCAATGTTCTGACTCCTTTAGGAATGAAATTGTCATATTTTATCTCGTCCTGGTGTTCCTCAACATCTATAATGGATCCTTGAAAGACTTCGTCATTTGTCAAGAATTCTATTATTCGCTGATCATCGTCAAACACTCGCAAGTTGGTGATCATATCTGGTATGGAGGGCCTGAAAAGAAGTTCGACAGAGCATCGATTATTAGTGGGTATGAGTCTAGCGGCTGATGTGGCCAATAGATCAACAGCTGCGTTTTTAATTCTTGGAATTGAAATAATGTTAAATGCATTAAAATATTTCAGCAAATCCCATACCTTGTTCTGGTAAGCCTTTAAGTGAGTAGAAATATAATGTATCTGATTCCGGATTTGTTTCACGATAATTTCAGAATCCCCAAAAACTTTTAGATTACTTACCTTCAATTCAATTGCCTTCTTTAGTCCCTGCACTAGTGGTTCGTACTCGGCTGTATTATTAGTACACTCAAACTCTAATCTACATGAAAGGAAATGTTTATTCTTTTGTGGGTCAATCAGGACACAACCAGCCCCTGACCCTTCTAATGTATTAGAGCCATCGAAAAATAAAGTCCAAAAATCATTAACTACTGAAAACGAATCTACTCCTACTGCTAAGTCTACTATTTTACAGTCAATCTCATCAGCCTGTGAGAATCG
Source organism: Pseudotsuga menziesii (assembly GCA_001517045.1). Classification (NCBI taxonomy): domain Eukaryota; kingdom Viridiplantae; phylum Streptophyta; class Pinopsida; order Pinales; family Pinaceae; genus Pseudotsuga; species Pseudotsuga menziesii. The sequence continues at coordinate 333,465 of LPNX010143151.1, read as the reverse complement.
AAGGAGATCAGGCCGAGTGTCAGATGTGTTGTTGGCTTCTTCCGCTTGATAATTCCCAGGTTCTAGCTCAATAAAATAGTTTCCCAAGACAAAATCCACTGGTACATTCTTCTCATCCAGCTGAGTGACATTATATTTCATATGAGGCTCTCTTAAAATATTAATCTGATTCGGGCTTCCTTTGTATGGCAACCACAGATGTGACCAATCAGAAGCGAAATATCCATTAAGTTTGGCCAACCAATCTCTGCTCAGGATAAGGCCGTATGCATCTGGTATATCAGCCACCACGATATTAATGACCTGGCATACTTTATCATTTGAGGCCAGATGGACTAGGACATCTTCCATCTCACCAATTACCTTCACATCTGTCCTGTCCAACTGAATTAATCTCCACGGGGATGGCTTAGGCTGCCCATTGATTCTTTTACAGACAGATATCAGCATGACATTAACAGTTTCCCATGAATCTACCAATAAATTATGTACATTGTAATTAAATATTTCAAAAGTAAGGAGGAAAGGTGGATGCTTGTGCTTGGAATTACCTCCACTGCTGGTCTCTCCAATCTCTTCTTCTTCTTCTGGTTGATTGTTAGTGGGCATTTTCTCATCTGATGCTTCAAGGGCTCTCAACAACCTTTCCTTTTGTTGTGGCACTTTGCACATTTCGAATAGTGGAACATTCGCCTTTATCTTCTTTAAATCCTCCACAATGTCATAATCCATCTGTTGTTCCCTGGGATGAGGCCTATCAGCATTCTCCTTATCTTCATTTGGCTTGGTGGTTGCATCATTCTGTCTAGGATTTTGGCTGGTAATAGTGAACTCTGGAATTTTATCAGCCAAAGATTTGTCTTGAAATCTCTTCTTAACATTTCTCTGCAGCCTCTTAATCTTTGGGAGTATAATACTGTCTTCCTTAACCGTCCCTTGGCTCCTTGTGGCTACGTTGGTTTCTACAATGTCCTTGTACCCCTCAGTCTTTTCTTCAGCGTCAAATAATGAGACAGACTTCCATAAAGCCATGGTTTCTTCTTCCTGTTCTTTAGTGGAAGTAGAAGTAGAAGTTTCTTTTCTTTCTTCTTCTCCCTCTTCTGTTAATCTAGAATCTAACAGTTGATTCATGACCAATGTCATCGAATTAATCCATTGAGGACAATTCTTTTCAGAGTGTGGCTGTTGGTCGAAAGTGCAAAAATTGTCCAAGCCTACCTCTGTTAAATTCATGGATGCAGCATTGTGAGGAGGAGGTTGAGACTGATGGTTGTCCTCTATTTTCTTATAATATGGCTTATAAAAATTTTGTGCTTCCTTTTCTTTCTCCATATCTATGATTTTGTTGGAAAGTTTCTGCATGATTTTGGCCATATTTTCCAAATTTGGTGACTTTTCTTCCTTAGGCTTAGTAAACAATAAGGATTTTCTTCCCGCACCCTTTTCTGTTGACTACTCTGGATATTATTCAATACTCTCTCTTTCAGCTTCCACTACTTCAGCCTCTTCATAGGTTTCCATCAACGTAGGCTTGGCCCTGCCTTTGGAAAACATGGCCAGATCAGGGCCTAAAGCTGAAGTATGATATTCAAACTGAACTTTGTCTGAAGGTCTATCTGTTTCAGAAAAATTCTTGAGATAGGGTGCAAACCTTTGTGTGAAACTGTGTACCTTTTCTTTTCTTTCTTTCTTCAATGCGCACAGCCCTTTCATGAGAGCCACATGAGTTTTCTGAGTTGCATACTTACTTCTCAAGATTCTTTCAAAGGTATCCCAATCAGGGATAGAATTAGTAGGCAACCCAAAGTACCATGATGCTGCAGCTACTTTAAGGGTATGCAGGAACAGTCTGCAGACTACATCTTCATGCTCCCCAACCCTCAATCCTTCTATTGCCAAGTAAAAACTCTGCAGATGATCATCTACTCGTATCTTCTCATTGGGGTCGAATTTAGGCAACAACTTTTCAAAGGATTGAGGCAAATCATGTAATGGAGGGGTCAGGTTTAAGGGTGATCTGGCTCTCCATGCAGGTGGCGGATTTGGCGGGTTAGGTGGTTGGTTTGCGTTTACGCCAGCCATGAGTCTCGGTGGAGAGTGAGGAGGTGAACCAACTGGAGTGTGAGAAGGAGAACTGTGAGGGGTTTTTGGGCCTTCTTGATTCAAAGGTAGCACAACTTCTTGTAAGGATGTTTCTACCAGCTCTTCCCAGTCTCCAACCAACACTGAGCCTTCCGCTTTAGGACGATCCTTCTTTTTATACTCTCTTCTGGGAAGTTCAGGGATGATTGGCAATCCTCCAATATTCTTTACATATTCCCTGGTGTGTATTCTCAGATCATTAACAATTTTGTTGCCAACAGAATATAGATGTTCTCTTTCTTCTGGAATTGGATTATGAAACCCACTGCTTCAGAACTGTTACTAGTGGAATATTCTCGGGAAAACGGGTTTCCTCGGCTAGCCATACATTGGAGGCCCTCCTTCTAGCGCCAAAAACTGTTGTGGCCCCGAAATTCACAAGAAACAACAGTGAGGGATTCTCCTCAATCAACGTTCCCAACTAGCCCGTTGACTGTTTGGTATAGGGAATCCATCCGGTTTGAGGTCCGGCTACTGTAGGTCAAAGTAACAAAACAAGGTTTTACCGGTTGCGGCCCAGTCCACCGTGTATTTTTGGTATTTTCGACTTAATGTATGACATGCAAGTGCCTAATTAACCATGCAGGGCGATAATATGCAAGGAGCAGTCACAATGTGATGCGCAGGTTCTTACCTCTCGTCTTAGACTCACTAGCATCTCAATCACATACAACAAGAAAATAAACTAAACTATCCCTAGGGAGCAGGATTGTCATTTGTAAATGAGTAATACATTGTGTACATGCATTATGAAGAGTTACAGTTAGCTGACACTTCTTTCAAGACACACGAACAATTACAGATATTTAAACAACCAGATAGCTGATTATTTTATGGACAACATTTATTACTCACAGTGGAAAACATCCCAAAAGATACTGAAGAACATTCAACAAGAACATAGGTTCAGGAAGTTAAATAATCTCACAGTAAATGAAATACAGCTGAAAACGAAATAGTTCCTCTTCAACATTATTCATTTTGTCGCATTGATACATTCCACATTTTTCTTTCTCCAGCAGGCAAAAGTTGCACTTTCTGACTGTAAAACGAAGTAGTTCCTCTTACAAGCAAAAGAGTTTACAAACTTTCTCAAGGAAAAAGCCCCTTTTATGAGTTCTACTTTCAAATATTTAAAATACAACTGCAGACCACTTGGGCTGCCCCCCAAACGCCTGACCCTTCAGTTCCTTAACGCTTCATATTCCTCTATCTCGCATGCTCGTGATTGGCTGAATAACTGCCAGAATTTTCAGAGCAGCTCCCCCATCACCGTTCATTTTGTCATTTTCCTGTGATCCGGATAGTTTCGGCCTTGCTTCTACCAAACTGTTCATCTTCCTCCATGCCATGGTAGTTTGACTGATATCCCGAACTAACCTGCAACCAATCGACAAGCATCATTCATTGGAATGGCGTTTCATAGCACATCATCAGATTCTACCGATTGAGCGACTATTCCACAAGAAAATGGCCCGTTGCACCACGACGGAATTCGGAAGGATACTGATGTCGGAAGTCAAAGGCTTCGACCAGCCGTAATGGTGGAAGAAGAAAGGATACAAGTACTCGATGGCGGGTGGGAAAACGTTGAATCGAAAATCGGACGGCTTTCCCTTTCAAAAGCTCAACGACTTTGAGAGCCACAACGGCGGAAGGGGAGGCTGAAGACACGCAATGCAGACGAGAAACTTTAGATTGAAAGTCGGCCAAGTTTGGACATCGGAAGGTCAATGACTTTGAGAGCCACAACGTAGGAGGAGAGAAGGCTTCGGACACGTGACGGAAAAGTTAATGCACATCGGCAGTCGGGGCAATTCCCACTTCGGATGGAAAATCGGATTGGGAGCCGCAACGGCGGACGGGAAAAGGCTATCAGCCTCCGATTTCACATAAAATGACACCCAATTATGAGAAAACATGAGTGTTTAGAAAACTTAAAATCAGCAAATGTCAAACTGTTTCACCTTAGAGGCAATGGCTCGTTCAAAGGGAAATTGATCTGACGAGTTTCAAACTAGCAATCCAAATTCAATCCCGCAACCCACAACAAAATATTAACACAAGCATTCTCTAAAAACAAGTCGTAAATTCATCTTCAGAATCAACCGAAGTCAGAAGGATACCATACATTTATGGATTAAACGGAACCAACACAATTTTAAATGATGAGGAGGGGCCCCAAGATTTAAAACTTTGGGGAGAACAGTTGCAGCTGCAACATAGTGTCATAGCTTAATGGTTTGTACCATGTTGGAGATTCGACGTTATTAAGAATATGCTTACGTGTGAGATTATTAGAACGGAAATTTGACAATATAACATACATACATATTTCAAGAATTAATAATCAAGTTGTTGACTCATATGCTAACTACATGTTAGATTGGCATTTGTTTCATACACAATAAATTCATCACATACACAAATTTTTACACATGTAAATAAATAAACCGATCACCATAAAAAAAATTATATTACATCCAAAATGTGATAATACATAGTGTCATGATACAAAAATAGGTCTCTCAAGCCACCAAAATATAATACACGGTAATACAAAATGTGTCACACCCAGGTCTCTAAGCCTGTGGAGGAGGAGGGGGGTTGTGATCATGGAAGGTCACTAGGGCTCTAGCTAGCCGTCGGAATAATTGCACTCATGCTCATGGTACACCCACCACCTGGCACTGCATAGCCTCAGGAAAATCTTCGTCTTGCGCCATGGGAACTCTATGTGTCAGCCTGACAAAATTTGTATGATTTCTCTGGAGCATCCACTCCGCATCCACACCCGTGATATCATCTCCTCTTCCCCTCTGTCTATGATGAGGGAATCCTTCAGGTCGCCTTGGTCCCACATCTGCATACAAATGGTAGATGTCACTATGTATTGTCACACAAAAATATGTCTTTTTATTCCATATAATCAGAAAATACAAAAAAATTAAATAACTAAAAAATTTAAAGAGAGGGTCGATATTCGTTACCTATGTCACCATATACCGATCTTGGTGGTAGCTCCATGTCTGGATCCCCTCAGATATCTATCCCTGCATAGGGGTTTTCATCGATGGAAACTATCTCTTGTCGCCACCATGAAAAGAACTCAGCTGGATAGGGGTTGGACACCCTACCTCCCCCTAGTCTGTGCATCGCATTTGCCCAACGTCGTTGGGCCAGATCTCGAACCCTGTGAAGAGGAATGCCAACTATGAGGCTCAATCCCGGAACACGCTCAAATAAAAATGTGCTCAATATACTGTTGAACCCAAAGTTCCGTACCCTGCCCTCCTTACACTCACTGAGCTGATGTTTCATGTTACTTAGTAGCATAATGCTCAAGTCATAGACCGTGGGTCTCATGCACTCCATTGCATAGAACATCAGAGGCCACGAGGCCTGGTGGAGTGAAGCTAAGCTTGCTATGCTGCCCAATGTCAGTAGTATGGCCTTTAGGCCCAGTACCTATATGGAGTTGGTTGGGATCTGACTCCCCACCTTCTCTGTGTCTAGATAGCAGTACACCACAATGTACTCATCGATAGTCAAGCCACCTCCGGGCCCACTGCAAGAACAAAGGTTCACTACTTCCCTCCTTCAGAAAAGTCCAGTAATAAAGTATATGTCCTCCACCTCTGTAGTGAGGGACATCCCATCTATCTGGAAGGACTTAGAGTCTGGATCCCAGTAATCTACCAGCATTTGCAATAGTCTTGGTTTGGCCCTCAAGCCACCAAGACACAAAAACTTGTAGAGTCCACATGAATGTAGAGCTTGTTGAGCCATTAGATTGGCCCTTACTGCCTCCTCTACCTCACCATGTTCACGCTCTCTCCATTCTAGGACCATCCTACACAAAAAATTGCAATTTTTCCAATTAGATTACTTAAAAAACCTAATGCGCGGCCGCATATGCGACTGTTTGCCAAACAGTCGCATATGTACGCGACTGTCAGGGCATTTTCTGTGTATCTCGAGCCCAATACACGGAAAAACCCATGATTTCTACGTCGGCCACAGGGCCTTTTTTATAATGGCCTAAAAACCTGAAATGACCATGGAATTTGATAAAAATTGCATCAAAATGGAAGAGAAGAGCATGGGTAAGTACCTGGAAGAAATGGTAGTGGATTCCACCGGTTGGATCTCCTGGAATTCGTTGTTGAAAATCTGAGCTCAATCGGGTAAAAATTTCAAATGTTTTATAATGTTTTGAATTTTTTACTATTTATAGAAAATTTTCAATTTTTTGAAAATTTTTACCCCCTTTCCTATAGTTTGGACAATTTCTAATCATTTATTACCGTTTTTGACCTAATTCATGATGTAGGAGACCTTTTTGAGTGTCGTTTCAGCCCTTGGATTGACTCGTTCATGCCGATTTCAGGTATCATGTCTAAACTGGCATATATGTTAGGTTTCATCACTGTTTGCATTTTGCATGACCTTATGACTATTTCATCATAACCTTAGGTACGAACCCACTCTGTTATGTCACGAAACCTTCTTGTTGTTTTAGAAGTGGCATGGTATGAGTGGTAGAGCTTGACCTTACATGGGTACCCTAGTTAGCTCCTTATTTGCAATTGATGCCCATGTTGACATTTTTTCTTTTAGGGTGTGGGAGTTTGTTGTATAGTACTGCCATGACATTTCACAAAAGCCTCATACTCCTCTTGATCTTTTTGCTGGCCCATTTCCCTCAGGACTCCCTTATATGAAATTGTAATTGGATTATCATGAGCTTTGCCTACCTTGTTGAGCTTTATGTCGGCTTCCTTGACATTGTGTTTCAGCCATATAGCTCGAGCTTGTCTCATGTCTAGCCATATAGAGCTATTTTATATATCCTTTGCAACTTGATTTCCTTTTTACCGGGAGGGGATTTTTCCTCGAGTGTCGATATCCTACACATGTGTCATTGCATTGAGCATAGGTATGTTCCACTGCTTGGAACTAGTTTGTTTTCCCTTATGACACTCGTCTCCTCCTAGTCTTTAACTATAAATCCGTTTTATTCTTTTGCAAGATTTTTAAATATTTGAAAAAGTCCAAAAAAATAAAAAAACCAAAAATTCAGACAAGGAAAGATGTTATCTTTGGCAGCTGTCAAGTCGTGTCAACTTCGAATAGAGCACTGTATATCACATCCATTAGTTGGGTTTATAGTTTGACTTTAGGAGCTATACTCGTTTATCTGAGTTTATCTCCACTGACTGGTTAAGCTTCCAATCCCCATGGAGCCTCTGTCAATGTCTCCTATGTCGGAGAGATGTCACGGTTTGTATATCAAGTCTATGCTACCTTTATTCAGTCACCATTCACCATTATGCTCTTGTTCGAAGGAGTTTGAAACTTGAGTCAGCCATTCATTAGTTATCTTGACTTTGCATGTCGGTCATTCCCGGTATAGTTACTGGTTCATGCACCTTATGATCGAGTTCTTCCACATTATACAGCTTTGCTGAGTACCTCGTGTTGGATGATGGGGGATTCCTTAATGCCCTCTTTCTAGTAGATTTCATCCCATCGACTTTAGATCATTTATTCTGGGATTGGAATCTAGAGTCATTTTGAGTGCCTTGAGACTTGCAGTCATCAATGGTAGGTTCTCTCGCCATCGACAGTTTTTGGGAATACATCAATGTCCCTTGATCGATGGATCCTCTCAAGTGTTCGACCTAAACACATTTATTCACACTTGTTAGTTTGCACTCTAGTACCTTCATTCCCATTTTCATTATCGATGGGTGATCTCGCGTCTGTTAACGATATACATTAATGACCGGTAATCAGACGATGGACTACTATGTTTGACCTAGACACCTCTACTCACATAGTACAACATGTACTCATAGCGGTTTCTGTAGAAGACCTTCTATATTGGTGGCATCTCTTATATGCTACCTCTTTGATCATGCCATTGTTCATGAGATTTCATCTCTCTTGACTTGATTCTAGTATATGTCAGATATTTTCAACCGTTATGGAGATCTTGATCCATTATATATCTTCAGGCATTATGGAGATCATGGTCCTTTGTATATCTTCATCATGGAGATTCTGATCTATGTATATTGTACGTGGCGATGACCACTTATGTGATATCTTGTATCATGCCTATTCATGGCCATTGTACTCTTATGTATCCATGACTACTATATGTATTTGCAGTATATGCAGAGTTATATCATTGTACTATGCTGATTGGGTGGCTGGTCTTCCATTTGGGATTCTTCATCACTCCATTTCTGGGATGGACTTATAATGTATTTCAACCATCGTATAACCCCTCTGACCTAAGACATTAGGGGGCATCTGTTATAGTTGATTTTACCACTCTAGGTGAATCACACTTTTATGGTCTTTCCATGTCTCCCTGCAGACTCGTTAAACCCCTTGGACCATTTTTTGTCCTTTGATGTTTCCTTGATCATCCATATATACATGTGAAAATTCATATACGCGACTTTTAAACTCTTAATCACGTATATACACGGGTTTCACCATTAAAACCGCATACATCGGGATGTGTACAAAATCCAAATCCTTTTGGATTTTTTCTTGACGTGGATTCAACTCACTTGACTCCTGGCCTTCCCGATGCCTTGAGATCGCTCGAATTCGACCTTTCATTACCACTTTGAAAAGCTATATAAGAAACTCTATGGTAGATTGAAGGTATATGAGATAATTGAGAGCAAAATAACTATAGTCCATTGTTGCCGGAACTTGTGCTTGAGTCTGCATCCCTTTGTCCCTTGGAGCACTTTTGTGTTCTTCCCAAGCTTGCCTTTTGCTTGTGAGCTTGCTATCGAGAGATGGAGGATTGAAGTGGTGGAGGCCTAAGTGGGGGATTCAGTTTCTTCGATTCGCAGACGTGCTGACAGAGGTTGTATCCATTGTAATCTCTGATTTTATATTAATAGAAATATCTTTTGCTATCCAATAATGTATGTTTGAATGAATATTTTATCCATGGGATGATTTGAAATGCTTATACATTGGTGATTATATATGCTAGAATAGATCTAATACCAATATATATAGTATGCCTGTATTGTTTACTTGTTGTTGAGGAAGTAACCTATCAATTCAAGCTGAAGTTGGAAAGCTCAACGGGGATCTACTTCAATTGTCCGGAATAAGGTACGAGGTTTGATCCTTTAGTGTTAGATTTTTTAATTTATATTGCATATTGGAAAGGATTGATTTCTGGAGTCAAGCTGTCTGTTGTGGTACCCCAAGCCATAGGAATTTCTCTCCATAACAATGTGATCTACTCTCTTCTTGCGAGATCAATTTGATCTATTTTGCTGCTACATCGATGCAATCTGTTTTCTGCTAATATATGTTCCACGATCAGTAGATATGTTTCATGAATAATGCTGCGATATTGTGATAACTATGTGATGATATGATGATTGTATAAGTTATAAATACCCTCTACAAGTTGAAGAAATTGTGTAAAGTCAACTGCTAGCTCTGGATCAGGTAGTTATGGTGTTTTTCACTCGAATCCCCATATCTTCCTTTCGCACTCCCGGAAACTTGGTTTCGACAACTCTCCCTTGAACGCCTCGGGTGAGACCTCATCTGCTCCGCAGACGTTGCTGGGCAGGGTGAAACCTATCTCGACCGGTGCTCATGGAGATTGTGCTGTAGGGCATCGGCAGAGTGGGAACCCTTGTGGGCGAGCCTTTGTTGGTGGGTTTCTCCAACATGGATATGAGCTTAGTCTTTTGTATGTAATAGGTAATTTATAAATACTTATTGGCATAAGAAGATGGTAGGAAAAAGGTTGTTGTAATAATGTGGACACATGGCTTGCTAATATACTCTGGAACTTTGGGTAGGAAGTTGTATCCACACGGTTGACATGGCCTTTTGTTTTGGAAAAAAATTGATAAGGGTTTAGTCACAATTAATGGTCAAAACATTAAATATTATGACAAGTAAGATTCTAAGTCTCATACCCATAGGCAATGTATCCCTTTGGTTATAACACTATCTTAACTTGAAACTTGGAGGGTTTATGTTTATAACCTTACCTTAGTGGATTCATCACCCATATTGACGGTGGCTTTAGACGGACAAACATATGTCAAATAAAGCCTATGGTTGGGAGGAAATTCATAGGCATGCTTTCAGTCGCCCAAACTTAATTCCTATTAGAGAAGTATCTGTAATGGTTAACTTTGTTTATGGAATTAATTTATATTGTTTTCAAATTTATTATGAGACTTATTTTCTTGGATTTATAAGGTGATATATATTACTAATATGTATGTTGAGTTACATAGCTTCAAGTAGTGGCTGCAGAAACTGTGTTCCAATCGTGAAAAAAATTGGGATAACACTCAAAAGACGAGTGTAGAGTAAATCAGTTGTACATGTCTATAGTTTTAAAGTTAGTTCTTTTATCATCTAAAGAAAATCCAACCTTGATTGTTTCTCCTCTCAGGAGACTCCTACCTTGTCTCCGACGGTTGCGCCTAGGAGAGCTAGTATAAAATATGGTATCTCGTTATGGAGGGTGTTAACCATATTTAAAGGACAAGGATAATTTGTAATCGTTATCTAATTCAAAGGATTTCCGTGCAACTAATGTAACGGTTGTGTCTTATTATATTATTCAATAAGATTTGTCTATGTGAGTTAGCATTAAAGTATTTGTATCTGGTATGTCGCAATCTTAAAAGAATGGTTATGATTAAGTAAACAATAAGTTTAATTTATTTGGTGTTCTTAAATATTTTTAAAAGAACAAATTATATACTTCCCACCTCGGGAATTTCAGGTATTTGGGGTGTGTTATATTAGGGGTGCCTCTTCTCAATTGTTCCATTGACCTCATGACCATAACGTGATTAAGGAGGAAGCGACACACAAACTATCGATTAAGCAATGACGGCGACAAGGAGCACATATAACAATCACGACTCAATCAAAGTGCATATGAATATATTCAAGTATGGTAATAGAACTATGGCTATACTACGAATGGCGACATATCAATGTAACTGAGAAGTAGCTGGGATGGGAGAGAAAACCTTACTTATCTTAGAAATCTATCGTTATTTCTCAGTGATTCTATATTACAGTAAATACGAAGAACTCTATAAACAATTAGGGTATTTATACACTCGACTCACAATGGTGGCCCACCTTTTTGTATGTCGATCAAGCTATCTACTGAGATGGCTGCATAGTTGTAACTGCTACCCTTTTCTTGCTAAGAGAAGTTTGTATGATACCTTAGAAATCTATCGTTATTTCTCAGTGATTCTATATTAAAGTGAATACGAACATCTCTATAAACAATTAGGGTATTTATACACTCGACTCACAATGGTGGCCCCACCTTTTTGTATGTCGATCAAGCTGTCTACCGAGATGGCTGCATAGTTGGAACTGCTACCCTTTTCTTGCTAAGATAAGTTTCTATGATACCTTAGCTAATTCATAGCTAAACACATCCAAATACATATATCCACCGAGCTAACTGTTCCAACTTGAGCTAGGATCGATAAATGTTGTTAGTGCTTAAAGAATTGATTTGAACTCTAAACACATGTAAAGATAAAAAAAAAGCAAGCTATCATATTCAACAACATTGAATATAACAATAGATAATTCAAAAGTAATGTAACAGCGTCACACTACTTTCACTCAGTTAACTCGTTTCTTCAATCTAAACATAAAGAAGGGATTAGCTACCTCGCAACCAACTTTATTAATGTAGTGTTCATATAGCTTATATGAAAATTTTTAAGGTATGACTATCCTCACAATCATTTTGGTGTATGTTCGTAGTTTATCTTGTCATATGTTCAACTTTGTCATTCATGATTATTTATGATACTTATGATATCTCACATTACAAACAAATGATCTTTTATATTTACAAATTATTGCGTTTTTATATTTACAAATTATTGCGTTTATGTGGAACATTATAGTAATAAATGATATTTTTAAAATCATTATCATTTATATGTATATATTTATTTATGTTTTTTGTTTCTTAATATATGGTTTTTTTCAATTTTTTTGTCTTTAATGTTGTAAGTTTGTGAATTAATTTTATTAGTACTATTTTTAAACATTATTTTGAAAATAAGAAAGTTTTCCAAGATTACTGTTTTTTTTTAATGAAATATTAGTAAGATATTTTTCTAATTATTTTGTTAATAGATTTTTAATTAAATTTTATTATTAAATTAAGTTTTTTTTAATTTTTAAAATATGATTAAATGTAAATTATTACATTAAGAATAGTGAGGTGTTTTACAGTCCTTTAATATAGAGGACATGCAAATAATACTTCAATGTCATATATTTTAATACCTAAAAGAATAATATTATAATTATAATTATAGAAATGAAAACATGTCCTTTAAAATTATTTATGTGTATAATTAAATGTTCATATATATTATGGTAATTTAATCATCATAATTATTTATAAAGTGTAATTTTTTAGATGTATAAAACATTTAAAATAAAAAAACAAAAATTAAGCCATACTAAATTGGATTCTTCTCCATTGTGCTTGATCGATCTATATTGATATAGATACAAAATTGATTTATCATTTTAATTAATCACATTTAATTATACTTTTATCATAAACAATCACACATTTTTTTATATATATATTTTTAGATACCCCACCCGAGTTTAAACATCCCTTAAATTATGTTACGATTGTATTCCCTGAATTTTGAAGAGGACTTCGTTTTTTATTGGATACCACCTACCACCTTGATAACTACTCCAATATTTCGTCCCATCCTCAGGAAAAGGAATAAGAACGGGAGTAAATACTTTTTGTCCAGTTTTGTATATTTTCAAAAGCTGTTGTTTTCCTCCTCATAATGTCCAATAATTTGATTTCGGATTCTTCAGTGTTTTCAGCTGTGATATCATTTGGTTCGCCAAACAGTGTAGAATAAAGACCCACAACAATTAAAAAACAAAAGGCCTACCACACTACAGCAATATAGGAATCAATGGCATCTAGAAATACAGTTCTGTTTCGAATTTTTGAAATCGGATGGCGCATATCATCTTGTGAAAGTTGGTATCGTACAGCAGTTTATCCAAGTATCGTTATTTGAATCTGATCGCTAAAAGACAGAATACCGTCAACAAACGCTCGATGCGTGTAATTTTACTTACAATCACTTGAAAATGTACTTAAAGAATCATAAGCTCAAAAATAAGAGTGACATCCATGCGTAGTTCAGTCAAAATTGCGACGAACACGGGACAGCTTTTGCTTATACACCAAACCTTGATCAACTTCCCGAATGCTTAGCATATTATTCTTCCCTAAAATAACATTCCATATATTTATATTCATTTCTAGCAATGAAATTCCTGCAGATTGTTCGGATTAATATCTTGTAGATGTTAAATATGTATGTCTTGACGTATTTTTGTCGAGTGTTCAGATGGCTATTGCTTACCAAATGCTGGAAAGCTCAATATCCCATCTTATATCGAAGATTTTAGATTTCTTACAGTTGTAGATTAGAGCATATCGAATAGATTTTACTGCTCCAGTAGGCACATGAGTGCTTTTGCTGATATTTAAGACAGCTATGTCTTCAAAACGTGTCTGTTATCAATTTTACCCATCACATATTCAACTCTATTCAATCCAAGGGTCAAACAATCAGGGTATATAAGTATATCAATATGAATGTATCGAACAACTATAATTGCCAATGCACACCGTGATTGATGATGCTGAATATCACATGAAAAGGCAGACAAGTAGCCATATTCACAATGCTTGAATTGACAACCATGGAGCCGAGTACTATAAATTCGAACCATGGTAGGTAACAATACATTGCATATTCATTACTTCATGAAATGTTTAAATACATGGATCGAGACTTCTCTATAAAGAAGCTACCAATTAATTGTTTGGATTTTAATGTGTCAATTTTGATTATGTAAATCTTGGCACTAATGCTTTTTTAGGTTGACTTGTCAGACAACTAGGTTAGGTTAGGTTAGGTTAGGTTAGGTTAGGTTAGGTTAGGTTATGACTCAAATAAAAATAAAAAATAAATTGGTTGGTTTGATAAAAATAAAATAAACATCAAACTTAATAAAAAAAATAGAGTCAATTATAAATTCATATATAAAACTTGTTGAGGTTGGCATTCCCTCAATAATCCTGAAAGCTTTCATTTTAAGACTAAGTAAATCAAATAATTTTTTTCTTAAGAAAAATTGCATAAACTTTATTTTTCATAAAGAAATTTTAAGTTATTAAATAGAATTACTATTATCTTTTTCTTCATGATTAATGTGATAATTTCACTTAAACCAAACTAAAAATGAAATAGTAACCCAAACCAATTCTTTCTTATTACAATTATAATCTATTCATTTATGTTCTTATTAATTATTTAGCAAAATAAAATTTCCATCAACCACAATCATTTTTTAAAATTCTTTTAAAACAGAAAAGGCTCATAGTGTTAAGTTTACAAAATTAATATTAAATCAAGTTTTTAAGATTTCTTTTTAAAAGTAAGTAAATCACATAAATATTTTCTTAAAAAAAATTGGATAAACTTTCTTTCTTGTAAAGAAACATCACCGTATTAAAGACACTTACTATTGCCTTTTTCTTTATGATTAATCTCATAATTTGGGTTAACCCAATTTAAATTAAAAATGAAATATTTACCCAAACCAATTATTAATTATTACAATTACAATCTATTAATTTATGTTTTTATTAATTAAGTTGCAAAATAAAATTTGGATCAACCACAATCTTTGTTTTAACTTTCTTTTAAAACAGAAAATGCTTCTAATGTTAAGTTTAAAAAATTAATATTAAATCAAGTTTTTAAATCAAACACTTATAGCTCAAGCCATATACTCAATTTTTTAAATCATGTTTTTAAATGAAATTAAATGCCACTAATAAAATCCCTAGTTTAAAAATACACTCATAGATGAAGCCATATAAGTTCTTTTGACTCTCGTCCTTTTCTTTAACAGTAGGTTAGTTCATTCCATTTTCTAGAACAATGGACCTTGTGAATTTCATTTTCCCAAAGATGAGAACAGTACAGTAAATGAACCTAAACCACATTGTGACCTGAACATGATTTTAAAAAGCATATTGTTAGAGCAATAACTCTTCAGAAATGAGATTGTTTTGAACTTCTTAAACAGTATTGGAGAGGACAATTCTGAAGCATCAATATTGACTCTAATAAAATCAACAAACATAAACGAAAAATATTCTATAAGAATTCTAAGAAAATTGTTAAATACAAAAAAAGTGCACGATGAATAACGTGGGCATGGCCAAGTCGTTGTGAAATCACATGGACAAGTTGTTGTGACCTATCAATTAGTGAAGACAAAGCATATTTGGACATTACTTTACTTTCCACGAGGGAAAATTTATTTCCAAAATGGATACAATGACATGACACAATAGCAAAAGTGTATGTAGTGTTAGATATAATGCAATCAATGTATTCGTCTATGTTTGTTATATCTATATTTGTTGATTGAGCAGTTCTTATGCTATAAGATCTTATCAATATTTGTAGGATTTAGATTAGCTTATCATTTTTCTTACGGGGTGTCACCTAGGGACCAATATGATATCACGTCCGTTCATATTGGGGGGTTAAAAATTGAAAAATTTTAAACCAATATATTGGTCGTATAAAAAGGGTAAAAAGGGTTTTTTTTTATTTACTATATAAATGTCCAATATGATGGAGCTTATTTTATTGCAAAGGGTTTCCCGTGCCTCTACCATAATTTTTCCACAAGCCTCTGTGATGTTGCATAGAGTTTTTCTTTATCATTTTTTCTCCATAGGGTTTTCTCCATCGTTTTCTCTGGATTTGGATGGCGGTTTCTCTGGTGCATAGCAGTGCTGGAGGAGGGTGTTTTCTTGGGTGGATAGAAGTGTTGGACAATGGCGTTTTCTTTAGTGCATAGCGTTTTTTTCCATCGTTTTCTAGATTTGGTTGTGGGTTTGTGGTGTGTTTGCAGTGTTGGAGGATAGCGGTTTCTCTGGTGCATAGCAGTGTTGGAGGAGAGAGGATTCTCTGGTGCATAGCATTTTTTGCACCATTTTCTCGATTTGGTCGTGGGTTTGTGGTGGGTTTGCAGTGTTCGAGGAGGGCAGTTTCTCTGGTGCGTAGCAGTGTTTGACGAGGCACATTGGAGGAGGGAACACATAGCCACCGCATAGAAGTGTTGGAGGTAAGGGATACTATGTTTAATCCTCTAATTAAAAATGCCACTTAATTAATTTTCTTTGTTAGGTATCTATTCCACATCGCTTAGTCCATTATATAACTTATGTCAGGATGTTTAGTGATTCCTCGCTGGCTGACTGATGGCTTACATATTGTTTTGTTAGCACCCAATTGGAGGTATTTCAATTAAATAAAAAGGATGGGTAAGGTCGTTTAAGTCAAATAAAGTTACTAGCAATGGTGTAAGTGCTCAAGCCAAGCCAAATCGGTAAGGTCTTATGCATGCATGGGTCTGCCTGTATTTGACCCACCGCAAAGGGATTTTAGTTTCTACAACTAATCGATGGTTCCTTTATTGTATTTCTTTGTTGGGGATTTGTTCCACATAGCTTAGTCCTTTATATAACTTTTGTCAGGTTGTTTAGTGATTCCTTGTTGGAGGATTGATAGCTTACATATCCCACACACCCTGTTGACCCATCACAACATACGCTAGTTGACTGATGGCTTACATATCCCACACGCCCTATTTCCCCATCGCAACATATGCGAGAAAAAGGAAATTTACCCCCATCGCCATATGCGAGAGTTGCTAGACATGTTGTAAAAATTAGTTGACTAGATTGCGGTTTTGCTAGAGTTAGTTGATGACTATGAAATTGTGGGGCAAGGGGAATATTGTTGTTAACGACTGCTAGGTTTGCATTGATGGGATAAGGGTCTTTGGAAATTTCTAGAGCCAAGAGGGAATGTCCATATATAGTTAATTCACCTGTTACAGTGTAGGTTCTAGGGCCGTTTTTTTAATCTGCCATCGACATTCATCAAAGGAAGTGAGTAGTAATCATTAACATAGGTTTTGGAATTCATAGTAGCTTGCATGATCCATATTTATGTGAGTAGTAATCATTAACGTAGGTTTTTTCAATTCACAATCGATATTTATCAGCCTTTGGTGGAAAACACAGTTTCCTTCCTGTGATATGTGTCATTTTCTTTTGATGATCAATTGTAGGTAATAAGTCAAGAACATTTTCTTCTTCCGTGCATATATTTATCTTTATTTCATTATATGATCTCTCTGGTAGAGTTGATAACCTTGCATTATGTTTCTTCAAGAGCTTTCTTTTCTTCTTCAGAATGGAATTCAGAGATACTTTTTGTGATATTGAGGACAATTTTTTGGATACTCAACTTTTGTATAAGTGTATGGTATTTAGATTTAACACCGATAAGGATAGATGAAATTAGAATGTATTTTTTCAAAAGTTAAGAGTCTAACGTGAATGGGCATGCTACCTCAGAATATTGAATAATAATCTTCTACTATATAGTCATGGAATAAATCTGGATTGATATTTTGACTATTAATTTTGACAAGCATATTCGTGGAATAAATCTGCATTGATATTTTGAGAAGGCTACATGTTCCTAGTCTAAACAACAAATTGAATCATATGTTTCAACCAAACAAAGAAGTGTTAAATAATTTCACAATATGCTAAACCAAAAATAGATTCCATGGAAGTGGAAAGATTACCAAATCTAGCATATCTTGAAGATAGCTCCTAAAGGGAATCTGCACTGCCAACAAAATCCAAAGAAATATGACTCAATCTAACATCACTAAAGATTTTAATATAGAAAACAAATAATTTCATGTCAGATTAAAGTGAAAAAATTATTTTTCAGTCCTGAATATTGCACTTGTCCCCTATTAAGAATATTCAACAAACATTGCATTGGTTACAACAAAAAATACTAAAACCTAATAGTATATAGATATCAACAAAAAATATCATAAAAAATATGTAACCCTGACAATAGTAGAACTACTCTACCAATTCAAAATGCTAGACATAAATTTAATTCTTTAGAATATTTAAGGCCTACATAGATGTATAGGAGTATATCCTAATTTACTCTTGCTCCTTAAGATGTATAGTAGTAGGTCATAATTTAAAAATGATCTCTGAGATGTCTTCATTGATGACCAGAGTCATTCTTCTTTGCGAAAACATGAGCCTTCTTAGTAGTTTATCATGTTGAAACCTTCTTTCCCCTGAGAAGAGAATATAGACATTTCATAATGTTTCATAACTCTACCATTTTAAATATTCTTAAAACACGAGGGAAGCATAAGCTAGGACATTTTCATGATCTTCTTTGCATATTTCCCAAAGTTAAAATTCCGGTCATTGGAATAAACCATAGAAATTCTTATTTTGTATAGGAGCTTGAAATTTATAGATTGCATTCTATCCCCATTGGCATCCATATTTGATTTTTATTATCTCCTCCTCTGTTCATAGCCCCAACCACACTATCTAGATTGTCTCATAGGCTTATAGAGGCATGATTTATTGCATTTATGTATTGGTTCCATTAACCTACCATATGAATTTGAATGGAATGCCTATATCAGTTGCCATCCAATGGTTTCTGTAGTATAACAAATATTACCATTGGATGCATTACAGAAGGTAGTAAATGGAGTGTTGAAGGCTGAAGCACAAGTCATGCTGCATCATGGTGACACTTATGAGAGACAGTGTAAAACGATTCAATATAAATGATATACTTGGTATTAACAATGATTTAAAAGTGCTAGCATCATTTTCCAAGGAAATATTCCACAACATTGGATTGAGTGAACATTAGGGTGCTACAAGTTTGAAACACTAGTTGGGTGAACAAACTTGATGAATACATGGGTTTGATTGGGTCGTATGCTTTAGATAGTTAAGTATTTCCCATTGTTGAATGTAAAATAACCAAAGCAAAGCTAGGACAAGTTGAATTCACTACTTGGAAAAGTCAATGAACTTCAAGCATTGAAATTGGAACTTGAAATGTCATCCCTTGTACTTGATGAGCATTCTTGTATTGAAGTTTTTCTTACCAAATCCAATTTCTTGTTTTCATAGTTGAGAGGCCATGGAAAAAACAAAATGGATGAAGAATGCATTTTTCTAAATTTGTCAAAGTTGAATGGTCTTTTTAAGGGATTTTCCTCTACCTTTTATTCTACTATGGATGTACTTGGATCAAAGTTTAAATGCTCTCGTTTCAGATTGTATATGTGCATGTTACCAAAGAACAATCTAATATTGTGTAATTAGATGTTCTTATAGATGTGAGAATCAAGCTATTGTGGCTCAAACCTCTAAAGGTGGGAAAACAAATTGGTGCAAACAAAATATTGATCATGCTTAAAATAGTAAGTCTACCTACAAGCCGAAACATATTTCAAAATCCTCTGCTTCTCCATTTTTAGTATCCAGAGTCTTCCTCCAAGACAAATAATAAATCAAGTGTAATTTGTAGTTTTTGTGTCATATTTCGGCATGATGAATCCAAATGTTGGATAAAACTAGAGCCATTGAATGAAGCCATGTAGTATCATAAAATTTCAGTGCCTAAACCTTCTTGTACTAAATTACATGCACTGTCTACTCAAGCCTTATAAGCATCTTCAAACAACCAACTACCTGATTATTGCACCTCACACCATATGATTCAATCTCATGAGATGCATCCTTATACATCTAATAGTATCAATTTGCAGATTGTAGTTGGTGATTCTACACAAGTTGATGTTTGAGGATGAGACACTATACAGTTCACTAATGGATGCATCAATGCGGTTCTCCTTGTTCTTGAAATATTTGCTAATCTACTCATTATTTATCAAATTTTTCAGTTTGGTGATGGGCACACATGAAATTTACACCTCATGATGTGGTCATTAGAGAACTATATAATGCATAAATTGTTGTCGCTTCTAGCAGGGCTGATCATAGTTCTCAATTGTGTACATTTGATGGTTTTCAAATCATTCACATTTAATATTTACATCTTCTATGATGATTTTTTAGGAGTTATGAATATATTTGTGAAGCTTCTTTCCCAACTAGGATCCTCTACATTTATACTGAAGCCATGGTTCACCTAATTAAAGTAGCACCAAAAAATACTATTGGTGTCTTCTAGATTCATAGCACATTGTGCATCAATAAGCATCATAGAATAAATGTAGACTTGGTATTATACATAGATAAGATCTTACACAATCTATAAAATGGACCATAGATGTTTGAAAAGACACATTTTTGGTAGGTTTTATAGCAGTAATTGAATTAATAATTTAGATCTCTAGTTTGAGGTAATTTAGACATACATGAATTAATATTCGAACTGTAACTCTGCACTAATCAAGAACATTAAAAACAGTTCTGAAATCATTTAACATCATTTAACATCATTTCTGAAATCATCTAACATCATTTATGAAATCAACTTAACATCAACTAACATCTTTATGAAAACATTGATTTAACATGAACTTGATTAACAGTAACAAATAACTGATAGTTGATGTAAAAACCTAAGTCTCTCTGAAATTACATCTATCTTTACAACTTACTTGCTCTTACGTAAGCCCTCCATGTGTTGGATTAAACCCAAAGTGAGGGAAGTAGTTGATTTGGTGATAATGATAACTCTTCTCAAGAATTACGAATATGGATGGTGTTAAAATATCAAGAATCTCAAATCATCCTTTCTTTCCTTTGATTTTGCTCATGTAATGTCCCGAATTTTGGACCTACCATTTATAGCATAGGCCTATTGATCATCGTAATTATATTGATGGTTTATTTTATATTGGGTCAAGGACCCCACTACATATAAACATGATGACTTGTTTTTTATATTGGACATAAGCCAATTGTTGATGATATATATGTATATATATGTTTGTGTTGGGCGTGGACCTTGAAGCACATGATTGATGAAATGTTTCTATTGGGCGTGGACCCTGAAGCAGAATATTTATGAAATGTTTGTCTTGGACGTGGACCCTGAAGCACATGATCAATAAGATGTTTTGTGTTGAACGAGAGGCTCTCGAGCACATGAGTACTTACAATTACATTGAGCATAAAGATCTGGAACACATGAAAATATAATTGAAAATTTTGGGCATAAGCTTTGAAGCATACCATGTTGATGTTGAGCATAAGCTCTGGAGCATCGGATCTTTGGCCATCGTATCCCTAGGTGTATCGTACAAGTACATCCTAGCATTTAGTGTTGAGTGAGAGATCTGGAATTGCACTATGTTTGTAACTCCATAATATAGGCATTAAGTATGGGCTCTGGTAAGCGCTAGGGGTTATTGAAAATAATTTAATAACTTTTGAGCGAAAACGACTCGAGAAAAATATTGATCATCGTCATACTTATTTATAAGTGATTAAATGAAATTTTGAATTTCTGTATTCTCATCAAAGTACTGAAGAGCTACCACGTTATACGAGGGAAATCCAACATGCAAGGATGTTTAGAGTTGCCTATCCTAGTATACCTAATCCATCTTTCTTCTTGACCTACATAAAGAAGTGTCATTAAGTCTAGGGATCATGGTGCATGATGCCCGAAGAAAAATGCTAACAAGTATTTTAATACTATGTAATTTATACAGAGTGTGTATAAAGAATTAATTAGGATTAATTATATAATTTAATAAAGGAAGAAGATAATATCCACCAATTACTATTTATTATTAAAGGATTTCTAAATAGTGGAAACATCTATGAAAGACTAACTAGGAACTAGTTAAAAGTTCCTAGGTTAAGAATAAAAAATTACCCCGGTAAATTAAAAAAAGGGTTAAATAAAGAAATCAAGGATTTATTGATTTAAATGCCCCTTTGACTAAAAAGTCTACCTATAAAGACTCAATCCAAGTAAAGGCTTGGGAGTTCTGATTTTTCTCTCGGAGAATTATTATTTCTGCCTGTGTTTGCTCTCAACTGTTTTCTTGGAGAATTTTCTCCTACAAAGAAAAAGAGGACTAATTCAGAATCTGAATAATAGATAGGAAACCATACCTTAGGAGCTCTACGCTACTTTCATGTTGGAGTCCAGCTCGGAAGGATCCAGAGTAGAACCAGAAACAGTTTCAGATCATGGTTGGGAGGAACATGGTAGTTCCCAAGTGATTTGGTCATCAAAATCAGAGGTCAGATCTGTCTTCAATTGATAATACAGGTTATTTGAAAAGCATGTAGGTTCATCCATTAAATGAGCTTCAGGAAGATAATTTACAGGTACGAATTCTTAGTATGTCAAAGTTGATTTCTAGGGTAAATGCAGGATGCTTTATGTACAAGCTTCTATATATTTTACTAACCCTATGTAATTAATGTGTTGCATAGGTTTTGCTAGGGTCTTTATTTACCTTTGATTATTCATATGATTGGAAATATTATCATAGGCTATTTATAGCTGAGTTTCCATCTTTACAATTTGTGTTCTGCATTTATTCCATATTCAGAAGTTAATATTGTAGACTAGGTAAACCTATATCTACTACTTTTAAAATATACACTTATTACTGATATCTCTACTGACATATTACATTTGTTAGTAGAGACATGTGTTTTAAATTATAGTAGTATTTAACCATAGGAGTAATTTTAAAAGAGGTATATATACTATATATATACTCTAGGGTATCACTTACAATCAGATTTATTCTTTTGTAAATAAAGGAACAGTAATATAAACAAAATAACTTACATTAAATTTCATTACATTACATTATATCATTTCCAACAGAGGTCGTGACATCGATTCCCATGGATGTCAAGACCCAATGCAACGTTATAAATAAACAAACCATACCCATTATTTATACTAACAACAATCAAACCCCATAATCGTTCTCACACTGGCCATGCTAATACGAATTCATATGCGGGATGTGGTTTAATATTAAAACCATCAAAGATAATTACAAAGTAATTAAAATTCCTATGCTAGCAGAGAGGTCGTGGGACTCCAGGTACAGCATGACCTTGGCCGTTAAAACAAATTAATACAGATTCCAAGTTAAATCAAGAATAACAAATACGATCACGAGTCTGCATACCCTAGCTACCACGAAAACCACTAACACACAAGTTCTCACATAAGTCACGGTTTCAGCCAAGTAATACTATAATTACTTTACACAATCACTACCAATCTAAACCCTACACTACACTATCGCAGCCCGTGGAAAGGCACATGCCATTGACAACATCTCCCATACCCACGTTGTCTACAAATTGATAATCTACATGTCGTAATACACAGAAAACAATTACCACAAACAATTTAAATAAAATCTATCACAGCACTATGGGAAGGCTCATGCCATTTACGCCATGGCCTTTTCCCCATGCTGTCAAGACATTGTAATTATTCCTTTAACCAAGTTAATCAATCACATATCAAGTTCAAACATTGCATTATATCAAAACCATATATCAATTTATATAGAGTTTCCCAAATGCTTGTACATAATTGCAATTGAAGGCCAAGAGAAAGGTTTTACATAGGGTGCCAATGGGCTATGGTTACATTGCTTGCAATGGTGCAGCCCATGGATTTTAAAAGCCCAAAACCAAAACTAACGAGTTACATAACCAAAATAAACCTTGCACAGAGCCGAATGGCCTAAACATCAAGTCACAGCATAAACACCTCCCCATTAAAAATAAACTAAGATTGTATTCAATCCTGAAGGTGAAATAGAATTTGCTACAATATTAAACCCCAACCACTGCAATGATGCAAAACATAGCCCTTCCATAGGATCGAAGGAGGAAAATCACAAGCTTGATGAGCAGGCTTACCGTGGCCATGAATGCAACGCGGTGATCCCACTGTGTTGTAGCGACGCTGGCCTTTATCCCCTTCGGCATGTGCAAGTCAACAACCAAACAGGGATGAGAAGTATTCCATCCCTTCCAAATTAAAAACCATACTAATGTACAAACTACAAGTTTGATCGGGCTTACCTTCACAAGTTGTGGGTCGCCTCCATGACCATACCTCTACGTAGAGCCAAACAACAAAACCTGAAAGTAAAATGCATTAAGCATCCATCGTGAGCCAAGTTTAATGGGAAGGATGTCACATTTCTCCACAAGCATTAAATGCACTAGGTTCGAACCCATTATCCTTTCCATAAACCCACTCTGATAGTCACAACTTGCTCCATAGAAATGTTTCATGCCACCCTCGATATCATTGCTTAAGCCTGTAACACCCCGATTTTGACCCCATTTGCATTAAAGGTACATGATGTATATATTGTAATTAATCATGGTGAGGAGATAAAGGCAAAAGCCCCACCATCATTTTGGTTTTGTTATGTTTCGGTAATTGGGATCGTTGTCGATGGTATATCGTGCTATCCGGCACATAATAGTTTTGCATCATGTAGATATGCACATTCATTAAAATAAACCTACATCCAGCTACAATGGTGCAACGTTAAATGAAAAGGGAATGATTTCCTAAGGTTAAGGGGGGGGGGGATTGTCTAACCCATGAGAGCCATTGGGGAAAAGCCATGTGTCAGCCACTAAACTACTGTTAGTTGAGGGTAGTTATTTGCTGAGTAGTGGTGGGTGGCAGGCATGTCCACATGCACCCTCCTCTATTTGGGTTGTTCCATTCATGTGGGGGAAAGGAAACCAATAGAAAACACTCCCACTCTCCCACTCTCTCTAGTCCGCTCCCCTTCACGCACCGTTTGGGAAAACTATCCATCATTTTTGGCTGTTCATTTTCCTCACGCAGGGGGAGATAAAAAGGACTCATGAGTCTATGCAAGGGATTCGTTCTTCCTTATCCCACACCGATTACTAGTCTGTGGATAGGTTCTTCCTCCTGTTCACACAGGGGATCGTTCCCCTTTTGCCCATTGTTGACTGTGTAATGTGCCGTGGCTTCATTGTTGAGAAGGGACCATTGTTTTCCCATGTTTGGTGGCTGCGTCGGGCCCTAATGTTGCAAAAACAACTCAGCAACAACCCACACTCATGGGGAAAACAATAGCCACGATCTCACCACTGAAAACAACGAGCGACAAACAGCCCGATTGGGGAGGAAATCATACTCAACAAATTCTCAGTATGGGGATGGATTCATATACACAGAACCACAAAACTGGTAAGGTAGCTACGCATAGCAAAATCCAACAACGAGAATCATACACGGGAAACTTCCATCCATTTTTGGGAGAGAATCCAACATGGCTATCTGGTAATGAATAAAGCATCCTAGACCCAAAATTGTGAGGATGAGAACCCACACAGCCAATTTGTGAAGGTAAGGTAGCTCTTTCCCCATTCTATGCATGAAGGAAAAATGGATAATGCGTCGTGGTCTCCTCCTGCCCACATTAGGCTGAATGAGTCTCCTGGTGGAGTGTGCGTTTGGGCAAGGACTGACAGTCCTGCCACACACCACAGCCCGGTAATAACTGCCCAACTAACATCAGAGGATTTTACTTTGGTAGTTGATTGATTGAGACAAGGAAAGGTGAGTAACTCAAAAGGGTTAGTGACTACTAAATGGGTTTAACAACTAACACTTGGCTTTTTCCCATTGGCCCCAAAGGTCAAATAATTTCCCCTCCTTATCCTTAGGTAAATCGTACGCTTTTCATTATGGTTGCATTGACATAGATGGTTGTGGGTATTTTTAATCAAAGGCATGTTTACATGATGCCAAATTTAATATGTGTTGGATAGAACGATATACCATTGGCAACGATTTTAATCGTCAGAACATAAAATGTTAAATATTTGGTGGGGATTTTTTCTTTAGCTCCACACCACGATTAATTACAATATATACATCATATACATTTAATGCAAATGGGGTCAAAACCGAGGTGTTACACATATTCAGAAATTATTACTGTAAACTAGGTAAATCCAAACCTGCTATTTAATGATCACCTATTATTTATATCTCTACTGACATATTACATTTGTCAGTCGAAACATGTTTCAAATTATAGTAGATTTAATCATAGGAGTAAGTTTAAAGAAATAAATATACTAAATAGATACCTTAGGGTATTATTTACAAACATAACTAAGTTATATATATACACACACACACACACACACACACACACACACACACAAATAAGGCCATCAGGTATAAACATATATGAAAACTATCTACACATTTAATTCCAAAATTAAATACCTCATCTAAGACCTTTCAAGGTCTGCTATACTAAATATAAACTAATATTTAAACAATTCCATTTAAAATAAATATCATCATAAATATCCAAACAGAGAAGATATTGTGACCAGTCATGTGGTCCAATACAAAATCTCTGTACTTCTAAAAGAAATTCACATTGCTTTTAAAAACTATCTTAATAATATAATATTAAACAACTAATAATTAAAAACCCTTTTCATACCAACAGAGGTCACGACATTGAATCCCATGGATGTTCAAAACCCAAGGCAAAAACACTAATAAAACCCATAGTATAATATAGTAAACAAAAATCCAAATCGTATAACCTTGCAATTGGTTCTCAAAACAAATAAAAGCCATATCATAATGAATTGAACATGAGTCAATCTTTTATATAAATCCATTGTTTATATCTCTACACAAGCCACGATATACACTAAGCATGCGGGCTGTAATTTACAAACACATCAAACGCCATATAAATTATGATGCATACACTAGCAGTGAGGTCATAAGACCCTAGCTACAGTACGGCCTCGTCCAATAACATTTTTAATACACAGTCCATTAAAATATAACCCTACTGTAAGCAATGGGCATCGTGGTTTTTCAACACATGGATTTCCACAGTCCAATTTACATAAGAACCGATTACCATAAACAAATAATATACAAGCTACCACACCACTATGGGCATGGCCTTTACCCATGGCCGATTACCATAAACAAATAATTTACGGCATGGCCTTTACCCACACTATCAAATATTACAATGCCTATACTTTTAAAACCCCAACTCCATTTAAATATAGTGCTCAATAAAAATGCAGAAGGAAATTGTATACACAATATATCAAGTTAACCATTACCATTATATACAAACAACACATATATCTATTTACACAGAGATCCCAAGTATGGTACACAGTCGCCATTAAAGGCACAGAACAAGGTTTACACAGACATGCAAATGGGCTATGGCACCATTGCAAGCAATGGTGCAGCCCATGGCTATAAAGGCCAAAACCAAAAAAAATAATTATTTACGTAACCAAAATGAAATTACACAGAGACGAATGGGATAAGAATTGATTCATGGCATAACGCGTCAACATTTAAAACCCAAGTCTGTAATCATAATCCCGAAGGCAAAATCGAAATCACTACAACATAAAACCCCAACCAACAACCAGTTGAAATTTATCTCTTCCCAGAGGGATGAAAGTTGACAAGCATAATCTTTAATAACAGGCTTACCATGGCCTCAATTGCAACACATTGGAGCTACATTGAAGTATGGAGCCACCCCACCAGCGTTACCCTGCCACTTGCAACCACAACCAAACATGACAGGGTTAAGAATTTTAACTACGAAGGATCCACGAAACCAAGCATAAAATGCAGTCATGAAACTAGAAGAAGCTTACCCTCATCTCCAAGGCATAGTCTCCTTCATAGCAAAGAGTCGAGACCCCATTTCTCTGTAGACCCTGATCAAATTACCAAACTGAATCGTGAGCCAAGCCCTAATCTTGGAGCTGCCATGATTATCGAGAACGTTAAATGCACCAGCTGGTAACCACTATCGAAATTCCAAACCCACTCTTCCATAGTTCAACTTCATTGCATTATCGCGGGTTTCATTCACCATGAAAAATCTTAAACCCATGTAGCATATGGTTTAACCATATGTTATATCTTCACCGTCGTACACTAGCATGGTCCTCCTATTAATACAAATTTTTTTAAAGCATGGTTTCATACATGGTATGCACTAGTCCATAGGCGAGTCTTAAGGATAGGTTTTTAAATAATATATAAACCCTGGGTTTAAAGTTTAGGACTTCTCTCCTTTTTGTCACAAGTCTCAAGCATAAGAACCGTGGCATACGAAGTATTCCATGGTAATGTAGTTACCTATATTAGGATCAAGGTCTGCTCTTGAGCCAATATAATATCCTTCCAAATAAAAGAACATAAGAGATGTTAATAGGTATAATAAAAATATATATAGAATGTAAAAGGTATTAATGACATATAGACTAGTGAATTTAAAATATAACAAAGATTAATTAGTGTATAGGAAATTTACCTGTAGTAGCTACATTGACAACAACGACACTTACCAAGTTATAAAACTAAGTCGATAAGCATCATAACAACTAGTAGTAGGTCCTCTAGGATCAAGACGGTCAACACACTTTACACCAAATCCCGTCACAAAGTAATGAACTACATAAGTAAATAAAAGAGGTTCCTTAGTTTGATTGAACTAAGTAATATTGTGTAACCAAGTAATACATTACCTCTCAGATCGTCATGGAAGAACAAGTTCCGCCACTCCACCACTTTGTTCCCATCAACAAAGTTAAGTTAGTTTTTATTAAATAAACAAAGTACACATATGCAAAAGTAAAACAATGATCTATACAATTCATTAATTCACCAACAGTAATAACTAAGATGTATAAATAGTTTAAATAATAGAATTAAGACATAAGAAGTAAACGAACTAATAATCATTCAATGGATAAGACATTAACAAGACAGTATGGGCAATTTTTGAGGAGATCGAAAGTATAAGTGGCGCATGTAATTTCGCATGAGTAATAATGATCCCCTTTGGGTAGTTTTCACTTGCCTATAAATATTTTTTTTTTCAATTTTTGGGGACATTACAATATTTGTTTAGGAGAAATACATGTATGAAAGATTCTTCGATAGTAAGGTGAAAGAGTTTAACGAGTTAAGGATGGGTTCCATAACCGTGGATACTTTCATAAAGATATTTTTGATCTCTTACATTATGTACCTTACATAAGGGATGAGGAAGTGAAAATACAATAGTGCTTAGGATGTGTTCCTCCAAATTATAGAGAGAGAATTGAATTTGCAATGCCTAAGACTCTAGATACTACCCTCCACAAAGTTAGGATTTTCTATGAGCATGGAAAACTAGGGCAGGAAAACATCAACAAAAGTACAGACAGGTCTAGGACATTCTCGTACAACCACAAACCGGGTTTCAACCCACCGCCTTATAGAAATAGAACAACAATTTTCCAGCCAATAAGAAATTCAACAAGACATGTACAAAGCCATAGGTACCATCTCCAAATTATAACAAGCTCATAGAAACTGGGGGATCCAATGTTTGCCCACTACAAATCAAATGATGGAAATTCCAAGGGCCACATTATCCCCATGACTATAAGAACAAGACCAACAGGGTCTTGCACAATTTACAGGACGAAACAATGGTAGAGGACATAGCTTGAATAGTGAGTATTTGTATAGCCTTGGATGGCCGACGGGAAAACCATCAGGCTACTATGGTTGAAATAGAAGGTAAGGTTTCCACCACTTCTATTTCAATACCGATTGACCTTGCTTCTTGTTGAAGCTATGCATCACTTAAAATTGTCGATTTATGTAAACTAGACAAAGTTAAACATGAGAAACCCTGGTTGGTGCAATTAGCCATGGGTAGAAAACCAAAAGGTTTCTGAAATAGTTAGAGATTGTGAGGTAAACCTGAATGGTTTCCTGGCTAGTATAAATCTAAACATTTTACCCTTAGGATCATCTGATGTGCTTATCGGCATGGATTGGTTGGAATAACACTGTGTAATGCTCGATTGTTTACAAAATTCAATCTTGTGTACAGATATCCAAGGGAATTAGGTAAATATTCAAGGCATACCTAAGAAGGTTTCCGTAAGGAAAATATCTATCTTACAAGAAAAGAACTGCATTAGAAAAGGCTACTGTTATCTCCCAAATTGACCACCGTCATTTTGGATGATAGAATGGGTAAAAAAAAAATTATTTCTATAAGTCATGGCCTTCAAAATTAAAAATATCAGCTTTTGGCTGTTAACTAAGTATGTGAAAGTTTACTTAAGTGCCGAAACAGGCCAGTTTCGGTAGCTAATATGGTTTTCCAGAATGACTTTAGCTGCCAAAAATGTTTCCATGTGCAAAAATAATCTCATGCTTCCAAATACGCTCCAATGTCCAGCTATATGGTGACTTCATATACAACACCTTGAAGAGCTTTTATCAGCGGTACAATATCCTTACACATGATATTATTATGACATATTGTTATTCTTTAGATGTCTTTGTGTTTACAGGTGGCCCTTAGAGGAAACGGAACAGTTGCATCAAGATTTGGAAAGCAATTACATTTAACAGAAGAAATATTGCACTGGCCGTCCCTTCATTGATGTTTGTGTTATATATGGTATCGCATAGAGCAGAGCATTAGCAAGTAAGAGCAGATGAAGATAATGGTATCATAGATTGGTCAGGAACTAAAATTACAACTCTCAAGTCCATGATCAGTCATGTCTTCTGACCATATACATGAATTGACTGAGTCTGATTTGAAGCTTTCTGTGACATTTAGTTCATTTCACAAATATACAGAAGGTTGGCAAAAATATAACAGGTTTTATCTTTGAACTAAATGATGAGATCTATATACACAGAGGGCAGAGCAATTGCATCACAGCGTGCAGAGTTCAGGGCAACAAACAATTTCACAGCTGGATGGATCCGAACATGTATAGCATGCTATAAACTCTTGTAGACTTTTCCCATAAAGACTAGATGGATAGACATTTGAAACAGTTCAACAAGGAACATGAGCAACTGCTGCAATAGAATACAAGAGTGGAGAAGCCAACATTAGTTGTCAGTCTGGAGAGATCTTTTCATTTTTATTTTGAGGCCTGTTGCAGTTATCACCTGGATAAACACTTTCAGTATTTCAAACTTTCAAGCACTTCTATATGAAAGCCCATGATGCATCA
Organism: Pseudotsuga menziesii; assembly: GCA_001517045.1. Taxonomy (NCBI): domain Eukaryota; kingdom Viridiplantae; phylum Streptophyta; class Pinopsida; order Pinales; family Pinaceae; genus Pseudotsuga; species Pseudotsuga menziesii. The sequence goes on along the minus strand of LPNX010143151.1, from coordinate 302,177 downwards.
CACCGAAACAAGAGGAATTTTTTGCTGAAATCGCGTGATCTTGTGGGGAAATTTTGACAGCCTTCCTGAAATCCAAATTCAAATATGAAAGCACCAGTGGATAGCTTATGATCTGTAGATCAAAATCGACTATTTGAACATGCAAAACGGACATCAGACGGCTGATAAAATCGATTTTTTCCAAAGGCAATTTTTTTTGAATTCTACAGACTTTCGGCAGCTTAGGTGAGCCACCACAGCGCTCATTAGCTGCCGAAAAGGCTAGCTTTCGGCAGCTAAAGGCGTTAACAGAAAAAATGTTAGCTGTCAAAAGCCTGTTTTCACAGATTCTCTCAAATTTAGCCCAGATCGCGGATCTATTAGCTGAAATGGCAAAAGGCTAATCAAAACAAGTGCATTATGAATTATCTTATCAGTATGTAAAGGGGTTAC
>LPNX010143151.1:215246-293711 GCA_001517045.1 Pseudotsuga menziesii | reverse complement strand
TCTTGTATCCCCTCGATCCACTTATTGAAAGTAAATGAATTTTTAAGTTACCAAGCATACTTAGCTATAACCACTAAGTAGTTTCTTGGAGAGCTAACAGCTACAAAATATTTTCACTGAGCATCAAGGACATAGAAGCTGAAAGAGAACACCACATCAAGGACTTTCCAGTTCTCGTAGACTTTACAGATGTATTTCTTAAGGAGAGACCAAGATTACCATCGAAACGAGACTCAGATTTTTCCATAGAACTGACACAATGGTCAGTTATGGCTTCAAAAGCCCCTTACCGCATGAACACACCAGAGTTGGTGGAACTCAAGTTGCAATTGTAGGAGCTGATTGGAAGGGATATATACGACCTACTATTCCCTTGGGCAGCACCCATAATTTTTGTAAACAATAAGGATAGTACAATGTGTCTCTGCATCGATTCCTTCCAATTTAACAAAATGACCATCAAGAGCCAATACCCACTCCCTAAGATTGATGACTTGTTTGATTAAGTCGGAGGATCTAAGATCTTTTCGAAGATCGACCTGTGGTCTAGATACCGTCAAGCATAGATATGCAATGAGGATATTCATAAAGCTGTCTTTTGTAGAAGATACTACCACTACAAATTTGCCGTAATGCCATTAAGGTTGATCACTAAACCTGTAAACTTTATTGGTATAGTGAAGACTATCTTCATTAAATACCTAGATAAATTTGTATTAGTATTTATAGAAGACACCCTAATTTACTCTAAGAGTAAAGAGGAGCACGAGGAGCATCTTTGTAGAGTACTACAGGTGTTACGGGAACACCAACTCTATGCCATGTTTAGTAAATGTGATTTTTAAGAACCACAGATACAGTACCTGGGTCACATGATCTCTGAGAAGGGGATAGCTGTGGACCAAAAAAATGTTAAACCCATACAGGATTAGCCTACCCCTACTAGTATCATAGACATTAGGTCCTTTCTGGGATTAGCCAGTTACTACTGAAAGTTCATCGAGAAATTTTCAAGGATAGCTTGTCCCATGACCGCTTTGCAAAAAAAGGTGAATAAGTTCTTATAGATGACCAAGTGCAAGGAAATTTTTCAGAAGATTAAACAACTTTTGATGACTGCACCAATACTACAAATTGCGAATCTCAATGGGGATTTCGTAGTTTGCACAGATGCAAGAAAGGAAGGGATCGAAGGCGTCCTCTTGCAAAATGATTACACGATCTGTTATGAATCGCGGAAGTTAAAGGAACATGAACAAACTACCCCACCCATGATTATGAGTTAGCAGCCATCATCCACACCTTGAATATGTGGAGAATCCACCTCATGGGGAAGAAATTCCTTCAAAAAATAGGAAATATGATGTTGATGTATTTATTTGAGCAACTGAATCTAAATGCCAGGTAGGCCAGATGGTTGTCTTTTGTTAGCAAGTACCATTTTGAGTTAAATAAAATAATGGGAAAGGAGAATAAGATTGTCGATTGTAACATCCCTGACCCTCTAACCAGTGAAGAGGATGCTACCATACAATTAACTATTTGGGAAACTAGTCCCATGAACATGTACATACATAAAAACTATAATGCTTTGAAGTAAAACATGTAGAGATGCATAATTATTCAGCATACAGTGGAAGCAAAACATACATTCAGGCATTCAACATGTTCATCACAATTCATTAAACATCAAATATGATTGCAGAGATTGAACACAAGAATACTTATCTTATGAAGAATCCGTCCCTCAACCAGCTACGTCACTGCAACGTTCCACCCAACCATAGGCCAATGTGCTCCTTAGTCTCTCAGCAACACTGCCACCCCCAAGCTGGGCATGATTCCCCAAGGAATAAGGAACTAACCAGTCTCACACATAGCCATAGATACACAAATCAACTGAGCTAACACGGTTGGGTTTATCAAGCCACCAAGAAGCTGGGAAAAGATGAATGCTAAGCTGGTGGGCTCACTAAATAGCTAAGGACACCTACACTAGAACTAGCCTGACTTCTAGGACACCCACACACACCCAACACAAGGAATCAGTCCTTTCTCTGCTACACAGTCCCTCAGGCCCTGAATTCCCTTCTAGTGCTATTCAGGGGTTGTGGAGAAGAAATCCATCCCTCTAGATCTATCTATGTGGCCCCCAAACACACCAGGTTTATCAATCATACTCGGCCTTCTTTCCCACTCCAACACAGTCCAAAGACCAACCACTACATACACACAACAAAACAAGCAATTCACAGATCTGGGGAAAAAAATCAAACACCATGGAACAACCGAGGTGATAATTTAGTTAATACAGAGCTCTGACTAGGGAATTCGATTCCTGAGTCATTCTTGGCCCTATAGTGACCAAAACAACTCAATAAGAACCCACAACCAACAAAAATTTGTGGGGAAACCAATGATAATCAATTTCTTAGCTGCGCGACGAAGGAAAAAAAACCCACGTGGAGGTGAATTGACACGGTCAGCCCCACAACGAAGATAAATACACACAGCCAAATCCCCCCAACCAGGAAATCCACACACACAGCAAAATCAAGCCTGTGAGACCGCACTCCCAGTTATCTACCTGAGTAAATAATGCCAAGACGTGTGCATGAGGAGAAGGAAATGACTCTCTCTGCATGAGGATGGGAAAGAATGGAAGGATGCCCACATGAGGGTGAAATATTTTGCTGGTGGAGGGTGCGTGTGGGAAAGGACTGACACTCCTGCCACACACCACTACTCAGCAATAACTTCCCAACTAACAACATAGGTTTTAATGTGGTATTTGACTAATTGAGACAAGGGAAAGGTGAGTAAGACAAAAAGGTGGGTGGCAGCTAAAAGGGTTTAACTACTGACACTTGGATTTTCCCCATAGGCCCAAAGTTTAATAATTTCCCTCCTTATCCTTTGGAAAGTCATGCCCTTTTCATCATTGTTGCATTGACATAGCTAGTTCGGATTTATTTTAATTAAAGTGCATATTTACATGATTCCAAAACTATAATGTGTCGGATATCATGATATACCATTGGCGACGATTTTAGTCACCGGAACATTAAATGCTAAATCGATGGTGGGGCTTTTGCCTTAGCTCCACACCATGATTAATTACAATATATATACATCATATACATTTAATGCAAACAGGTTCAAAACTGAGGTGTTACACTGATGCTTTAAGCTGACAAGCTCATATGTTATATGAGGTGACTTTAAGTCAAACTGATTTGGAGTTACACGAGAGGATTAGAACGACCAATGAAGTTTACCATTTCTATGTTGAAATCCTCAAGAAGGTCCAAGAGGACAGGTTGTTTCAGCAACAAAAAAAGTACAAGGTAAATGAAATTGGACCGCTGTGGTCCAAAGAAAGGTTTTATGTTTCGGAAGGAGGGGATAACGTGTCCAACTTTCTCATGGAATCTCATGGGACACCCTACTCGGGGAATCCGGGATATCAAAAGATGATATCCACAGTAAAGAAACACTTTTTTTGGCCTAAGTTAAAGGCCTACATAGCCTTGTTTATCGCGAAATGTTAGGAATGTCAGCTGGTCAAAGCTTATCACGAGCATCCTTCGGGATTGTTGTAGCCATCACCCATTCCAGAATGGAAGTGGGAGGTCATTAGTATGGATTTTATCATGGGTAAACCAAATAGTAAGAATAAAAATGACTCTATATTTGTAGTAGTTGACAAATTGTGAAAAGAAGCACACTTCATTCCAGTGAATTCGACCTAGAAGGAAGTTCACATTGTCGACATCTTCTTAAAAGAGATATTCAGATTGCACGGGATACCCAAGGTAATCATCTCGGATCAACATACAAAGTTTACCAATAACTTTTGGATATCCTTATTCTCTGGATTGGATATGCAGGTAAAATTTCGTAGTGCTTACCACCCACAGACAAACATGAAGACAGAATGGGTAAACCAAATTTTAGAAGACATGCTTACGATATATGTCATGAACAACCCCACCAAGTGGTAGGATTACATGCTTCTTGCATATTTTTCATATAACAATGGATACAAGACCTCCTCCAAGATGAGTCCCTTAAAGCTACTCTATGGATGGAAGTGTAGAACACTGGTTACCTAGGATAGCCCGGTCGACCAGATCATGTTAGCTCCCGACTTACTAAAGGACTTGGAATAATTGGTCACCAATGTCCAACGGAACCTTAAAGAAGAACAATACCTCCATAAGAGTTGTGGGGATAAGAAAAGAAAAATTAAAGATTATCAGATAGGAAACCATGTTTACTTAAAAGTAAAAGAAAAGAGAAGCTCATTGAGCTTGGGGAGGTGTAGAAAGTTGGCACCAAGATTTTGTGTACCCTTTGAGATATTGACCAAGAGACAGTCAGTGGCATATTAAATAAATTTACCCGCTCACATAAGAGTTCATAATTTTGTCCATGCATACTTATTAAATAAATATGTATATGATACTAAACATGTGATTGATTGGTCCTTATTACAGGTGGAACCTGAAGGGGAGTTTGTACCTAAACCCCTTCATAAACTGGACAAGAGGGAGGTGCAGCTTAGGAAGCACAACATAGTCTATATGACAGTGCAATGGAAGCACTTTGAGGCTAGTGAGGCTACTTGGGACAATTAATCCACCATGAGAGAGGCTTATCCCACCTTGCTTCATGATTTCATTCCTAGTGCCTAGAACACTACGGACGGTGTTTTTCTAATAGGGAGGGATGTAATATCCCAAATTTTTGACCTAACACTTATTGGCATAAGTCCCATTGCATGTGATGTTGCTTTGATGTTTGATTTTGTATATTCGTCATAAAACCCACCTGCACATGAGAATGATGATCTTTTTGATATATTCGGTGTAATCCAAATGCATATGTTTTATGTATATGATTTCATGTGTTGGGCGTGGACCCTAAACCACATAATTGATTGGATATTTTTGTTGAGCGTGAGCTTTAAGGAACATGATCATTTGATGCTTTTGTTGAGCGAGAAGCTATTAATCACATGAGTATTTGATGTTTGTGTTTAGTGAGGGGCTCTAGAGCACATGCGTATTTAATTTTTGTGTTGAGTGAGAGGCTCTGGAGCACATGAGTTATGAAACCTTTGAGTTGAGAATGAAGCCCTGAAGCACATGAAAATATAAGAATTGGAAGTGTTGGGCATAATCCATGGACAATTCTAAGTTTATGTTGAGCATAAGCTCTGGAACATCGAATCCTTGGGCATTGTATCCCTAGACGTATCATAGAAATACATCCTAGCATTAGTGTTGAGCTAGGAGCTCTAGAATTGCACTAAGTTGTAACTCCCTATTTCTTAGTGTTGAGTATGGGATCTGAATAAATGCTAGGAGTTACTGAAAAATTAATATGTTGAGTGAAAATGACTTTGTTAAAACAATGATCTCATCTTACTTATTTTTAAGTGATTAAATGAAATTTCAATTTTTTGTATCTCATCAAGTACTGCAGAACTACCATATTACTCATAAAGTATTGAATAAATACCATGTTATACAAGGTAATCCAACATGTAAGGAGGTTTAGAGTTGCCTAAGCTAATTGACCTAAGGGCTAACTGAAGGCCTTAATAATAAGTGACGATTAACTAAAAATAAAAGTATCANTATATATATATATATATATATATATATATATATATATATTTAGTTTGTATATAATGTGAATAAAAGAGTAAGAATATGTATTTATATTAGTAACTATGAATAATAATGAAAGGATCTATGTATTATTATTTATTACTAATATTAATTAATTATTAAAATAATTAAAAGAGTCAAAGTAGGAACTAGTCAAAGAGTTCCTAAGTTAAAAAGAATAAATAATAAATTCACCTAAATTAAGTAAAAAGGGTTATTTCAAGAAATCAAATGATTCTTGATTTAAGTGCTCATTTTCCTAAAGTCTGTCTATAAAGACCCATGTGAAAGAGAGGCTTGGGGATATTTTGATTTTTAATCTATGCTACTTGATTATTTTTCTGAAGAGAATTCTTGGAGAGCATTTTTCCCACGATGAAAATCCAACTAGTACATAACCTATTATTTCAGATAGGGAAGCCTTACCTTAGGATCATAAGCCACTTGCATGTTGGAACCAGCTCGGAGGATCCAAATTGAAACCAAGAATGGTTATGGTTCATGGTTAGGTGGGACGTGGTAGTTTCCAAGTTATTTGGTTAACTGAAAAGAGGTCAGAGCTATCTATGTCCTTTTTCATGCTGTGTGTTTGAGTGTGCAGGGTTTCCAACCATTAAAATAGATTCAAATTGTAGGTATGAGGTTTCTTTATCTTCCTTACAATTCATATAGTTTTCTTAAATGACGGGATTAAAATATGGAATGACAATATGAATGGGTTGAAACATGAAGTTGGGAAACACTTTTGCTTGTTTTTTTACAAACAAACTACAAAATTTTATGTTTTTCAACTTCAACCACTTCAAACTTATATCCCCCTTAGGAATTTCACCTAGAAGTAAACAAACAAGTTTTAGAGAAGTGAATTATCTATGTATGCATATTTGTTTTTAAAAAAATGATCCATATATATTGGGGAAACTTTGACGTCCACCAATGACATATAGTTTAAAATTTTAAGTATGAATAATGAGTGCCCTTTTTGCACCACATTTTTCTTAGAGATATTTAATCATTTTAGCAAAACAAAATTTATACTCATATTATAAATATATTGATCTTGTGCATGGACTATATTTTATCGTTTTTCGGACTTGAGAACTATTTTTTATTATTTATCGAAACATCAAAAGTTCAGAAAATGTTGCATTATCGACACACGTCGGTGAGCTTCAATTTTCTATTTAGTGTGACTGTTATTGGAAAAAATAAAAGTACCCTTTTGAAGAGGAAAAATAAATTATGATCTCGTTAGAAATTTCAATTATTTTCATCTTGTCTTTGTTATGATATTGAATTTTCATTTTAGGTGATTTTCAGAGTAATAAAATTCTTATGGGATAAGGTTTAGAAAAAAATTATTAATAAATAGAAATTCAAATTGAAATGAAACAATTATTATATCATTGGAAACTAGATTCAAAGATGAATCCATTGCTACAAAGTCCAAAAAATAATATTTAAAATTTGCAGGGGTTTGGGCTTGCTGAAGTTGCAGGTTCTAGAAAGATGCCAGATATTTTCATAGGTCTTATTGACCATGGACACTTGGCCGAACAAATATGTTCCAAACTCTCGGCTAAGAGTTTAGTTCAAACTCTCATCCGAGAGTTTTCAAACGCTCATTCGAGAGTTTTTTTTAAAATACAACGCGGTGATTGGTTCAAACTCTTGGCCTAGATTTTTATTAAACTCTTGGGATAGAGTTTTTAAAACTGTTGGCCTATAGTTTAAGGTTGAATGTTTTTCACGTGTTCATTCGTGTGCCCTCTTTTTTTTCACTCCATTGTCATAAAAATTGTTTCCCAAGTTCACATTTTCAGCCAAATATTATATGTTTGCTATATCTAGGTTATTTTGTTTACATAACCTCAAAAGAATAACTAGGGTTATTTTAGTTTACATATTCATACAAACCCTAGAAATAAACATTATGTTACATGAGTGTTCTGTTTTCTTAACGATGTTCGCTTAGATAGGAAATATAGATTATATTTCTTACTTTTGATTTTAGACTATCAAATATGATTTTATCAGTTTTCAAAACCATAGGAAAAATATGGTCTCTACTATTTCTACTTTACTCTTCTATCATTCATAGTTAAAATTTCATCTTTCTATGTAATTCTGTAAATTTTTAACACAGTTATCTTAGGCTTAAAACTCTAGATTTACTAAGATAATGAGATTTCTATTTAAATGGTCAAAACTTAAATGCAAAAGTAATAGAGAAGTTTTTATACGGATCAACCAAATTATAAAACTCACCAAACAGAGGCCAACTCTGTGAGTAAAAGAACTTCAAACTAATATTAAATCATTTTAAAATTTACCAATACACTATCAACCAAAAGAACTAATTAAATACATAGAAACGAAACTATCTCTATCAAAATCCAACTCTACTTTTCCACTGCTGGAATATTTCATATTTCCAGCACGCTTATTGTTTCACCTATCGAATACATTATAAACAACTATAGCATAAACATTGTTCATAAAATTAAACATAAACATTATTTTAACACCAGTGCAAACATTAGGACATCCCAGGATCGAATCTTGTAGGTTTATGAAATCAATACCATAACGCTTCATTAAAACACCAGTCCAAGCATTAGGAAAGCCCATGATTGAATCTTGTAGGCTTGGAATATTAAAAACAAAAGAAAATCAATTACATTCCAAGGAATCAAATCCTGTAGGTATCAATATTAAATACAAGACATTATAAACGCTGCAAATTTACATAGAGTTATATCAAACACTATTTTCACCAGATGTGTATTCGGATAAGCCCTGAGTCATAGCTTCCAAATCTCATGACTATAAACTCTAGCCTTAAATGCTTTTTAAATATCTACCTAGTCAAATTTTTAAACAACCATAAAAAACAAATTATGCATGTAGTGTATTCTCCTACAAGTTGAGACAGGCTCATGGTCCTTAGGTGAAATCCTAGCCCATAACTAACATTCCATTATACCCAACAAATAGAATGTTGAGAATGATAAATTAAACCCTAATGTCAATTAATATACATTAAAAGCCTTAACTAACATACAAACCATATGTGCAGTAGTATGCCAGGATAATGGCCGAAATAAGAAACCCCAACCACAATAAAAATCCATACATTCCACAATTTTGATGCATAAATAGTAAACTAACACAAACATGATTTTCAGTAAGTTTTATTGCAAGCAACGACACTGTAAAGCTGAATTTTTTGCCTCATAGAAATAAAAGCACAACATTCTTCCATTAAATAATCAAATGATACGATTGAAATACAACCAAAATTTATTTACAGAGTCGAGTCTTTGTTTGGAAAGACATGACTCACCCAAAGTCTAGGCACTTCATAGGAAAGATAAATACAGTTTCATCTCTCAGATTCCCAAAACCATACAAAGGATCAAAACCACATATCAAAGTATATTAACAAAACTACATAGAGATAAACCTTCCCAAACCAGAGTGCAAGAATTTGTCACACATACATGTAGTGGTAAAGGTCTATGCCTTTTCATGAGGCTTACCGGCTTAAAGGGTTGCGTACAAACTCCAGAGAGAGACCATAAATCCACGAGTCTCAACAACCCCTATCACCTCCAAACCAAAGACGCAGAGCTACGAGGAGTATGCAGAACCTCAAGTTAAGCAAACAAACAAAACAACCCTGAAAAAAATTTCTGAGAACATACCTGCCAATGTAAGGGAAGCTTGCTACTCCATGCAGCATAAACACATGAGAGTGAAAACCACATAGACAACTAGAAGAGCCAAGTGAATCACACAAATGACAAGACCAGCATATGGGGCTCTTTTCCCATGCCTCCCAAGGATTCATAAATGTACCACCCTGGTCTCCACTATTATCGAAATTCATACCCACAACGAAATCTAATAGTCCACCACCTTATCACAATAACCCTATATAAACCCTCCATTGCAACATTAAGCCATAGTTTTCTTGCATATGAAATATGCCATAAAAGGTTTATAGTTAACCCATCACTAAGGTTTCTAAGGACTAATCACAAAGTTTTCCATGACGTATAAATTAAGCCGTAAACCCGAGGCTTTACACCTTAAAAATTACATGTTATAAACTAAATATCAATTGGAAAAGGTTGTATAACCTTAAGCATAATAATAATGGCAACGGTAATGATTTAAACCCCACACTGTAACTATGCGCAAACATAGAAAGTAGGCACAAATAGGTCATGAATTTAGTCTTGTTATCCTCAATATAAATAGGATATTGTATCATAGTTATCGTGACATAGGGTGTTACATTGCACTGTCGTAGATATATTCCATCAACAAATTAACCTGCACAAAATAGGATGTTTGCATTAGTTCGCAATGAACTAAGTAAACCCCATAAAATAAGGAGGAACCCTTTTACCTCTCTGAATGGTCCCTAAATGGATACAAACCCCGCCACCCCACCCCTTGATAGTTAAAGGCAAGTCATAACTTTTAATAAATAAAACTATAAACGAAGTACCAAACATTTAAATAGGAAGTAAGACATAACTGAACCAATATATGCAAATGTATGTTAATAGTAAACACCAGCAGAGTAATCATATAAAAAATCAAAGTAACTTAACGATAGCACATAAAATATCAACAATACATAGGGAAATACATAAAGAGGCAAGGACATATTGCGACACTTAGATCGAGTAAACAATGACAAACAAATTATGAAAAAAGAAAAGTTAATGTCCATGCTAGGTAGAATTTAACTAGCCTAGATTTTTCTTTTTAGAATTTTGGGGACATTACATGAATGTCACAAGGGTCGCTTGGTCCCCAAGGGAGTCTTTTAGCAAGAAGGAATCGACTATACTGAAACCTTTTTTCTCGTCATCAATATGTATTTTTTCCAACTTATCCTTTCTCTTGCTTCTCATTTTATTTGGAGCTTCCCCAAATGGACATGAAAATTTGATTAGTTCATGGTGATATAATTAAAGAAATTTAAATGGAGCAACCTCCTATTTTTGTGACACACTCTGGCCTTGTATATCTCCTCAAAAATTCATTATATGGTTTGAAACATGCACCTTGTGCTTGATATGAGAAGATTAATCGATTCTTTGTCAATCTTAGAATTAAACGTTGTGAATATGATAACATCATCTATGTATTACATGTCCATGGTAATACTATAATTATGACATTGTATGTTGATAACTTAGTCATAACTGGTGTCAATGTCAATATTATTTTGATTTTAAAGAAACAACTTGTTGATACTTTTGAAATGAATGACCTTGGTCTTTTGCATTTATTTCTTGGAATTCAAGTTCTATAATGGATGATGGTATCTGTATTTCTCCACCTAAATATGCCATGTCTCTCTTGAAAACATTGAATTTAGATGGTTGCACATCATGTTCTACACCTTATCAAGAAGGAGTGAACTTATCGAAAGAATGTGACACTCCAAAAGTTGAACCCACTCTTTATTGATAGCTGATCGAAATCCTTATTTATTTTACGCGCAATCGACATGATCTCTCCTTTAGTGTTAGTGTGGTTTCCTTATTCATGCATGATCCGTAAAAATGCAACTAGAAATTTGCAAAGGGAATCTTTTATTATATTAAAGTTAGTTATCAGTATGGTATCAAGTATTGTCACAATACACGACCACTCGTCGACTACACTTATTCCGACTAGGGAGGTGATATTGACAACTGAAAAATATACTTCTAGATATGTGTTTTTTCTTAGCTTTGGACCTCTTTCCTTGTCATGTAAGAAATAAAAAGTAGTCTCACTTTCGACTATAAAAATTGAGTATCATGGTGTTTTCAATCTAGGAATGGAGGTATTTTGGGTCTAACATCTTCTCGATGAGCTTGGATTTCCTTTTCATACCGAGCTACTATTATTTACTGAGATAATCAAGGAGATATTCATGTTGTTGATAATCCTGTTGGTCATAGCAAGATGAAGCATGTCAAACTTCATGTTCATTATTTCAGACAGCTGGTGAAACAAACACTTTCTCTCTTATTTATTATAGGATAGATGATCAGGTCACTAATATCTTTATGAACAATTTACCATAATCTAAGTTTCTTAAACTTCAGGCTATGCTTGGGATTAAAAAAGATGCAAGTATGGAGGGGTGTTTAAAAAAAAAAATTCACCTCCTTAATTGTAATTGTAACTTCGAAAGATATTCTGATGTATAGTAATATTGTATATTTTTGTACCCCCATAGCAGATGTGTGTTCCTCCTTTGGGGATGTCATGATTGTGTATGGTCACCGAGGTAAACCATCCATTGTAAGTCGGGGAAATAATCCATAGGTTAAATCAATTAAAATGTATTTATGTGTAATCTTAGGTAGTTCATCCCCAACAAGTGACATGTTCGACCTAGTGGTTGAATTAACAACTCAACGGAAGAATATAAATAGGGAGGTGCCCTCCGCATTTGTCACACACTTCACTTAATCTCTCATGTGCGCTTTAGGAAAGAGAGGAGGAGGAGTGACAAAGATATGATGGAGACATACTTTTCTTGGGTTATTATATCTTGTCATATTATCTTTGTGACAGAACTATTATGAGGAAGTTTGTTGTGTTTTCTCCTTTATGGTTTCCCCGATGAGAATATCTGTGTCTTGTGTATCTTATGTACCGTTGATGTATTGTTGTGATTTTTATTCTTTCACATAAATATCCTAAGAAAATTAAGTTATAAAAACTAACATGGTATCACAGGAAACCTGAAAGAAGTAACTGTGCAGCCGAAATATAGCTACAATGGAAGCTATTGAAAATTAGGGTTTCATGCTTGAAAACCATCGAAGAGAGAATCTCGTCATCTTGGAATGTTCGCTATAAATCAATATTGGAGAAGGATTAGGAACCGATACTTTTACAGGATGAATATTAGATCTTGATGTACCTTGTGTCAAAGGTTCAATCTCATAATCGTTATACTTCAGTAAATATGATGCCTTTGAATCAGGGTTCCATACTCCTCCAGAATACAGTCATAAAAACGTTGACCTAGAGAGAATTTCTATATCTCTAGATAGAAAGGTACAAATGAAATTTTTAAATATTTTGCATGTATGTAATAGAGTGTAGTTCTTTAGTCCACTTTTTATAAACCTAATATGAAAGAGTGACACGTGGCAGTCTATACAAGTTTGCTATGTTGAATAGTTCTCAAAATTGATAACTTGGGAAACTCAACATAAGTCCCACTTGAAGAATACAATTTTTCCCTAACCTATGAGGTTGGAAAGAAGAGACACTACGATATCTCAGTGAAAATTTTTAGACGACAAGGATATGAAAAATTCAGAAATACAACAGAAGCAGTATCAGATAATTCTATAAAAGAAATTGGAGAAAATAGGGCTTCTTGTTTTTGTAGCTTCCTGCCACTATTTTCATAAAACAAGTACATTGGACATCTATCCTTGAAGAGACATATCTTTTTGTCTAATCAAAAGTTTGAAATTCCAACTTTGGAAAAATAGGTTTTTTTGACAAACCCTAGATGAACTAGCTCTAGAACTAGGTCAGACACCTCAAATCAGTAAGATCTAAATCTTTGTTATTTTGATTTGAGGTTCTCCAAAGATTTAAATTTAACTCCTCTTCTTAGCTACACCTTTCCTTTTCTCTCTCTCTGGTGATGTTTTTCCTCTCATGTAGACTTGAGGAAACACATTTGGATGATTTGAGGGTATAACTTCTTATCTCATTTTATGCATCATTTGTATATTTACATGACCTCCATGTGGCATAAAATCCAAACAAGTTGGTTCACCTAAAGAATTGTTATGGGACATGGAAGTTTCAGACCACCGGATTACCCCTTAGATGAACTGGAAGTCTTCCCTTGGTCCAGTACTTGAGTTGTAAGCATTTTTTTTATGTTATTTAACTATGTATTTATAGTCCTTCCCCATGGTAAAGTAATGTGCCTTTAGATATTCCAAGTTTATTTAAACTTCTTTATATTTTTCATATGATAAGGGTCCTAGTCCTTTAGAAAAATACTCAATTTGATATGTATTTGAAATTCAAACATTAACCATTGCACAAACTGGTCACCACTTACCCATCCCATTAAAATATATGCCTTAGGAGTTTCATTCATTTTTTGATTTAATATTGCTTCATTCTCTTCTTTCAAATAGACTTCTCCATAGTAATCCCAATGGTGGGGAAACACTATCTTTATAACCGCATCAAACATAATCTTGAATGAATATATGTAATCCATCAATCACCTTATATTATTATATGTTCTTTTCAACAAAGTATGCTTCAACAATGTTTATCTAGCCACCTTGACTAGGCATGTTCTATTAGTAATTTGCAATTCCTCCAACTATCCCTTATTTCTATAATTCATATAATCTATGTTTTTCTCTGTTGTTCTGGCATTTTTCCCAACTTGGTTTCCACCCTCTTTGTTTCCTCCTTGGTTTCCTTTTATGTTTATAGTTCATCTTGTATCACTTCACAATAATTCCATTTTCTTACCCACTAAGATTGAAATTTTCTTTTGATTAATCGATCCCCTTTAGTATACAACTCAAGCTTCTTTATGTGACTTTTAAGTTCATTAACTTCATTTTCTACATCTTGAAGGTCAACATATTTTTTATTTATTTATCCATCTATTCCCAATATTTGTTCATCCTCTTTATTTATCTTAGCCTCCAACTCTTGAATGTTTTTACCTTTATCTTCAGGCTCCTGAGATGGTGTCAAGGTAGTCTACTAAATTAGGATGTCCTCAACCATTACATCTATAACTTCTTTATCTGGTGTCTACTTCTTAGGATCCTATTTACTTTACTCTATCCCTATTGTAGGATGGATCTCTTCTTGTACTTCTGAAACTGATGTTTGAGCAAGGATACTAGCACTAAGGGATGTCCTTTGAAGTTTAAGGGATAATATTTGCATCTATAAATCATTTATTGTATTCACTTTCTCCCATGCTAGCTCCTTATAGTGTACATTTACAACATACATATTCTCTTTCTCTCTTTCAACCAGAGCTATTTCAATTGTCTATACTGGATGAATAGTGGGCATGTTTGCTTGTTTCTTCAATTGATCTATTCCATTTTCTTTATTCGCTATTAAATATTTATTTTTTCATACATATGAAGGGTTTTACCCAAAATTTATAATCTTGTATTCAAGCTCTTTGATTGTGACCTATTTTTCCATGGTAGTACATTTTTCCACCTTCCATAGTTCTTCGAAATTCTTCGTTTACTTTTTGTTCTTCTTCTCTAATTTAGCAGACTTCACTATCTCAATACAAATCATGTCAGTGGATTTCCAGTAGACGTACACTTTATCTAGTTTTCCAAATTTCTTCTAATTGATTGTGCATTCTTCTTCCTTTCATTCATGAATGTTTCATGGTATAGTAACTTTAGGTTCAATGATAAGAAATTTAAAAGTTCCCTATTCGCTATTAGTCGTTGTCATTAGCCTCCTTTATACCATTGGCACATGCTGTCTTGTCTCTCCTAGCATGTTTATACTTTCTCTCGTATATCTATGTATCTTGTTTGGAGATTTGTCTTGACTAATCTGGGACATGATGAAGGATAGGCATGTAACCCTTGAGATTCTAAGAAATGTATGGACTAGTGTGTATATCTAATTGGAGTTCCTCCGTGTCTAGTTAATGGTTGTGGAATCAACTCTGTTATCTCTTCTAATATTTCTCTTTACTCCTTTTCTCGTATAACTGAATTAAAAATGTAACTGTTATTTCTTGTAATATCTTAAGGTTGAGGCATTTCTTGGAAACTTTGTAAGTATTATCAATTTTTTAATTTTTGTATTTGTAGACTTAGGAGGTTGAAGATTCTGACACAACATAAATGAAAAGGAAAACAAAAACCATAAGGAGAGAGCATGATGGAAATCAATGATGTCGAGGTGTCATCTTGGTGCTCTTAGATGCTAATGTGAAAACAAGTGTCATTGCTGGCTTACTAGCATTTAAAACTAATAAAACTAAATGCAAGCTCATTACTATCCATTAGGTGCCAACAAGGCAATGACTTACTTGCTGAGAGGGAAGATGGATTATGTGCTTACTATTATAAGTCTCCTTAATATGATGAGTCTATAATATCCCAATAGCATAGGATAACTAATTTAGCATTAATATATTAAGGGTATATTGAAACATATAAATAGGATATATAAATAGAAAAGACCCTTTATAAAAGTACTCTTTATATATATGGATGGGAAAAGGGGAATAAGTAAGTACCCTGATACGCATCCTCCTAAGCATAAACATCTTTATCGAAAGGAAATTGGATTGATCATAGCCTAATTCTATCACATGTTTTAATACATATTAAAAGAAAATGGTTGTTATTTATTGTATAAAAATAAATCTATGTAAAGCCAACGGAAAACGCTCTCAGCTATAGAATTAGAGAAAGAGAAGTTCCTAGCATTTTAATACTAGGAAATATAAATGAAATAAAGATATCCATGGAGAAATCTATGTGATTTGTCTCCTTGCTCAACGAGAGCTCCAACCGAAACTCTAGCATATTTTATACTTTTGTCTTCTTGACGGAAGAGGGAGTGCACTACAATCATGGGGCTTTCCATCTGTCGCCTTGGTGAGAAAGGGATTTTTTTTTTTTGAAACAAGGAAAACGAAAAGAGAAACAAAACCAGTAGAACAAGAGGCTGAAGATGATCAATGATGGATAAGTGTCATCTTCACACTCTTAGATGATAATGTGAAAACTAGTGTCATTACTTATTTAAAACTAATAAAAATGAAAGCAAGCTTGTTTTTTTCAGATCGAAAGATCCACGGGAAACCCAGCAATACTTCTCCACATTCGTGGATGGTAGAGGTGGTAAACCGCCAGCCATCCTAGCAGAAGGCCTAACCCCAGAGGACTCAAGGCTCGAACCCGTGACCTCCCCCCGAACCGAGAGAATGTGCGCATGTCTTACCAATTGAGCTAACCCTTGGGGCTGGGCTTGTTACTATGTAATGGGTTGAAACAAGGCAATGCCCTATTTGCCGAGAGTGAAGGTGGATTAAGTGCTTCCTAATATAGAATAAGCCTTTTTAATATGATGAAACTATAATATCCCCATTAGCATATTATAACTAATTTAGTATTAATACATTAACTGTTATATTGAAATATAGAAAAAGGATAGAACATTTAAATATATATAAATAGAAAAGATCCCTTAGTAATAAGTAAGTACCGCTATACGCATAAACTAACCATAAACATCTTTAGTAAAAGGAAATTTCCAAATGCTATCAAATGTGTAAATAGATTTTAAAAGACAATCGTTTAGATTTTTTTTTTTTTTTTTTAATCTATGTAAACCCAAGGGCATTTATGCTCTCAGGTATAGATTTAGAGAAAGAGAAGTTCCTAGAATTTTAATACGTAAAATGGAAATATAAATTAAATATAGATCATGGAGAAATCTCTTCGATTTGTCTCCTTTTTCAATGAGAGATGCAACTGAAACAATAGATACAATTTATACTTTTCTTACTTGTCGGAATAGGGCATCCATTCCAATCATGTGGATTTACATTTGTCGCCTTCACGAAAAAGAGATATTATTATTTTTATTTATTAAATATTGCAAGCCTTATAAATTATAATTTTTTGGGGGAAGGACGTGAGGGGGTAGGGCGTTCTCCGCGGGAGAGGTGGCCAGCTCCTGCTGGTAGTATGCTAGAATAGGGATTGTGATATCCACAAGAAACGAAACAAGCTCCTTTTTGTTTTATGCTAGTGTGATGGAAGCCCATCTCCATAGGAGATGCAGCCAGTTCTTTTTTTTTTATGCTATAGTTCTAGTGGGAGATCTCCATAGGAGATATTGAGTTTCATTTTCTAAAGAGGGAATTGACTTTGTACCATGGCTAAACTACGGCTACAATATATATTTATGTATCGAGTTAATGTGAGTCTTTATTAGTCCTTGCCCAGCTAGTAGAGACTCTTGTAATCGGCGTGCCGTCATTTGCATTAATCTGTACGTCAACCGAAACAAATCAAATTACTTGATTTAGATTTAGCCTAAGTTTTCTATGACATAGGAAGAGCCATCGTCTTTATTACCAATCAATTTCTATTGCATTTATGAGATGATATGAACAACCGTTTTTCTTACCAATCAATATCTATTGCAGTTTTTCTCAACCAATCACAGACTTTTTTCTCTTATTTGGCCTCATCTCGAGGAAGAGCACCATTTTCGGTTTAAAAACTTAGGTTAATGTCAAGATTGTGTACTACTTCTTTTTGAAACTAAATAATACTATATCAGTTGTTGTTCTCCGCTCAACATTAGTTTCAAACATTTAATGTTTGTGTTTGTTTTATTTTTGTATGTACTATTTTTGTGATGCCGCATCTGCAACGTGCCCTTGTAATATTTTCCCTCCTCCTACTACAACATCTGCAACCTCCTACCACAACATCTGCAACGTGTTCTTTACGTGCCCTTTCAATTCTAATCTTCCTCCCTCCTGGTGCCATAGCATGTGCAACGTGCCCTTCTAAGGCTAAAGGATTTTTGTTGGCCTGCTTTATGCTTTCTTCTTTGTTATATGCTCATTGCTTCAGTATAAACTTCCATTTAGATGTGGATGTCCTCATCTCTGCAGATCGCACAGGAAGCGATCTCACAAACAGACGGATCTTTAACAGAAAGGCACTCTTTTCTCCACAAATCGCATAGGTCACACTGGCAACGATCTCACAAATGGATGACAGATATTTAACCAAAAGACAACTTCCTCCTTAAGGCTCGAACACTCTTGTCAATGGGATTTGAAACCCCAACCAACCATTCTGCAATATACTTGTGCTTGCAGCCTCAACAAGAAATACGTCACACATGCTGCTCGTTCTTCAACAATTCTAATTTCTCAATAGGTAAAATTCACACAGCTCTTTCAACCTTGCTCCAAGCTCTCATCCGGACATGATAGATGACAAAACAAAGGGGAAAAGACAGAGTGGGTGAAGACTCATGCAGAAGAGAAAGATATGCACAGAAAGCACACACAATCTGTTTATTTCATCAAAGATTGTTTACATAAATAGTAAAGCTAGATTTCAACATACCAGGGAGTTAGTTCCTATATAAATATGCATCTGCAAACAACTCAACAACTTTTATAGAGATTCTTGATAACCCAATCTCCTATCAATCTATTTTTACATTATTTTAGAACATCTTCTAACAATAAAAACTGATCTTGATATTCATATTCGAATGGAAGCATAAATTGTTGTTACAAAGGCGAAACCCTAAAGTCATATTTTGTGGTAGATAAATATGCATACAGTGAGGGTTTCATTGAAACCTTGCAATATTATAATAGGACAAGAGTTAGAATACATTTTAACCAGATTTACTGGGATAATTAGAAAAACCAACCTACATTGTTTCCTCTGCTTATTTTGAATTAAACATTTATGAATCTAGGACCACACTTTATAAATTATAACTAAATATAATGGTATCTATGTGCCAATTTTCCAGAGATCGTTGACTTACATTGAATTTCAGTTGCAGGTGTTTATAAAATCCAGGAAAAATGACACAACAATGTTCAATTTAACTCTACGGCTTTCGTCTCCTTTTACGCTTTAGATCGATCTATCCATCAATCCAAGACGACTTGTCTTCCCAATTCATCGTTTTCAAATTCAATCCCTGGCTGGGGAAAATTGGCATAGTAGAATGTTATTTTTTTTCAATCTTTGAAAAAAAAAATTAACAAATAGAAAAAATCTCCAGTTCTATTTGGCCTCCGTCTCTCTATTCAACTCTGGTCTCTATCTAGAACTACCTCATCTCAGCTTAGGTGAATCTTCTTCTTTGCTTCCGGCACTCTTGGAAGTTGTTTTCTTCTTACAATATGAAAACCCTTTCTCTGCATGTGTATTTTCTTTCAGCGAAACAATAAAATGAAGACGCAGAGCTGTCTCAGACTCTTATTGACTCTTCCCCTCTTTTCGAGAGTTATCTCAATCTCTTCTTGGCCCTCTAGCGCGCACTTTTAGAGGGCTGTATTCGCTCTTCTTGGTCGCAACCCTTCTTGGTTCTTCCTGCATTCTGGCTTGCATAATCTATTTCCCAACCAACCTGATTTTCTTTAATGAATTAGGTAAAACTTATAAACCTAGTAGAAAAGTTCACCTAGAAGTTATGAAACTAAGTAAGCTCAGGAAAGAGGGGGGAGCTAGACAAAATATGAAAGGTAATGAATGATCTTGTTGTTAATCTTGTCATATCTATGGGTTCGATGAGCTTAAATTGTCCAACATTTGTCATCTGTCCAATGATGCATGTTCTACGAACATCTATGTAGAGAACATGTTTTCAGTGAACATCTTCTATTTATTTTTTCAATGGAATTCCTTGGGTTTACCCACAATCCAATCCACTCGCACTATCAACAACCAACGTGAATCTCTAAGATGGAAAGCACGATCTGACATGATAGGAGGGCCATAAATCAACAAAACCAAATCATGCAACAAGTTTTGGCTCTCACCTACTAGAACGAAGTAGAACATTTTGCAAAATTGCACGGGCCAGTTAATTCCATCGAAATTGATTATAGGTTTATCCTATTTGTGCACATCTGACTAAACCATGACATCATATTTTCTTCAACAAACCCGAACCAACATTACCATATGTTCCAAATTTAACTCGCAATATTGTAGATTAAATGATATTGTTGTCCAACATAATGTCCATGCATTTGAGATGTTCCAGCTTGCTCAATCCATTCGTGTGGATAACATGCACTCAATGAATCATTGTGGATATCATGCACTCAATGAATCATCGTATGTGGAGTTTTTTACTCATTTGGAATACAATATCAAAAATCAAATGAAATAAGGATTAGTCTGCCCTGCCTTGTACTGCACTGGGTGTTACCAATTTAATATATTATATAGACATATTCAAGATAGTCTAATTTTAATGTATTGGATGCACATGGCGCAATGGAAACAAGGGTGTCTAGAGAAAATATCAAATTCCCCATTAAAATTTATAATGTTGTAGATGATTAGTTCATTCGGCAGTTGAATTACAAATCAACATAAATGTAATTAATATAAGCAGGGAGAGAAACGTGGTAATCTTCTATCAAGAACTATCCATCATCCATGACATGAGCTTAGCATGTAATTTAAAAACATAGATGTCAAATGGAATTTATCTCATTTAGACTTGGGATTGTGATGTTTGAGGTGAGCAAAAACAAATAAATATCGGCCACATCTAAATCGAATAAAAGCTATTGCTTTCCAATGTTCTATTTTTTTTCCAAAGTTCAGAGGTACTAATGAGTTTGTTATTTTTTTAAAGAATTATTGCGCATTAAAAATGTATAGAGATTATATATTTTTTTAAATGAGAATTTGGATTTTTTTGGGTTATACCTTATCCAAAATTTAGTGTCTTATGGAAAGTTTATGTAGATTCTAATTCAATTGCTATGAAAGTTAATTGGTATTCAATGCCTTGCTAAAAAAGAATTTATATTTTAATGCCTCCTCTCTACAAAGCCAATAACTTCTTCGTTTTAACTTAAATATTTTCTTAAGTTTTGTAAGAATGTAAGAAAAGATGGCATGTTATATGTATTCTATTTTGGTAATCGGTGGGTTATTTTGGCATACTCACACTTTACAATTGGTATATGTGTAATTAGAATTATAAATGTTACGTCCAACATTCACAATCAAGCTATACTCGTGGCTATAGCCCTTATTAGAGTTATGTACATATGTTGAGGATTGTAATTTATTAGTTTTTCTATACATGTGTCAAAGGTTGTAATTCTCTTGAAAAAGAATAGATTTTTGTTTAAGAAAAATACGAGGGACCCTACTGGATTAATTGACTCATTTTTCCAATGTTCTTTCCAACCTGTGAAAGAAGTCCCAAAACATAGCACCAATAAAAAAGCTATGATACTGGCAAGGCTTTCCTTTTTATCAGACAACTTATATTAGTTCAGCTCATCGTTCCCACTCAGTCCTAATAAATATAGGGTTTAAAGGTTCTTGCATTTTAGGGGCGGAGCAGCTCTTCTAAAGGAGAGGGGTTTTACTTCGTAGTATTTTTTCCATCATTATAAAATGTAGTTTTTTTTTACTATGGATTTAGATAACCCTTTTTAATGGTTAATAAATGTATCAATACTTTATTATACCATTGATCTGCAGCAAGAGGCGCAGTTTCAGTTTCAAAAGAAATATTCAAATATTCAAACTTACCATACATTAACACAAGCAATACATCATCATTGAATAAATATATCTCTCTCTCACACTTGCACATTCATAAATGATAACATATTGAAATTTATTGTTTTCTACTTCTATTCTGATATATTTTTATTCATATTTTCAAATTTTAGAAACAATTTCATAACTTAATACATAAAACTAGCTTTAAACATTATACAGAAGGCAAGGACTAGCTACCTTTGGCAGCCTCCCTTGTTCTTTTTATTTTCTCTATGATTATCTTTTTTAAAATGGTATGTACAAAGAAGAGGCTGATTTCCCTATGGTGGTAATTTTTGCTTTGCACATTTGTTTATAAAAAATAATGGAGTTGTTTCCCATTTGCAATTGTTGCAGCATTTGCATTTTTTCTTCATTCAATTTCTTTGTCAAATTGGTATTTTGAAAGATGGTTTAACTTCTTCATGGAGGACTTAACCCTTGCACTGAAATAATCAGTTATTAATATGTTAAGCCTCATATGTTGGCAACAGTCCCCCCTATAGTGTGGCACTCTACCTCCTATATGGTGGTGTATTACATATTATTGATGCAGGATCAAGTCTATTAGTGGGTCTATTTGTTGTTATTGTGTCCTTTATCTCCTATATATAGGAATGAGATATTTTCATTAGAGTAAGCATGGTATATTGTCTTGTCTTGGGTACAAAGTACATTATTTAAGTAGGTTCCTCCCTCGATGAGGATTTTGATTTATCTCTTTTCTTCATTATTAAGGCATGGATTACTCTCTTTTTGTCTATTTTTTCTATTTTTATGCTATTTCTGGGACTTAGTTGCATACAGTTTTCTATTAGAGCTCTTTCTTTGGGACTTGCTTCTGCAAAATGAGTCATATTGGAATGATTCACTACAATTTTGTTGAAACGATTTAGATATCTAGGTTAAATCCACTTTGAAACAGGCCGAACTATCAGCAATACCAAATTCAAATCCGAATCCATTATATTTTCCGGATATATTCGTAGAGGAATCTAGGGTTTTTACTAGTCCAAAGCCTAGTCTAAAACATGTGTTCTTGGAAAAAGGTAATCTTTGAAGCATTCTAGATACAAATGTAGTAAAACCTATTGCATTTGAAAGAAGCCCAACCATGTTATCTATTGTAGGACTTTTAGATTCATAAAACAAATATGGGACATGTGGCATACCGTACATGTTATTTATTATCAATAGGCCAAAAATACAAATTTTTGTAATATTAGAAATAAATTTTTATTGACACATCCAAATTAGGCCAAATATGTTGCATTAGAAATAGGACACATCATGGTACCATAGTCCAATGTTTTAGACTCAGAGAGGCTGGAATTCAAATTTTATCTCAAATACAAGAAATCCCTAAATCAGTCTTCTCATTAGGGTTTGAAAGAAGTGTTATAGGGGAACAAGTCATAAATGAGGCATCTGAGGTCCATATTAAGTGAGACCTATTACATACAAAAGAAGACAAACTAAGGTATTTGTCGTAATATTTTTAGCTGCATAAACAAAATATTGGACTCAAGGCATACAATACAAGACTACTCTTCTCGATAATCTAGAAATAAGAAATTTTGGGAGGTTTCCAATAGTTTTTGTTGGGACATCCAAATTAGGTTTGACCTATGTTGTCGGAAATTGGAAACATCGAGCTACAACAGGACAAAGGTTTAGACCTACAAAAGCTGAATTTCTAATTTTACCTCAATTTTAAGTCGATCCTCAAACAATCTTGAAATCAAGGTTTGAAAAAAGGTGTTATTGAGAAAATTGTTATATATGGATCATCTAATATCCAAATTGAGTGATATTTGTAGCATAAAAAATAAAAATGATCACAGTATCGGCGGTATATGTTTCAGAGTTAAATTTGAAATGTTGGGCACTTGGAATACCGTACAATTTCATTCTTTTGGATAGAAAAGAAATAAGAAGTGTTCGGAGAATTGAAATATAGTTTTACTAGAGAATCTAAATTTGTTCAGACTTATGGCATCAAAAAGAGGATTGATCATGTCACCATAAGTCGAAGTTGTAGAATAAGAGGAACTGGAATTTTAAATTTTCTCAGTCCAAGTCATCCATGAATCAATCTTCAAATCAAAGTTTGAAGAACGGAAATCTATAGTTTAAGTAGTGGTAAACAGTATACCGAACCGATAAGCAATCTCCAAACATTGAAGATGTCAAAAATAGGATGAAACACCAGGTAGATCAAGATCACGGTCCACACGTGAGAACAAATTTGTTTAAGCCTTCAAATTTGCAATATTGCTAATGAGTAATAATTCATTAAAATCCTATATGAGAAAACGTACCTCACCCTTGTAATAAATTTCCAATCAATTATAATCCCCTTGAATGTTGGTTTTCCCATTTTTCATTTGATGGAAAAAATATATGTGTTTATTAGGGATCTAAATTATGTGTCTCTGTTTCAATTATTGTCTAGTTATTAAATGTAAATCCAATCACAGGAACATGGTTTTCCTAGTCTTTACTTAAGTAATTGATACATGACAATAGATATCAGTGCTTTTACAAAGCTATTACTTGACTGCGCATATTAAACACTGGAAGAATAAAACTTTGTACTACTAATTACAAGAAATAAAATATAATAGTATGCACAAAATAAACCTAACCACAAGCAAACATTACAGACATACACCACAATGTTTGGAAAACCCAAAAATGGGAAAAATTACTATAATACATTTATTATCTACCTTGAACTAAACCAACCAAGCTGAGCAAAGTGAGCTAGCCACCACTCACCTCCATGACACCTTACAATGGATCCTCCTCAAGCCTTATAAATACTTTGTTCCATGCAATACCATGGGACACTACCATAGGCTATAACAAACCATGTCCCCAAATCCATGTGCTAGACCTAAACAACCTTTGACTCATTCCCAAGTGAAGGTTAACCCTAACAATCCCTCATTTAAACTTGACTTTGAGTAATAACCAACCCCCCTCAAAGTTTTTTTACCGAGGAATCTTGCATGACCCTCTATCAGCTAGCTATACCAAAATTTACCATGAGTTACATAACTTTACCAGTGAGTTACCAGTGGTATGCATGCCTTAAAATTTATTACATCCATATGCCCATTCTCTTTCTATACCTAAAATTTATCTCTGTAACCACCATATGCCCATTTTATCTCTGTAATAAATTTTCTCTGTCCTGAGGCTAACAGGGAGAGAAATCCCACACAAGGCGCTTAATACAACCCCCGATGCGTTTAAAGTATCCAACTCTTGCGGGAACAAAGGCCCTGCTCCCTTTTGGGTTTTCTCTCAACAAGAGAGTGTCATAGTTGTATTGGCTAACTTGCTAAAACTAAAACTACACTAAGATGCAAAACTGATATATAATCATTTCCAATAGCTGAAACAAAACAAAATTCTACCTAATTTATCATGCGCGTAGGAGCATGGTGAAATATAAATGTTATTTTCAAATATGAATTAAAATAAATGTTGTTAAAATCAAAACGACAATACAGAGTTAATCATTCGAATTTAAAACAACATAAATTTGATAACACAATCTGCAAAGTGACAAACAAAGTCATATCACTAACGCAACTATGTAATCATTTAAATAGATCTCAAAATAACATAAGCCTAAGGAATACACAAATATTTTAGCACATAATTTCAAAGTATATATTTACCAAATAAAATATGGATACAATAGAAATAAATAAGAGAAGAGATTGTGGCAGAGATCTGTCACAAAACAATGATCCTAATCACATTCCCACTCCTATTCTTCTATTACATCCAACCTCGAACCAAATGAAAAAAATTCTTACAAAATCCAGGAAAACAATTCCTCCGAACTTGACAGAACTTCCCATCTCTGGTAGCATCGTTTCTTCTTCTCTACTTAAAAAAAAACATAAAAAATAGGAAAATTACAGAACTTACAAAGAAAACTTCTACATCTCTGTTGAGCTCTCCCCTCCAACATAGGTGATAATCTCCTGCTTTTATAAGCCACGAAGACTAATTACGGACACCCTTTCCCTAAGCAGATGCGATGTTAACGAATCTATTTACATCTTTTTCTAGAAGGATCTCAGGCATATTGTTCAAAACAAACTCCATCTTCATGTGAGTCTTTCTCTTTTCCCTGCTGAAGTGGTCGTGCTTTCATAAATCTTTATCCTATCTATGCAACGAGCTTCTTCTTGTTGTCTCTTGGAAGAACCGGGTGATTTAATTTCATTCCTCATGAGCTATGATATGCTTAGAATCTGGTATAACCTCCTTTATTGTTGGTGGATAGATTCATGTATAGCTCAAGATATTCTGCAAAACGTAATTCCTCTGCATTCACCATCATATTTAGTGTTAACCTAGACATAAATATAAATATATTAGACATAAGATACACAGGTTAAAATCGACTAAAACAAAATGATAAATGGTAAAATAACAAGAATCTTCTCTCTTGATTGGTCTGGTATTTGTTATACCCAAATCCTATCACCACCATGTGATAAGACCCTTGACTCCCATGTTTTCCCTTAATCCCAGCACTTAGAGTGGAAACCTACTATGTTTGTCAATTCTATATGAAAAAACTCAGCACTGCGCTTTACCTGTGGCCCATGAGCAGTACTTTGCTCACACCACCTGTATCCTCTTTCCCATAGGCGGTGCCACTGCCTATGGGCTTTGGTCCATAAGTGTTTCTCATCTAAACCGCTCTGTCATAAAAGAAGAAAAGCAATACAATGGGCAAAATGAGAAAAATAGAATTTTATTGAGGCATCTAGATCATAAGCCTCGTGTCCTTCCTTATCTCTATCATTGTGAGTTTGTTGGAATCGAGATCCCCCATCATAAGATCGTAGAGCCATTTCATCCACAAATCTCTCAACTATTCGTATCCATTGAGCCTTATAAATACAAGCTCATATCCATAGTTGAGAGGGACAACTATATAGGTATTCTTATGCTGTTGGATTGACCACTTAGCTCAAGCCATTAGAGAGTATAGAGACCAAAGTTGGAGATTATGGAGATGAAGTGTTTGTTTCGTGGAGATGCTTGTCAACACTAAGGAAACGGTTGTAAGTTTTTCCATACATCTTTAATGCGAAGCTGATTTCTGTCCCACATTACTATTTTTTCGATTTCACATGTACATGTTGTTATATTTCTTAGTCACTAACATGGATAAGTAGATGATTTTCTGGTATCTTTGATGTGTTTGCATGTTTGATTTGTTTGCAGGTACACAGGTTCACTATCGAAGCAATATTCCAGGTGTCTACAACATTCAGGGAAGGTCTTCATCCTTTGTCGTTCACTCATTTGTTCTGTACTTGTACCATTCAGACCAGAGGAATGGCTTCTGTCTGCAGAAGGTGAAATATTCCTGGTTACAGTAATATCGTTGACTGATCTAATCCCTATCTTGTGCCTATCTTGTGGGATGAATATATGGTACGCTTTGAATCATAGAAATGTATATGTGACATTTTTCTTTGATGAAAAGGTTTCATTTTCCTCGATCTCTTGCAGCAAATTAGTGTAAATAATATTCCATGAGATGAATCACGATGCTCTTTATTGGAAATTTTATTGGGCCGGTGCGTTGTCCCTCAAAGATCTCGTTCAATTGACAGAAGTGTACAGTGAATTTCCCATCGTGTCATCCTATTGGATTCATCTTTTACAGCAGTGTACAGTGAATTGCCCATCGTGTCATCCTGTTGGATTCATCTTTTAATGAAGAATAAGGTAGCTATCTCTACGCTGGCACTTATACACTCTTGATTGGATCATGGTAACTCGTGGCAATCTTTACATGGTTCAGTTGGACAATAATTGACAAACTCCATCTGTGGAATGAACTTGTGTTAAACTATTTATTTGAAGGCATCGATTCCCAATGTTCTGCCACGATTTGTTGAAGTTTAGTCAAGCGACCAACTAATATCCTTCATTAACGAACCTCGCTTTCCTTAACCGTCAAACTGATGAAGATAAGAATAACGGATTCTTTTCATTCTGTTATATCATAAGTTCCAAAGCAAACTGTTAACATGTAAAATATTTTAATGCAAAACTCTTGCTTATCCAGAATTGATGACGTAACAGAAAATCTTAAAAAACCTTAAAATCTAGTTTGCTCTCACACGTTAAAAATACTGACTTCTAAATAAAGGATAAGCCAATGCATTCCACATAATTCATGCTTATCTCGAGGCTATTGAAACGTGACTCTATCAGAAATAGCGGTGATTAAGTTCCATATGATAATGGTGGTAGGTTATATGAAAAAAATTTCCTGAACAAATACTCTTTCAGATTTTACTTCAACCTCACCACGTTTTAATGGCATGGAGTTTTGGTGATAAACTTTGCTTTTAAGTTTTAACCCAAACACAAAATTCCTTCCAGATTTTAAGAGCTCCATTTGACGTGTCAAACTCATTTTACATGCTCATTCAAAACATTAGCTTCCATAGTAAACACCTTTAAGAGTATAAGAGTAAAATGGTGGCAAACGTTTCAAATTTTAGTTTTACCATCTACGAAATTTTCCAACTATTAATACAAAAATAATGAAAGTTTGTATCATGATAAAATTATGTCCCTTTTAAATATGCTTTGTGGTAGCTTACTTTTCAATGTAAAGGTGAAGTATAATACTCTCCAAGTGTGTGATCAAAGTTATAATCCAAGTGTGTGTTCAAAGTTATAAGAAACCAAAAATTTAAGCTCTGTGGTAGCTTACTTTCCAATGTAAAGGTGAAGTATAATACTCTCCAAGTGTGCGATCAAAGTTATAAGAAACCAAAAATTTAAATATTTTAAAATATGTGTTTCTTTTATATAAAGTATGTAAAAGATATTTAGATAACTTATCTCTTACATAGAGTTATTGGTTCATTGCTGATGAACTGGATTGGGGGTGATTGGAAACTTCTTTGGAACAATTTTACTTCTAGGCTTGAGTATGGCAGAATAAGACTCTCAAATCGGAATGACTCATTATTATGGTCTTACAATAATTATGTTGATGAACTTACTGCGGCACTTGGGTATGAGCACATTGTACATCATTATCAAAATTGTTCTTTTGAACTGTCCACAGTGTTGGACCTTCTCTCGAAACTTAACATTCCAGCAAAACTCAGATGTTTCATTTGGTTACTGGTCAGGAATCGGGTGTTAACTTGGGATAACCTCCAATGTCGTGGTAGACAGGGTCCGAGTTTGTGCTTTCTTTGAAGGAAGGGTGAAGATTCGATCCAACACCTGTTCATCGATTGCTCTTTCTTTAGAAGAGTGTTTTAAGTTTTCTGCGAACAATATGGAATACCCTCCATGCATAACTGTACTGTCAGGTCTTTCCCAGAACTCTGGTTCAAAAGCATTCATGTTGGCTCAGCCATAAGCTTTTTTCCCCTTTTCTTTTTTCTGGAGTATTTGGAAACAAAGGAACTATTGTATTTTTGATAATAAACAACCCTCTGTACACTCTATACTTCATCAAATTGCAGTACTAATGCATCAATTTCCTGTGCCAAAAAAGAAAAAAAAATAGAAATATTGGCTCAAGGCCCCACTGCGTCTACCCTTGTGGCTTCTTTGATGGGGCAACTGCTGGGAACATTGGGGGAGCAGGATTTGTGCTCCACTTGAGTTCATCTCTTTCTATTAAATTCACTTTGGGATGTGGCAGAAGTACAAATACCAGATCTGAACTACTGGCACTCTCGGCTCTTATTGCAGTGACCAAACATTTGGGGATCCCTCTCTTTACTATATATTGTGACTCTCTTGTCACTATATCTTGGGCTAACAGAACTGCATCACTAAACTCTCCAAATCTGAGTCACTAGTGTGAGGACATTTGATCCATGCTACAATTTGTCCCTCCTATGACCATCAAGCATATTTTTCATGAGCATAACCAACAGGTTGACTATCTCTCAAAAAAGGCTTTATTGTTAGATCCTGGTTTTGGAAACTTTATGGAATCTTTCGATAGAATGATCATTGATTATGGAAACTATCATCTTTTTTAAGCTTAGTGTTGGGCTGCAGCCCCATCTCTTTTTTTGGCACGGAATACTTTGTTTATGTTGTAATGGATCCTAGCTGACATAGAAGAGACTCTTATTCTTCTTGTTATGCTCAGGGCTAGTAAGCTTCATGGTCATGTTCGATCTCGAAATTCAGCAAAAAAATCTGTCCTGTTTTATCAGGAATGATGATAAAATCCTACCCTTGGCAGGCTTTATGCTTTTCATTGCCCAAGCTCTTGGCAGCATGCTATGAATCACTGATTTATAGTGATCAGAGGGGCTCCCAAATGTGCATGTTTATACAGCAGTTTGGACTGCTTGTTGCAAGCTGATTGTATATGATGTCCTTTGATTCAATTTTGAATATCAAGGTCTGGTATTTTGATCATATCAAATTTATAAGAAAATTAAAATTAAAATTAAAATTAATAAAATTAAAATTAATAATAATTTGATCAGATCAAANTCCTTTACAACTTTTATAAAATAACCTTAACCACCTATATATATATATATATATATATATATATATATATATTGCAAAAGTCTTTATAAGGGATTCATAGTGAGGACTTAATGATCATTCACTTAATTAATGCATTTTTGTTCCAATCTTAGATATTCAATCTTTCAAAGCACGAATGTAAATCTTGATATAGAATGTTCACAAAAATATTTCAATTTTTTTTTTAAAGTGCTCTTTAAACTTATTAATGCAATGAAGACTAAAATTTGACACAATTGTCAAGGCCTAATATCAATCCACCCTATCCAAACAAAAGGATGTGATTATCTCAAATATATCATAATGACATCAAGCAATCATTATCAAGCAACAAGGAAGTCAAACTAGCCAAATGATAGAAATCACCAAATCTCAAAAGCATAAGCCCAAGAAATCAAAGATGAAAGTAAGGCACATCATATACCTAAGAGATGAATTCATCAAATCAAGCAAGCAAGATAAAAGATAAAATAAAACCAAAAGCTAAATACATACAAAATTCTAATGGGGTCCCTTTATTTTGCATCAAATGAAGGGGAGTTGTTGGGGTGCCAACAATGGGGTATTTTAAAACAACGATGAGGGAATTTACTTCTTCTTGGGGTGTTTTTTTATCATTATGGGGAAAATTTAATGGTGCATGGGGTGTTTTTATCATAGTTGGTATAATTTATAGATTCATCGGTGTTTTTTTAGTTTCTAGGTTCTTTTAATTAGTTCCAAATGCATTCATCTTGTTATGGGGTGCATATTAAATAAATCAAATATGAACAAAATGTTTCCTATTCATATTAAACAACTGAAAGGTGAATAAACACATTTTATGGTAAACTAGTTGGATATGATTATCATTAACTTACTAACATAATTTTGATTGCAAACAAAGAATTTAAGATTTCCCTAGAAGTATCTGTGTCAATAAAATGGATGGGCCATAAGCCTACGATTTACTGATAATCTTTAGGCTAAAATACACCCATTTTAAATTTAAGAGAATCTTATGGATCAACCAGTGAATGATTAAGAGTTTGAAATGTGCTCTATCTACAGATGGTCAGTGTTTTCATGGGGCGGGGGAGGATGAATCCTTTCTACGCCTAAAACTTGTGATTGAATTTTCTCAAAAAGTCATCCTTTGAATTTTTGTCGAGTTGTTTTCTAGTAGGGTTATTCAAAGTAGTATACACTTTAGCATGAGAATCACTCCCTGAGAATTTTGGGACTTATAGTTTGTACCGTAGCGTAGGTAGCTCCATGATCTTAGGATGAAAACCTCGATTTCCTCTAGATCAATAGTGAAACTTGTAAACCACTTTGAAACACTGGGCCTAACCGATGAACCACTTTTAGGGGTTGTTTTTAGTCAAATAAGAAAAGTAGTTAAATTGTATGATGTTTGGACTGAATAGCAATGAAATTTAAAATCAAAATTCATGTGTAATGCATACACGCACACTTTTCTTTTATGTTGATGATGTACCATGAATCTGGAAACTATTTCAAAATTTAGAGACGTCGGATCTAATCTATTTTTATCAATGAAAAATATGTAGCATAATAGTAAAATAAATATAACGATGCTAATCAAACTAATGATTATAATTAAAACCACAAATAAGGAGACAAAAATATGAAAAACAACTTCTAATTAAATCAAGAATAAAGAGTAGTTGATAAGTATGATCCCCTAAGTTGGCCTTATAGAACCCATCAACTTGCTAAAAGGAGTTGAAACCCCTTTAATCATGATATTAATATTTATCAATTTCCAATTCATTGGCCTTATCGAAATAAGCATGCCATATATAAGGTTATTAGAAAGGAATTGGGCAACGAATAAGAAAGCATCAATTTCCATATAAAAAGATTGAAAAATTACTTCTAGGGAACCTGAGAATCAATTCTAACCACTCGAACAAAAGGAAGGAAATCCCTCGCCAGAGCCTTGAGATGAGAAACAAGAGATAAGAATATCTTATCGACTATTGCAAGGTAAAAATTAATAGATTGAATCTAATGCAAAGGGTGAATTACATTTGGGATAATTTCTCTAGGTTTCCTATGAGATAAATATAATCTATTACCCTAGTTTGATGTCGAAAAATGATGTATGTATTGCAATATCCCTACTTATATTCAAGGAATGAGAGTCACCACTGTCCAAGTAGAGGAAGTTTCTAAAAGTTTTAGAGTAGGGTTAATTACATAGCTAACATAAGACATTTTTCTTCCTTCTTTTCATTAATTTCAAGAAAACAACAACAAGATGAGGAATAACACCATCTCAAAATAGGGATGAACAACAAACACAATATTTGTGTTTTCCTCTTTATTTTACTCAAAAAACAAATCGACGCCTTACCTAACCACTATGCCCATACAATTGCCTCCACACACATGTCGGTGTCTATTGATCAAGAAAGTGTTACAAACCTATCAAATCCAAAAGAAAATTCCTTTATTCTATTATTCAATTATGTTGTCGTAACATTTAATTGTTTGTTCCTACCATGAAATAATTTGTTGTCATAAGTAAATATACGTGTAGACAAACTTGTATAGATTTTATGTTTGATGTACATGTTTCCCTTGCAACCACCTGAGAGGTACTATTTTCTACTTGTCTCAATAGACTTACTTAGTTCTTACGAACTAATGCATTTCTTTCACTTTGCATGAAGGTTCACTTAGCGTCAGAAAACTGTTTATAAATCTTAATGGCCAAGTGGTCCATTCCTTACTAGCACTCTGTGATATAGACCTATCCTAGTTGTGATACGCTCATTATTTAGAAAATATTTATACCAAGCTAGATGGTTTACTAGGCTATGTTACACTGATTATCATTGCTATTATTACGGAATTTATGATAGTGACTTGGTCACTATTGCATTTATTATTTACATGATACATACTTATGACAGAGACTTACTATTGTGTAAGGAATTATGACCTTGTTCATTCTCTAATCATATTTTTATTACATGATTTTTTTAATTGTTGGAATTAAGAGAATTGTATAAACCTTGGCCTAAAGTTTTCCATGGCATAGTTCATATGCCATGGTCATGACTTATGTGAGCACTGTGCATTAGTGGTTTTCGTGGTGGTCAGCATATGCAGAACCTTGATGGCATTCGTTGTTCTTAATGTAATTGGACTCTATAAATATTTTAATGGATTTATTTATAACCCGCAGCCCACATATGATTGTAGATCATGGCGTATGTGAGAACGATTATAGGATTTGGTTGTTGTTGGTATATATAATACGTATGGGTTGTTTATTATGACTTTTCCTTGGGTCTTGACATCCATGGGAATCGATGTCGCGACCTCTGTTTGCAACAATATTTTTAATGTAATGTAATGAAATGTATTTTGATAAATAAAACAAGCTGGGCTTGCATGCCTACACGATTCGATTTCTGCTTCTGTTTCAATAAATGGATTTATGCTATGATGTTGAGTTATGTAACTTGGTTTATGGTTATGTATAGATGGATATTATATGGGATTTTTAAAGATATAATGCATGTGATCTATGGTATTTTAATATAGATGTTAAGACTATAGGTTTTATGGTACAGTCTTGATAGGGACCGCATGGATGGTCATGATATCCCTCTGATTAAATTTAATGTTTAATCCAGTTATGTAAAGTACTTTGGTTTTAAATTATTATATGAAATAGAACTTGGAAATTCTTTATTAATTCGTTTTAGCTTCGTTATTATATGAAATCTATTCTTAGTAGATCTAGTTTAAAATATAAATATGTATAGTTTAGCATAAATAATATTTTAGTTAATTATTACTGAACTAGTTTAATTAAAATTCTAGGGCAAGCCTCTGCTGACAAATGAAATATGTCAACAGAGTATTAAATACAGAGAACACAGTATAAACATAATACTAACATCAACACCTAGTTAATACAGTAACATTTATGAAGGATCCACCCTAAACATAAACAACATATAATAAATTTTTTCCAACATAAGATTTGTAAATTGTAATTACAAACCCTAGCAGTTTGTTAATCATAAAACTTAACCCTTAGGATTAGAAATTACATTGCAGCCATTCATTAATATAAATAGTAATGAATATTTAGGAAATAAAATAAAATAGGATTTCTAGGGTTTCATAACTGAATTTGAAGCTTCGTCAATGGATGCACCTGCACACTTAAATATCTAGCATTAACAACTCAATGTAGATATGACCTTTGTTTGATGACCAAATCACTTGAGAACTACCACATTCCACCCAACCATGACCCAGAACCATTCCTGGTTTAAATCTAGATCCCCCTGAGCTGGACTCCAACATGCAAGTAGCTTGGAGCTCCTAAGGTAGGGTTTCCTATCTGGTAATCAGTTTTGAATAATCCTCCATTAGTTTTAGCAGCAGTTCTCCAAGAAAACACTTAAGAGCCAAAAATAGGCAGAATAATAATTCTCCAAGGGAAAAATCAGAACCCCCAAGCCTTTGCTTGGCTTGAGTCTTTATAGGCAGACTTTTCAGTCAAAGGGGCAGTTAAATCAAGAAATCCTTTATTTCTTGATTTAACCCTTTTTAATTTACTGCGGTAATTTTCAATTCTTAAACTAGGAACTTTTAACTAGTTCCTAGTTAGTCTTTCATAGATATTTCACTATTTATTAATCCTTTAATAATAAATAATAATTGGTGTAGCTTCTCTTCTTTCTTTATTCAATTATATAATTAATCATAATTAATTATTTTTACATACTATGTATAAAATATATAGTATCAAAATACTTGTTAACATTTGTCTTTGGGCATCATGTGTCATGATCCCTAGACTTAAGGACATTTCTTCATGGAGGTCAACTAGATAGATGGCTTAGGTCTACTAGGCTATACAACTCTAAACATCCTTTCATGTTGGATTTCCCTCGTATAACGTGGTAGCTCTTTAGTAATTTGATGAGAATACAGAAATTCAAAATTTCATTTAATCACTTATAAATAAGTATGATGATGATCAATATTTTTCTTGAGCCGTTTTCGCTTGGAAATTATTAAATTCTTTCCAGTAACCCCTAGTGCTTACCAGAGCGCATACGTAATGCTTATAGCAGGGAGTTACAAACATAGTGCAATTCCAGAGATTTCACTCAACACTAAATGCTAGGGTGTACTTGTACGATACAACTAGGGATACAATGGCCAAAGATCCGATGCTCCAGAGCTTATGTTAAATATCAACATGGAATGCTCTAGAGCTTATCCCCAACATTTCTAATTATATTTTCATGTGTTCTAGAGCTTTATGCTTAACAAAAATGTAAATACTCATGTGCTCTAGAGCCTCTTGCTCAACAAAAACCATATCATCGATCATGTGCTTCAGGGTCCACGCCCAACACAAACATTTCATCAATCATGTGCTTCAGGGTCCATGCCCAAAACACAACATATATATACATATATATCATCGACAATTGGCTTACACCCAATATACAAAACACATCATCATGTTCATATGTAGTGGGGAATTTGAACCAAAAATAAAACATCAATATAATCATCATGATCAATAGGCTCATGCCTATAAATGTTAGGTTCAAAATTTGGGACATTACATCCTTCCCCGCTTAGTACAACACCGTCCCTAGTGTTCTAGGGACTTGGAATGATATCATGAAACAAGGAAGGGTAAGCCTTTCTCATGGTGGCCGCATTCTCCTAGGTAGCCTCATCTACCTCAAAGTGCTTCCATTGCACTTTTAATTGGGCCACAGTGTGCTTCCAAAGCTGCACTTATCTCTTGTCCAATATATGCAAAGGCTCAAGGGAGAATTCCCCCTCAGGTTCCACCTATAATAAGGACCAATAAGTGACATTCGTAGTGTCATAAACATATTTCTTCAATAAAGATGCATGGAAAACATTATGAACTCTTACGTGCGTAGGTAATGCTAATTGATAAGCCATTGGTCCTTTCTTGGCCAAAATTTCAAAAGGTCCACAAAACCTAGGTGCTAACTTACCACACCTACCCAAGCTCAATGAGCTCCGTTTTGCTTTCACTTTCAAGTAGACATGCTCACCTACTTGATAGTCTTTATCTTTTCTTTTCTTATTCGCATAAGTTTTATGATGGTCTTGTGCCTCTTTAAGGTTTCTTTGGACCTTGGTAACTAACTGTTCCAAGTCCAATAATAGGTCAGGACCTAACATGAGCCAATCCACTGGACTGTCCCAAGTAACTGGGGTCCTACACTTTCGTCCATAGAGTACCTCGAAAGGACTCATCTTGACTGAATCCTGATACCGGTTGTTATATGCAAACTATGCAAGGTAAAGATAATCCTCCCACTTGGTGAGGTTGTTCATGACATTCATTCGAAGCATGTCTTCCACAATTTGGTTTACTCTTTTAGTCTGCTCGTCCATATATGGGTGATAATCAGTACTAAAGTTCATCTGCGTCTCTAATCTAGAGAACAAAAATCTCCAAAAGTTTCCTATAAACTTAACATATCAATCTGAGATAATTGCTTTGGGTATCCCATGCAATCTAAATATCTCTTTCAGGAATATATCGGCAATGTTCATGGCCTTGTAGGTCAATTTTATGGGGATGAAGTGTGCTTCCTTTGACATCTTGTCAATGACTATGAAGATGGAATCATTTTTCTTCTTGCTTTTCTGTAATCCAGTAATAAAATCCTTACTGATAACCTTCTGTTGTTGTATTTGTAACTTCGAAATGTATTCATCTATGTATCTTATGTATTGTAACCTGATGTTTATTCCGGGATGTATCTATTATGTATTTGAGTCATGTTGTCATACCCCGATGTTCCAATCGGGAGGATCAATAATGTAAATAAGTATTGTCAAGTCATAGTGGGTAACCCTTTGATTGTCTAAGGGTTAAAGTCCCCGCAGTTTCAGGGCACTAGGGTTATTAGACTCTCCTAGTAGAGGTCGGCCCTGGTAGGGTCTTAGTCATGTCAGGATTATTATAAATAGAGAACCGGAGTCTCTATTTATCATACAACTCATCCACACTCAAGTTTAGTGCATAGTTGAGGAAGGAGAAGTTACTGGGGCTAGTCAAGAAGAAGATTACTGCTGTTGGGAGATCACTTACTGTTTTGGGGCCTTTTACTGTTTCGGTGCTGATTCTATTTCTGAGGAAGTTGTGGGGTTTTATCCTTTATGGAATCCCCAAGGAAAAACACTGTGTTCATTGTCTCTTGTGTTTGATTTTTGTACTTTTTATTATCTCAGTTAAAGATCCTAATAATTCTAGCTTAATGTTGACTTGTCACTACTATCGGAAATTAGGGATTTTCATAGAAGAGGAATTTTTCAGTGAGCCCAGGACTGGATTGATCTCCTCCCCAAAATCGAAGTTAGGGACAAATTTCAAGGCATTTGGAAGGACATAACTCCAGAAAATCAAAACCCTAGTTTGCTCCTGAACCAGCTCTGTAGGATTTCAGCTCAAGTCTCAGATCCGACATTTTGACCTGGTAAGATCTAAGATATCTGTATCTCCATTTGTGATTCTCATTTTTAAGATGTCTCATCATACCAAGCTTGATGAAAAGCTTGAGGGAGCTTATAACTTCCGAGCTTGGAAGTTTAGGATCTCCCTGGTCCTGGAAGAGAATGAATTAGACTCCTACATTCAAGAGGAGGTTCCAGTTCTAGAGGGAGATGAGGAAAAGGCATTACATAAGAAGAAGATGGTTATGGAAATGCTCCGTCGGACCTCAACTTATGTGCATCTAAAAGTTTGTTTTGAAAGAATGCGTTCAACAGGTTAATTAATGGAACAACATTAACATAAATTAAATGCTCAAAATAGAAAAGGGGAAAACCACACTAATAATCAGATTTACGAAACAAAAACATAGAATCAGAGAGTCATAGATAGAAGTTGATAACGGAGTTCACCCCCTTCACTGGGTTACGTCTCCGGGTCCCTCTCCAATGGGTACCAATCCAATTAATCTCTTTAAGATGGTACAAAAATGGTTCTGGAATAAACTTCAGCAACTGCAAACGGAATGCTGTACAAAGTCTTTAAGACCTCTCTTCTAGAAATTACAATTAGCAAAGAAAGCTAAAATATAACAGAGAATGTCCACTTCAAAAGAAACAACATCTGCGCCTTCACAGTAACTCCCCAAGCTTCTCATAGCAGAAAAGCGAAGCTCTGTGCTCTAAAACACTCTGAGTCCCCTTAATGTGGCCAGCGATCCTCTATTTAAGCGTTTAGCGAGAGGATCAGTAACGGACCACCGTTGTTATATTCTTTATTATTGTTACAACCATATGCTAACTAAACCATGCAATCCCGCCAAGTCATGGCCCAAGCGTTATGTTACCACGATGTTTCAGTTCCCCAAAACGTTACAACCAACTCCACGCTCATATGCTACCTTACAACATGTTGCAATGACCGCCACTGGGCTATGCCACATGTAACGTAACCGTTTGATGTCACCATCAACTTTGCAGCATATAAATGTTGCGGCATATAAGGACTTTTCCATATACCCGATCCGCTGTCGCAGCATACAAATGTCACGGCATATAAGGACTTCGCCATATACCCGATCCGCTGTCACAGCATACAAATGTCACGGCATATGCCTAACCTCCATGAACCATTCGATGCTCACTTGACGGTGCACAACTATGCGGCCCCTACATAAATGCGTGGCATGCGATAAGCTATGTGGCATGAGATAATTTGCGTGGTATGCGATAAGTTGTGCGGCATGTGATAAGCTACGCAGCATGTGCTAAGTTGCGCGGCATGCGTATATAATGGCTAGAATATGAGTTAAAACCATAGATTAACTACTATTGTACCATATTGGATCAGTGTAACTTGAAGATGAATAATCCTCCGGATCATTCCTCCCCATTGGAGAACTTTTGGACCACCAAAAGCTTGAATTATTTGGCAAGTAAGTGAGGTTACAACTCCCTCACTTTCCCAATATCCATCCATCTTGCTTTGCTACGATGCATGCCTTTAAGCCCCACTCGAAGGTACTCAACATTCCCCCTTCATGAATTCCTTACATTTCTGTCAAGAATAACATCATCCTGCAACTCTTTCATGTATTCAGGTGCCATATCATCAATTGAAGGAATCTGTATGTTAGTGTCCTCATCCATGATCATAGGAGGCTCATACAATTTAAGATTCTCAACATTGACAACTGAATAAATTTGCATGTATGGAGATAAATTCAAGCAAAAAGCATTAGTACCGATCTTTTCCAATATCTCAAAAGGACCATACCTGATAGGCTTAATCTTTTTACCCTCACCTTTCATTCTTTCTTTAGTGATATGTAACCAAACTTTGTCACCAACCTGGAATTGATGATCAACTCGATGCTTGTCATGCCTGGCTTTGTACTTTGCCTGGCTCTTCTCCAACTGTTCCTGAACTGCCTGCTGCACCGCTTGGATTCTATGGATGAATCTTAGAGATTTATCTGCATCATGATGTCCATCGACTGCATCTTTGCCAAAAGAGAAGTCCATCGGTGTTTTTGGCAGATAACCAAAACAAGTTTCAAAAGGAGATCTTTTCGTGGAAGAATGAACTGCATGATTGTAAGCATGTTGTATATATTGCAACTACTCATCCCAAATTTTAGGATGTTTACTACAATATCCTCAGAGCAGCTGAACCACTTTTCTGTTTACTACCTCTGTTTTCCCATCGATCTGTGGATGAAAAGCTGTACTTTTCTTAAGTTTGGTATCCATAAGCTCATATAAAGTTGACCAGAATTCTCCCAAGAACCGGGAATCCTGATCAGATACAATAGACATGGGTAGCCCAAAATGTACCCAAACATTCTGAAAGAATAGATGAGCTGTTTGTTCAGCAGTGATCTGTTTGTTACATGGCATTAAGATACACATTTTGTTGAATCTGTCCACAACAACATATAGGTAATCATGCCCTTTTCTAGATATAGGTAGTCCTCTTACAAAGTCCATAGAAATACTTTCCCAGGGACGAGAAGAAACTGGAAGAGGTGTGTACAAACTCAATTTCCTATTGCTAGGCTTACTTGTTGCACACATGACACAACCCCTTATGTATTTAGCTACAGTTTCTTGCATCTGAGGCCAATAACAATGATTCTGCAATAATGATAATGTTTTACTTACTCCAAAATGTCTGGTAATCAATGAACTATGTGCTTCTCGAATCACATGCACTCTCTCTTTCTCTGGAATACAGAGCTTACCGAGATGATACAAGAGTTGATTATGCACATAATAGTTCTCTTCCTCTTTACCATGTATTAGTGATGCATATACTTTCTTAAAATCTTTATCTTCTACATACTATTCAATATAACTTTCATGTGTTAATGAATTGTTTTGAAAAATGATTGAAGCATTCGTAGGAGGCCTCGATAACATGTCTGCTACCTTATTATGAATTCCCTTTTTGTACTTAATTACGAGATGAAACTGTTGTAAGAATCCCATCCATATTAGATGCCTACTTTGTTGTACTTTGGTTTGATATTGTAAATATTGAAGTGGTTGATGATCAGTATGTATGACTGTTTCTTTTCCCATGATATAATGTTTCCACTTCTTCACAGTCTGTACTAAATCATACAACTCTTTGTCATAAGTTGGATAGTTACTTACCATAGTAGAGAACGTTTCTGAATGGTAACAGACTGGCTTCCTCCCTTGCATCAAAACAGTTTCCATGGAAAACCCACTGACATCAGTTTCGATCTCAAATAGCTGCTGCAAATCTAGAAACGTCATAACTGGTGCTGTGCTAATCCTTTCCTTCAAAGTGTCGAAGGCTCTCTGATGCTTGTCTCCCCACTGGAAAATCTCTTTGATTCTTGTCAACGCATGTAATGGCGCAGCAATGGAGGAAAACCCAGAAATGAATTTCCTCCAATACTGAACCGCACCCAGAAAAATTCTGATTTCAGTAATGGTGTTAGGCCGTGGCCAGTTTACAATGACAACAACCTTGGCTGGGTCCACTCGTAGGTGGCATCCACCAATAATATGGCCCAGATATACTAAAGAAGTTTTAGCAAACTCACATTTAGACATTTTTACAGAAAGCTTCTCTTTCCTCAGTACATCTAAATTTTTTTTCACATGTACAATATGCTCTTCCTAGGTTTTGCTAAACACTAGGATATCATCCAAATATACAATTACAAAATCATCAATGAATGGATGAAAGACATCATTCATGACCCGCATGAAAGTAGCAGGTGCATTACAGAGTCTGAAAGGCATCACAAGCCATTCATACAAACCCTGTTTTGTTTTAAACGATGTTTTCCAGGCATCATTTTCAGCAACTCGGATTTGATGATACCCACTGTTTTTAATGGTGATTTTGTTAACGGCCCTATAGTCAATGCACATCCTCCAAGACCCATCCTTCTTCGGAACCAAGACTATAGGAGAGCCACAAGGAGAAGTGCTTGACCGGATGACCCCCTTCTCAATAATCTTCTGAACCTACTTCTTGATTTCCTCATTCTGCATTACAGACATCCGATACATGGCTATGTTCAGGAGTGGCACATCCTGCTGCAAATGTATCTCATGTTGAATCTCTCTCTTTGGTGGTAACCCCTTCGGATCTTGAAACAAAACATCATACTCAGAAATGATTTCAATCAGTTCATATTTATGCTTAGGGTCACATCCCTCAAAATATTTAGAGATATCATCATTTTTCATCCTAACCATCATTAACACAAAATTCTTACTAGCATTTACCAGCCTCTTCATTTGTCTTGCAAAAACTATTGCTAGGTTTGTTCTTATCCTATGTGCTCATAAAATATACTCTACACCATCTTTAAAAAGATGATACTTATTCTGCTCTCTATAAAAGACTGCTTTTCGGTCATACAAATATGGACTCCCAAGTACTATTCCACAAATGTCAAGTGGTACTACATCTAGTTCTACCTCATCCATAAAATTTTCAGTGATTGCAAATTTCAAAACACATTTCTTTGTAACTTGTAGT
Source organism: Pseudotsuga menziesii (assembly GCA_001517045.1). NCBI lineage: Eukaryota > Viridiplantae > Streptophyta > Pinopsida > Pinales > Pinaceae > Pseudotsuga > Pseudotsuga menziesii. The sequence continues at coordinate 251,034 of LPNX010143151.1, read as the reverse complement.
CGTGTATCATTAGTAACCCAACCAAGAGGATAGGGTTTTTCATGAGGCATAGTAACTAAATGTAATTTCTTAACCAATTCTTCTGATATCAAATTTACTTGTGAACCACTATCAAACAATGTATCAATCTTTGTGTGATTTGTAATGACACGAATATGAAATAGTGCACTTCTATTTTTATCATTTTGCTTAGAAGTAGATGGCAGATTTGTACTTGTACTAGAACTTGATTTTGCATCAATGGGAAGTGAGATACTTTTATTCTTACCCTGGATTCTGATAGTTGTAACCTTTGTTTCATCACCTGAGTCGGATCCCAAGTCTTGAATAACTGTTGCAGTAGATTTTTCTTTGCCTTTATCTTTGTTTCCTCCGTAATTCTTTGGCCTTAACTCCGAATGAAGTTTCCAACACTTAGAGACATCATGTCCCTTCTGACAATGCGAACATGTAGGCTTTTCACCCTCTTTCTTAACAGTAGCCATCTTCTTTTTCCCCGTATCTTTACCTTTCGATTTGCTGTCAAATTTAAAGGATTTCTTCACAAAAGTATCATTAGCATGCTTACCCCTGGCTTCTAAATGTGTAGCTTGAACACATACATCATCCAAATTACTGGTGTTAAACATCAACAAAGTATGCTTCAAATAAGAATGCATACCACCAATGTACTTAAGAAGAGTTTCCTGTGTATCTAATGAAACATTCAATGCAATAGCCCTCTTCCTAAATTCATGAGTATAATCTTGAATGCTTTGTCCTTTAGCTTGTCTAAAAAATTTCCAACTCATGGTTAATTGTTGAATATGTCCTAAAGGATAAAATTGCTTCCTTAATACTTCAATGAATTCATTCCAAACTGAAATAATTTTACCATTCTTTCGAAGATCTTGCTGAATCTTGCTCTCCCACCAAGTAAGAGCCATAACACTCATCGTCAAAGTGGCCAATTGAATCCTGGAAGGGTCATCATTAATACCCTGCACCTTGCAATATACTTCAAGCTGCTTGATCCAATTGTCTAACTTTTCAGCATCTAAATATCCATTATAAATTGGCAATTCAAATTTAACATCCAATTTGAAATAAGGCATATTAGGATTTGCATTATTCGAATGAGAAGTATGAGAAGAAGAGAAAGTTTGATTAGTTTCAGGAGGATCACCATCACCTCCTACTCCTATACCCTTTTCTTCCTTCTTCACTTTGACATCTCTAGATGAAGATCCTTCTTCTTTCTTCTTCCTTTCTGCTCGCTCATTGAGTAGAATTTCCATCATGGCTTTCATGCTCATAAAAGCCTCCAAAAAATCAATTTCTGACATAACAGTTTTTTTTCGTTCTGTATGTCCTTCTTCTTCCCCTCGTGGAGAATACATGGTTCTTGAGAATGTTCTCCTCGAGCCAATCTTAGGATCTCCTTCAATTAATTCTCCTTCACCACGCTTTGATTTGGACCTGGTAAGCATTAACAAACTTACACAAGCAGTAAACCTGCTCTGATACCATAACATGCTCCGTCGGACCTAAACTTATGTGCATTTAAAAGTTTGTTTTGAAAGAATACGTTCAACAGGTTAATTAATGGAACATCATTAATAGAAATTAAATGCTCAAAATAGAAAAGGGGAAAACCACACTGATAATCAGATTTACGAAAGAAAAACACAGAATCAGAGAGTCACAGACAGAAGTTGATAACGGAGTTCACCCCCTTCACTGGGTTACGTCTCTAAGTCCCTCTCCGATGGGTACTGATCCAATTAATCTCTTTAAGATGGTACACAAATGGTTCTGGAATAAACTTCAGCAACTGCAAACGGAATGCTGTACAAAGTCTTTAAGACCTCTCTTCTAGAAATTACAATTAGCAAAGAAAGCTAAAATATAACAGAGAATGTCCACTTCAAAAGAAACAACATCTGGGCCTTCACAGTAACCCCCCAAGCTTCTCATAGCAGAAAAGTGAAGCTCTGTGCTCTAAAACACTCTGAGTCCCCTTAATGTGGCCATCGATCCTCTATTTAAGCGTTTAGCGAGAGGGTGAGTAACGGACCATAGCTATTATATTCTTTATTATTGTTACAACCATATGCTAACTGAACCATGCAATCCTGCCAAGTCACGGAGCAAGCGTTATGTTACCATGACGTTTCAGTTCCCCGAAACGTTGCAACCAACTCCACGCTCATACGCTACCTTACAACATGTTGCAATGACCGCCACTGGGCTATGCCACATGTAACATAACCGTTTGATGTCACCATCAACTTCGCAGCATATAAATTTCGTGGCATATAAGGACTTCTCCATATACCCGATCCGTTGTCATAGCATACAAATGTCGTGGCATATAAGGACTTTGCCATATACCCAATCCGCTATCGCATCATGCAAATGTCGCGGCATATGCCTAACCTCCACGAACCATTTGATGCTCACTTGACGGTGCACAACTGCGCGGCCCCTACATAACTGCATGGCATGTGATAAGCTGCATGGCATGCGATAATCTGTACATCATGCGATAAGCTACATGGCATGCGATAAGCTGCGCGACATGTGCTAAGCTGCGCGACATGTGCATATAATGGCTAGCATATGACTTAAAACCATAGATTAACTACTATTGTACCATATTGGATCAGTGTAACTTGAATATGAATAATCCTCCAGATCAGGCAAAGAGGATCATTGCTCATTCTATCAAGGATCACCTTATCCCATAGGTGTCCTCTCTCAAGATACCTAAAGCCATGTTTGATGCCCTAACCAAATTGTTTGAAGGGAAGAACATAAACTGGAAGATGACTCTGAGGAATCAACTGAAGAATGTGAATATTCAAAATGCAGAGACCATCCAGTCTTACTTCACAAGGGTTTCTCAGATCAAGGAACAATTAGAAGCTATAGATGAAGAAGTGGAGAATGCAGAGACTATGATGATAACACTGAATGGCCTTCCTAGGTCATGGGATGCTTTCATTCAGGGAATCTGTGCTAGGAAGAAGCTAGTCAAATTCAGCAGACTATGGGAAGAATGTTCTCAAGAAGAAGCATGGATAGTAGCTCGAGAAGAGAAGATGGGTATTGAAGATCAAGCTCTCACAGTTCACTCCAAGAAAGGTAGAAGGAGACCTCATTACTCTAAAGGCAAGGATCCTCATCATAGAGATAGCATTAAAAGAGACCTATCCAAAATTAGATGTTATACATGCGATGAAAGAGGACACTTTGCAAAAGACTATCCTAAGAACAAGGGCCACTCTCATAAGAAGAAGGGGAACAAAAGAAGACATCATGCTCATGCTACAAAGGATGATGAACCATCCAAGAAGAGATATAGATATGAAAGTGAAGATTCTTCAAGCGAGGATGAATATGTTCTGATCTCCACTCTCACAAGTAACCTTTCTCATGGAAGTGATGATTGGCTTATAGACAGTGGGGCTTCTAAACATATGACTGGATTCAAGGAATCCTTTTTGAGACTGTCAGAACATGAATCACCTCACAAGGTGAAGCTAGGAGATGACTACCAATATCCAATAAAAGGTAGTGGGGAATCTTCATATAAACTAGACTCTAGTAAGTCTCTAACAATGAAAGAAGTATTGTTTATGCCAGGACTCAAGAAGAACCTTCTCTCCATATTAGCACTAGATGCAAAAGGAATGAGGGTTTCATTCATAGATGGTCAAGTCATTATGTGGCCTAGAGGAAAGACTATCAATGATGCATTAGTGATTGGAGAACAAGAAGGAGGTCTGTACAAATTGAAGGGCCATCCAGAACAAGCCTTGGTCCATGACACAATAGAGCCAAATGAGATTTGGCATAGAAGGCTTTCACATGTGCATTACAGAGCACTACCTGTTGCAAGCAAAGCTGTTGAAGGTCTTCCAAAAATTCCAAGCAAAACATGATGGGGTTTGCAAAGGATGTGCGAAAGGGAAGAATACAAAGAAGACATTTCCCAGCAGTGAAAGCAAAGCCAAAGGCATACTAGAAATAATCCACTCTGATGTATGCGGTCCTATGTCATCAAATTCACTAAGCGGGTATGCATACTATGTTTCTTTTATTGATGATTTTTCTAGAAAGAAATGGATTTACTTTATGAAGAAGAAAGACGAAGTATTTAGTAAGTTCAAGGAATTCAAAGCCTTAATCAAGAACCATACTGAAAAGAAGATCAAAACAATTCGATCAAATAATGGAGGATATTTCACTTCGAATGAATTCAAAGAGCTATGCAAAGAATCAGGGATTAAGAGGGAGTTGTCCACTCCTTATAATCCACAACAGAATGGGATTGTAGAATGGAAGAATAGAACCATCATGGAAGCTGCAAGAGAAATGCTTCATGATCAAGATATTCCTATGCATCTTTGGGCTAAAGCTGCCAGAATAGCAGTGTATGTACAGAAATGTACTCCACATAGAGTACTCGAGAACAAGACTCCTGAAGAAGTCTTATCCAGCAAGAAACCAGAAGTCAGCCATCTCAGAATATTCGGCTATCCTATGTACATAAACATTCCAAAAGAGAAGAGAACGAAATTAGATCCTTAAGGAAAGAAGGGCATATTTGTGGGATACTCTAAAAGCTCGAAGGCTTACAGAATCTATTTCCTAGGATACAAGAAGATTGACATCAACAGGGATGTAACATTTGATGAAGACAAAGCTTACAACAAATCCAGAAAAATACCTGTTGAAGAACCTGAACAACCTGAAGCAGAAGCATGCAGAATTCATGATACAACAATGAATGAAGAAGCTCAAGAAGAAGATCAAGAATTTGAGGAACCACAAAGACCTAAAGATCCACCTCTGGAGAAGAATCCTCATAAGAGGAAACCAACTTGGGTACGTGAACTTATCCAAGGTGTAGAAAGATATGGGGCTCCAGAAGAGAATTACAGAGAAAGAAAGAGGACCAGATCCAATTCCGGGTATGTAGCTTTACTATGTGATTTCATTGATAAAGAACCTTCCAGTTATGAAGAGGCGGCAGAACAAAAAGAATGGAAGGATGCTATGATCGAAGAATATCAATTGATCATGAAGAATGATGTTTGGGATGTTGTCCCAATACTAGAAGGGAAGTCAGTTGTAACTTCCAAATGGATCTACAAGATCAAGCATGCTGCAGACGGTAGCATTGAAAAGTATAAAGCAAGATTCGTAGCTCCGGATTTTTTCTTAGAAGGAAGGAATAGACTATGAAGAAACCTTTGCACCTGTATCCAGATACACTTCCATTAGATCAGTACTTGCTCTAGCTGCAGTGATGAAATGTAAGATACACCAGATGGATGTTAAGACTTCCTTCTTGAATGGTGTAGTAGAAGAGGAAGTATATGTAGAACAACCACTCGGTTTTGAGACACATAACAGAGAGTCTCATGTATGGATATTGAAGAAAGCCCTGTATGGTTTGAAACAAGCACCTAGGACCTGGTATGGTAGAATTGATAGCTTTCTATCCAGTTTGGGATTTACCAAGAGTAAAGTAGATTCCAACCTTTACTATAAGGTTGAGGATGGAAACCCAGTGATTCTTCCACTATATGTAGATGATCTATTTGTGAAAGGTACGGATGGGTTTATTGCTAATACGAAGAGAAAGGTTGCTGTTGAGTTCGAAATGAAGGACTTGGGGATGATGCATTACTTTCTAAGTATGGAGGTGTGGCAGAGTACAGATGGAATCTTCCTTGGACAAGGGAAGTATGTAGTAGAGATCCCGAAGAGGTTTGGGATGATGGACTGCAAGGCTATGACCACACCTATGGCATCGAACCTAAAGCTATTGAGTGATGCTTCATTAGAGTCAGTTGATGCTACTATGTATCATCAAATGATTGGGTCATTGATGTACCTGAAAAACACGAGACCAGACATTTGCTTTACTGTGAACACCTTGAGCCAGTTCTTGAGAGATCCGAAAAGTGTTCACTTGATTGCTGCAAAGCATATCATGAGGTACCTAAAGGGTACAGTTGATTATGGGCTCAAGTACGATGTGAATCAAAATATTAACCTAGAAGGTTATGTTGATTCAAATTGGGTAGGAAGTGCCATCGACAAGAAAAGTACTTAAGGATGTTGCTTCAGTTTGGGATCAGGTGTGATCTCTTGGTTTAGCAGGAAGCAATCTTGTGTGGCACTGAGTACAGCTGAAGCAGAGTATGTCGTAGCTTGTTCAGCTAGTTATGAGGCAGTATGGCTGCGGAAGCTACTGTATGATATATTTGATCTCCAGTTGGATGCTACTTGTATACATTGTGACAACTAGAGTTGTGTGAAGTTGTTAGAGAATCCAGTGTTCCATAACAAGTCCAAGCATATCAAGATCAAGTATCACTATATCAGGGATATGGTGCAAAGGGGAGCAGTGAAGCTCTAGTATGTTACAACGGAAGAAGAGATAGCCGATGTATTAACGAATCCATTGGCTAGGATGAAGTTTGAGTACTTCAGGGAGAATCATGGTGTTCTCCAGATCGAGGTTTCCTCCAAGAGAAAGTGATGAGACCCATAGCCATTCTGACATGGTGAGAGGATTGGTTCCTTACATGGTCAGATGTAAGGGCTGAGCCATTTCGTCATGGTGAGAGGATTGGTTCCTTCCATGTTAGATATAAGTGCTGGCCATTCTGTAGAGTAGGAAAGATGTAAAGGAAATTGCCATTCTAGGAATGGAGGAACCTGGTCAGTTACCAGGAACACTCAGTATAGGACTGAGTAGCCATTCTGATGTGACAGACGGATGTGTTCCCACTTGATCAGATGTAAGGGATGAACCATTCTATCATGGCTAAAGGATTAAGTTCCTCCCATGTCAGATGTGAGTATTGGCCATTCCGATGAGTAGGTCAGATGTAAAGGCAACTGCCATTCTCTCGGAGAATGGAGGCACCTGGTCAGTTACCAGGTAGCTCAATCAAGGTGGACTGGGGGCCATTCTGATATGATTGCTGGGATGTGTTCCCTCATGATCAGATATGATTGCAGAGCCCTTCCATCAGTAATGCAATGTGTTCCCTCACTGGGTGGATGTAAGTGCAGAGCCCTTCCATCAGTAATGGGATGTGATCCCTAACCTGGTGGATGTAAGTGCATATCCCTTCCATCAGTAATGGGATGTGTTCCCTCACTGGGTGGATGTAAGTACAGATCCCTTCCATCAATAATGGGATGTGTTCCCTCATTGGGTGGATATAAGTGTTGGGCCTTTCTGATATGATTATAGGATTGGTTCCTACATGATCAGATGTGAGTGTTGGGCATTCCTTTCTGACGAGTAGGTTAGATGTAAGTGCTGGGCAAAGACCTACATGATGGCTAGGCCTACAACCAGTATGAAAAAGGTCTAGATTTGTAGAACTTCCTATGATGAGAAGAATCATGAGATAACACCAGTGATGATCCAGATCGAGTGATGATCAAGATCCAGTGATGATGATCCAGTAGTGATGATCCAGATCGAGTGATGACTGAGATCCAGTGATGATAGCAAGTGATGATCCAGATTGAGTGATGATACAGATCAAGTGATGATCCAGATCCAGTGAAGATGCCTGATGATGATCCATATTGAGTGATGATCAAGATCCAGTGATGATAGCTAGTGATGATCCAAATTGAGTAATGATCCAGATCCAGTGATGATGCCTCATGATGATCCAGATCGAGAGATGATCGAGATCCAGTGATGATGTCCCATGATGATCCAGATCAAGAGATGATCCATATCCGATGACTTGAAGACAAAGATGACTTGAAGATGAAGATGACTTAAAGACTCATAAAGCTTGAGATGCAGATGACAACATGATCCAGTTGATACAGAGAAGAAGACCAATGCTGAAAATTGTGTTGAAAGAATACCTTCCTAGTTAAGAGGGAGTGTTGATGTATTTGTAACTTTGAAATGTATTCATCTATGTATCTTATGTATTGTAACCCGATGTTTATTCCAGGATGTATCTATTATGTATTTGAGTCATGTTGTCATACCCCGATGTTCCAATCGGGAGGATAAATAATGTAAACAAGTCATGCCAATTCATAGTGGGTAGCCCTCCGATTGTCTAAGGGTTAAAGTCCCCACAGTTTCAGGGCACTAGGGTTATTAGAATCTCCTAGTAGAGGTCGGTCCTGGTAGGGTTTTAGTCATGTCAGGATTAGTATAAATAGAGAACTAGAGTCTCTATTTATCATACAACTCATCCACACTCAAGTGTAGGACATAGTTGAGGAAGGAGAAGTTACTGGGGCTAGTCAAGAAGAAGATTACTGCTGTTGGGAGATCACTTACTGTTTTGGGCCCTTTTACTATTTTTGGTGCTGATTCTATCTCTGAGGAAGTTGCAGGGTTTTCTCCTTTATGGTTTCCCCGAGGAAAAACACTGTGTTCATTGTCTCTTGTGTTTGATTGCTGTACTTGTTATTCTCTCAGTTAAAGATCCTAATAATCCTAGCTTAATGTTGAAAAACTAACACCTTCCACTTCCATTCCAAAATGGGAAATGGTTGTAGCAATCATGAAATATGCTGATGCTCATCTTTAACTAGCTAGAATTCTTGACATATCGCAATAAACATTACTATGTCGGCCTTTAACTTAGGCCAGAAAAAGTGTCTCTTGATGGCAGATATCATCTTTTGATATCAGGAGTGCCCTCAGTAGGGTGCCCTATGAAATTCTATTAGGATGCTAGACTAAATGTCCCCTCCATCTGGAACATACAATCTATCCTTGGACCATAGTATTCTGGAGTCATCCACCTTGTATTCCTTCTGTTGTTGAAACAACTGGTCCTCCTGGACCTTCTTGAGGATTTCCACATAGAACGGGTCAACCTTGTTGGCAGTTCTAATCTTCTCATGCAAATATCCATCAGTTTGACTCAGGGTTACCTCATATATCATATGAGTTCTTCGACTCAAAGCATCAAAACCTTTTTTCCTTTCACCCTTAATATGCTTTAGTTCAAAGTGATACTCACTCAGGAAATCCAACCATCTGGCTTGCCTCACATTTAGATCGGGTTGATCGAACAAATATCTTAGACTCATATTGTCAATCCTTAGAAGGAACTTCCTTCCCATGAGGTAGTGCCTCCACATATTCAGAGTGTGGATAATGGCCACGAGCTCAAGATCGTGCGTCGGATAATTCTTCTCATGCTCTTTTAATTTCCGTGATTCATAATAGATAGCATGGTCGTCTTACAAGAGGACTCCTCCACATTAGAGGAAATTTCAGGTCTAAAATGGGCCTTACAAGAAAATGAACCAACAATAAATTTTGTGAGTTGTAATTCAAGAACCAATAGAATTTCAATAAAATGAGTCAACCATAATGGTTGAATTGACATATTTGTCATAAAAGAAAACTAGTTTTTTTGTTCGTATTTTCGACATATCTCCCTGTGTTTTTACTCAAATTTCAAGTGGGAGAGCTCGTTGGATGAGGAATTTAATTCCACATCCAACAAGTACCCACACTACATACTTTTTATGGACCCTAATACCCAAAAAATAAGAAATACCTAAAAACAACGTGATGATGATTCCATCATCACATTTTTTCAAGTATTTCTTGTTTCTAGGGTAGTGGGGTCTGTCAAAAGTTTGTAGTATGGGTAGTTGTTGGATGCATAATTAAAATTTACATCCAATGAGCTTTCCTAGTCAGAATTTGAGTAACAGCATAGGGACATATGTCAAAAATATGAACAAAAAAAGTAGTATTTTTCATTCTTCCTCCAAAACTAATAACTATTATTTTATTATTTTCCTTTGGAGGCCCATTTTAGACCTCAAATTTCCTCTAATGATTCCTTCCTCGCTTTCATCCATGCATATAATGAAATCCCCATTGGGATATGCAATCCGCAACACTGGTGCAGTCGTCAAAAGCTGCTTAAGCTTTTGAAAACTTTCTTCACAATTGTCAGTCCATAAGAACTTGTTTGCTCTCTTCTGAAAATCCATTATGGGGCAAGCGATTCTTGAGAAGTTCTCAATGAAATTTTGATAATACCCAGCTAAACCCAAAAAAGACCTAATGTCAGTGACACTAGTCGGGATAGGCCAATCCTTTATGGCTCGAATCTTTTCCAGGTCCACAACTATTCCTGCCTCGGATACAATGCGACCTAGGTACTATATTTGTGGTTTGTAAAAATCACATTTACTAAACTTACAATAGAGCTGGTGTAATATCAACACTTGAAGTATTATGCGAAGGTGTTCTTTGTGTTCCTCTTTATTCTTGGAATAAACCAGAATCTTTTCAATAAAGACTAGTACAAACTTATCCATATATTTACTAAATATGTTTTTCATCATACACATAAAGTTTGTGGGTGCATTGGTTAACCCGAATGGCATTACTACAAAATCGTAGTACACATACCTCGTACAAAAAGTGGTATTGGGAATATCTTTGTCTCGGATCCATACCTGATGGTCCCCACATCGTAGGTCAATCTTCGAAAAGATTTTGGCTCCTCCCACCTGGTCAAAAAAATCATCGATCCTAGGGAGTGGGTAACGGTTCTTTATAGTCATTTTGTTCAACTAGCATTAATCAATGCACATCCGCATTGTACCGTCCTTCTTCTTTACAAAAAAAATCGGTTCTCCCCAAGGGGACACACTGGGTCATATATACCCTTTCTCTATTAAATCCTACAACTGTAGTTTGAGTTCGACCAATTTTGGTGCACTCATGTAGTAAGGGGTTTTGGAGGCCAAAACTGATCCTGGGGTCAGTTTGATGGAAAAGTATAGGTCAGGTAATCCAGGGATTTCCTCAAGAAACACGTCCTTAAATTCTTCAAGAATGGGGAAGTCTTCTATGCATTGTTCTCTATCTGACCCTACATCTTGGATGTTCACCCCAAACAACTTGCAGCCCTTCCTAACACACTTATTCATTTGTAAAGCAGAGATTTGTCTTACATAAAATTTCTTTGGGATGCCTTAAACCTTCGCTTGGTTCCCTTGGCTATCAGTACACAAGATAGACTTGTGTAGACAATCGAGCATGACATGGTGCTATTCCAACCAGTCCATGCTGATACTAATATCGTACAATCCTAAAGGTAGGATGTTCATGTTTACCTTAGTAGGGAAACCATTCAGGTTTATTTCAGATTCTTTAACAATTTCTGAAACCTTTCGTTTCATACAGGTAACTAGCTATACCAGCTAAGGTTTATCATGCTTTACTTTGCCTAACTTGCATAAATCAACAATATTAGGTGCAAAATAGCTCCGGTAAGCACCAAGATCAATAAGTATTGAAATAGAGGTGTTCAAGAACTTACCTTCGATATCGACCATTGTAGCTTGATGGTCCCCCTGTCGGCCATCTAATGCTGCATAGATTCATGGGGTTCCTGCTATATCCTCAATGGTAGGTTCTTCTTGTAGGTTATGAAAGACTCCATTGTTCTTTTTCTTACAATCTCGAGCATAATGCATCTCGTTGCACTTCCAACACTTAATCACTAAAGGGGTAGCATTGGCTCCACTGGCCACTTGCTTATTACCATTAGGAGCTGGTACATAAGGCTTCATACCAGTTTTGTTGAAGTTCTTCTTCGCTTGAAATCTCTTATTTTTCTTTCTATAAAAATGTGGGTTTGAGCCAGGATTGTGGTTAATAGAAAATTTTCTAGACTTTTCTCAATTTCAGTTCTGGTTTTCTTGCCGTAACTTCCCATGCTCATAGCATATGTGGGCCTTGTGTAGTGTAGTATCCAGTGTCTTTGGCATGCAAAATTATTTCATGTCCCAAAAACTGGGAGGAAGACATCCTAGGAACTATTGGATCTTCACCTTCTCTTCTTTGATATATAGTACATAATGCAACAGATCTAGATATCTGTTTATAAATGCGTCCATAGTCATGGAACCCATGTGCAGTTCATGGAACTTATTTACCTTGAGGTCAAAGAACCTTTATGACATGTATTTTTTCTTGGAAAATCTTTCGAAAGTTTTCCCAGCTTATTTCTCGCAACTCATCTTTCTTGGTGTGCTTTAAATCTTTCCACCATATTGCTTCCTTACCATTCGGGTTGTAGATGGAAAGCCTAGCATGCATCACACTTGAATAGTTATGAACCGAGAAATACTTACTCATTCCCAACAACCATTCTTCAACCTTTTCTCCTATATTTACTTCACCTTCATAGGTCGAGACTCTTATTTTTTGAAACTCCCCCTGAAGACTGTCATCACTTCTTTGCTTCTTTCTCTATGGAAAAAGTGAGTCATCACTACTAGGACTGTGATGATCTCCTTTAGTTGCTTCAAGTGTACCTTATTTTTCTACTTTTATTGGGCTGCTAGCCCACTCATCGTATGGTTCTCTTTTATATATATTGGTGGATTGGGTAGGTTTAACTTGCGGGCTCCCTCCCGTCATGTCACGCAATAATGCTTCATTTATAGCTTTATGTTCCTTTCTTTCATTTATACTGTCTTCTCTGAAACTTTTCAGTTCAACTTGAATACTGTGTAAAGCTATCAGCAGATCAGAGTTTAGCTCGACCACCAAGTTCACTTCCGTAGTGGGGGTGGTCATTTCTTCCTTCCAGCTATTTTCTTCCTTAGTTTTAATAAACTGAACAGCGGTGTAAAAAATTTCCTGTAACACAAAAATTTTTAATAGCAAGAAAAATTTATGTTAGTAACAAGAATTACTTACCATACTTTATTTTCTCTGCGTGAATTCCTGGTGCACAGATAAGTTTTCCAGTATTGAAACTGGGCTTTGATACCACTTGTAATGTCCCCAAAAATTGAAATAAAAATAATTTTTTTTATGCTAGTAAAAACTACCCGAAGGGGATCACTATTACTCATGCGTAACTATATGCGCTACTTAAACTTTCGATCTCTTCAGAAACTACTCATACTATCTTGTTAATCTCTTATACATTCAGTGATTATTAGTTCGTTTACTTCTTGTGTCTTAATTGTGTTGTTTAAATTATTACTATCGGTGAGTTAATGAATTGTATAGTTCATTGTTTTACTTCTGCACATGTGTATTATGTTATTAAGTATAAACTAACTTAACTTTGTTGATGGGAATAAAGTGGTGGAGTGGTAGGATTAGTTCTCCCATGAGGATCTGAGAGGTAACGTATTACTTGGTTACACAGGATTACTTAGTTCAATCAAACTAAGGAACTTTTCTCCTTTGCTTACACAGTTCATTACTTTGCGAGGGAATCGGGTGTAAAGTGTGTTTGACCGTCCTTATCCTAGAGGACCCGCTGCTAGTTGTTATGCAGCTTGTTAACTTGGATTTATAACTTGGTAAGTGTCATTATTATTAATTTATCTATTACAGCTAAATTTCCCGTACATTGATTATTCTTCATTATGGTTTTAAATTCGTTATCTTGTATGTCATTAATATCTCTTTCATGCTAAGTATGTTTTTACTATACTTATTAACTTCTCTTATGTTCTTTTATTGGCAGGTTAATAGGTTGGTTTAAGAGAAACCATTGGATCTTTATAGTCCTAGATGTTATCATGGCATACTTTGTATGCCATGGTGCTTAAGCCTATACACCTAGTTACTAAGGTATTAAACCCTAATCTCTAAACCTATGGACTATACCTTATCTACATTCCTAAGCAAGGGTCTTAGACATTGGACTAGCGCAACCTATGACTAAGTATTATGGTAATACTATCAAAGTGCAAGCTTTGTAAATTTAACATTGATATTAGAGTTTGGGGTGACATGATGTATGGTATAAACCATATGTTCCAGGGTTTAAGCGTTGTTATGGAGGGTGGTGATAAACGATACCTTGTGACAAAGCTTGACTATGGAAATGGGTTTGATGTGTTGTTAATGGACTCCAACTTGGTGCATTTAATGCTTGTTGAAAAGTGTGTCAACCTTCCCCTTAGGCTTGGCTCACAATGGATGTACATTGCACTGTCATTCAGGGTTTCGTCATTTTGGCTATGTGTAGAGGTATGGTCATGGAGGCGACCTCTAGCTTGTGAGGTATGCCTGCATGAATTTATAAGCATACACATTATTTCGTTACAGTTGGAAAGGATGGAATACTCCCCATCCGCATTTGGTTTGTTGCTTGTAGGTGCCAAAAGGAATGGAGGGGCAGCATGGCTATGACATTGTTGGCTCCAAGTGTTGCGTTCATGGCCATGGTAAGCCTGCTAATTCAAGCATATTCCTGTCACCCTTCAATCCTATGGTAGAGATACATTTCGACTGGTTGTTTGGTTGGGGTTTGATGCTATAGCGAATTTGATTTCACCTTCGGGATTTGAATATAGACTTGGTTATTTGAAAATGGAGGCGTTATGCCATGAATCATTTCTCAGGCCATTCTCCTCTGTGTAATTTTATTTTGGTTATGTAAAACATTAATGTTTTGGTTTTTCATTTTATAGCCATGAGCTGCACCATTACTTGCAATGGTGCCATAACCCATTGGCATGGCTGTGTAAAAGCTTGTCCTCGGCCTTTAATGGCAACTGTGTATAGACATTGGGATCTCTGTGTAAATAGATATATGTATTTTTTTTATAAATGTAATGTTTAAACTTGATATGTGGTGTATGTGATTTCCTCCTGCATTTTCATTTAGCTCTGTACTTAAAATGGGGTTGGGGTTTTGAAAGCAGAGGCATACGCCTTATTGGATGCTTTGTGTGTAAATTCGATTGATTATCTTGGTTAAAGTAATATCTTGATAGCATGGGTGAAGGCCATGTCGTCAATGGCATGAGCCTTCCCACAGTGTTGCGATAGCTTGTATTTAAATTGTTTATGGTATTTGGTTCTGTGTATTACGACATTTATAGTATAAGGATATAGACAGTGTGGATATAGGCCATCCCTTAAATGGCATGTTCCTTCCCACAGTGCTGCGATAGTATAGCGTAGGGTTTAAAATGGTAGAGATTGTGTACTAGATTTAAAATTTGGTCGAGGACGTGACTTATGTGAGCACTCTGCATTACTGGTTTTCGTGGTGGACAGCCTATGCTGATCCTCGATGGCATTCATTTTTCTTAATGTAATTGGAATCTATAAATATTTTAATGGATCTTTTTATAACCCACAACATGCATATGATTGTATAGCGTGGCCTATGTGAGAACGATTATAGGATTTTGTTGTCATCAGTATATATAATAAGTATGGGTTGTTTATTATGACTTTACCTTGGGTCTTGACCTCCATGGGAATTGATGTCACAAGCTATGTTGAAAACAATGTTTTTAATGTAATGTAATGAAATTTATTTTGATAAATAAAACAAGCTAGGCTTGCATGCCTACAGGATTCGATTCCTGCTTCTCTTGCAATAAATGGATTTATGTTATGATGTTGAGTTATGTAACTTGGTTTATGGTTATGTATAGATGGATATGATATGGGATTTTTAAAGATATAATGCATGTGATTTATGGTATTTTAATATAGATGTTAAGACTATTAGTTTTATGGTAGAGTCTTGATAAGGACCACATGGATGGTCATGATATCCCTCTGATTAATTTTAATGTTTAATCCAGTTATGTAATGTACTTTGGTTTTAAATGATTATATGAAACAGACCTTGGAAGGTCTTTATTAATTCATTTTAGTTTGGTTATTATATGGAATATGTTCTTAGTAGATGGATTTTAAAATATAAATATGTATAGTTTAGCATAAATAATATTTTAGTTAATTATTACTAAACTAGTTTATTTAAAATTCTAGGGCAAGCCTCTACTGACAAATGAAATATGTCAGCAGATTATTAAATACAGAGAACATAGTATAAACATAATACTAAGATCAACATGTAGTTAATACATCAATATTTATGAAGGATACCACCCTAAACATAGACAACATATAATAAATTTTCTCGAGCATAAGATTAGTAAATTGTAATTATAAACCCTAGCAGTTTGTTAATCATAAAACTTAACCCTTAGGATTAGAAATTACATTCTAGCCACTCATTAATTTAAATAGTAATGAATATTTAGGAAATAAAATAGAATAGGATTTCTAGGGTTTCATACCTGAATTTGAAGCTTTGTCAATGGTTTCACTTGCACACTTAAATAACCAACATTAACAATTTAATGCAGATTTGACCTCTGTTTGATGACCAAATCACTTGGGAACTACCATGTTCCACCCAACCATGACCTAGAACCATTCCTGGTTTAAATCCGGATCCCCCCGAGCTGGACTTCAACATGCAATTAGTTTGGAGCTCCTATTCTGGTAATCAGTTCTGAATAATCCTCCTTTAGTTTCAGTAGCAGTTCTCCAAGAAAACACTTGAGAGCCAAAAAAAGGCAGAATAATATTTCTCCAAGGGAAAAATAAGAACCCCCAATCCTTTTCTTGGCTTGAGTCCTTATAGGAAGACTTCTCATTCAAAGGGGTAGTTAAATCAAGAAATCCTTATTTTCTTGATTTAACCCTTTTTAATTTACTGGGGTAATTTTCAATTATTAACCTAGGAAGTTTTAACTAGTTCCTAGTTTGTCTTTCATAGATTTTCATTTAATATTAATCCTTTAATAATAAATAATAATTGGTGGATCTTCTCTTCTTTCTTTATTCAATTATATAATTAATCATAATTAATTCTTTATACATCCTATGTATAAAATACATAGTATTAAAATACTTGTTAACATTAGTATTCAGGCATCATTTGTCATGATCCCTAGACTTAACGACACTTCTTAATGGAGGTCAAGTACATAGATGGCTTAGGTCTACTTGGCTAGGGAAATCTAAACATCCTTGCATGTTGGATTTTCCTCATATAACGTGGTCTTTCTGCAGTACTTTGATGAGAATACAAAAACTCAAAATTTCATTTAAACACTTATAAATAAGTATGATGATGATCAATATTTTTATCGAGCTATTTTTTCTCAAAAGTTATTAAATTCTTTTCAGTAACCCCTAGCGCATACCAGAGCCCATACTCAACACTTATAGTGGGGTGTTACAAACATAGTGCAATTCCAGAGCTTTCACTCAACACTAAATGCTAGGATGTACTTGTACAATACACCTAGGGATACAATGGCCAAGGCTCCGATGCTCCAGATCTTATGCTCAACATCAACATGGAATTCTCTGGAGCTGATGCAGAACATTTCCAATTATATTTTCATGTGCTCCAGAGCTTTATGCTCAACACAAATGTAAATACTCATGATCTCCAGAGTCTCTTGCTCAACACAAACCATCTCATCGATCATGTGCTTTAGGGTCCACGCCCAACACAAACATTTCATCAATCATGTGCTTGAGGGTCCATGCCCAACACAAAACATATAGATACCTATATATCATCAACAATTGGCTTACACCCAATATACAAAACAAATCATCATGTTCATATGCAGTGGGGTCTTCGACCCAAAAATAAAGCATCAATATAATCATCATGATCACTAGGCTCATCCCTGTAAATGGTAGGCTAAAAATTCAGGACATTACATATATGAATGTTATTTGGGATTAACACCCATAGGAATCGATCATGTGACCTCTTTGTATTTATATTTATCTTTTAATACATGTCGTGCATAGAATTATGGTTGATTCAATTACGTGGGTTTTTCTTTATGGCATGTGATTCTTATAATGTTGTTTGTAAATATTTAAAGGTTTGGTTTATTATGTTGGTAGTTCTTCAATGCATATGATTTCATAGATGTTAGTTGGTAATATAAATATGTGGTTTGATTTTTAATGTGGAGCATTGATAACACATAAATTGTGGACCATTAAGTGGTCTCGATAATTGGCCTGTAGATTCAACTTATGAATTATTTCATAAATGGAATATGACATTGTTTAACCTTAGTTATTGGTAGAAATGATTATAGACCCTGAGAGGTATTGATGGTTTATATTTTAGCTTTAATATTTTGAATTGATGATTACTCTTAAGTATAGAATAATATGTTTATAATATTGTTCACTTAGAATACAGATCAGTTTACTATACTTTGGTTAACTACGGTTTATATTTATGTTTGTTTATAGCTTAACCTGAAATAAAATTTTAAACATAGCTGATACAAGAGAATTAGCTCTCAAGGCCAACTACTAAATTTCTTATCAGACCCTAAGGTCTTCACATTTTCCCAAGGATGGGTTTATTGTAAAACTATTGTAAATCTCTTATAAAGAGTTTATTTCTAGATTACAAGCATAGGCATATTTTTTGTTTTGTTGTTTTGTTGAGTCATAGGTTGTTAGTCCCATTAGGAGGGATCACGGATCATGAATCCCTGCTTGGAGATCAAACTGTGTGTTGTTTTATTTGTGACAGGGAAATTTTTCATCATGCTCGATTTTGTTTGTCTTAAGTTACAGTTTAGCTCAAATAGGATGCTTAGAGAAGGAAGAAGGGTTCTACCCTTTAGTATCAGGGTTGTGAAATCTACAGAGAGACAGAGAGACCGATGTCTGGTTCCACTTATAAATGTTTTTGGAAAACTGAAGAAGAGATCCGAAATGTGCGTGTGTGTTTTCCTAATAGAAGGATTAACTACATTTTAGAAGTGTTATTAGCCTAGATGTACTTACTAATCAGCAGTTTCCTGAACTTCTGTGTATTTCTACGAAATTGTTAACTCGTGCATGATTTTGCTGCTTGGATAATTGAATTGAGTTGTAAATGCATGCATAGGAATAGTTAGGCTAAGTAATATTAGAGGTTGCATAGCGGATTGATCGATTCCATGATCAATCGACACAGTGCACAAGTTTTTTGCATTAACCAGTTTAGTGCAAAGAACGAATGGTGGATATTGAGTCCGTAGATAGAGATCTGATGATCCAGGAGAGATCTGCAATGAAATTTCTGAGGACAATAATAGATCCACAAATATATATGAGATCCATGTCGAATACTAGATCGACGATCGTGAAGAAGGCCGCAAATATCTAATGGTCGGGGAATTTGCGGAGGAAAAGTTGCGGAAGGAAGGTCGCAGGAGCAACTTTGGAAGGACTAGTTTCCCACATCCCGCATCCCACAACCCACTTGTGGAAGAGCTATTGCAGAAGGAAAGTACAAGGGAGTAACTTTGAAATGTTCATTCAACATCCTGTAACCCGCTTACAGAAATCCTGTTGTGAAAATGCTGTTGGGGAAACAGGATTGCAAAAAGCCTTGTTGCAAAAGCCAAAATACGGGGAGTCAATTTAGCACAGAAATTGGTGAGGAAAAATTTGGTGGTCCTTATAATTGTAGGAGCCACTAGATCCTGGAGGTGCTAGTAAGGTTGGTTGTGGTCGATTCCCCCATACACCACTTTTTCTATTAGAGCAGGTGAAAAAATATTTGCACACTATGGAGAGGAATCTTACAATATTAATTTCCAATTTGAGTTCAGAATGTTGATTTCTGAATAGGGTAATGAAAGGACATTGTGGTATGGAAACCCTCATAGCAGATTGTTGTAGGAAATGAATGAAAATCTCAATCCTATAGAGAGCATAGGAAGTGCTCAAAGGTTTTGTGTGAGAACCAAGAATAGCAATAGGTCAAGTAGGAGGAATCTTGATGAGGCGTTAAGAGGGTAGTATTTTTTGCAATTGATCATGAGTGTGGAAAATATCATGGAAGAGGCATGGAAGATGGCTACTGAAAGTCATATAAAGTATTCAAAAGTAAACTGCAGTAGAACAAGGAAAGATTCCAGAGCAATTGGTGTCAGGAGGATGAGTCAAAGCGAATTTGATAGAGAGGTTACTGAGATGAAGAACGGGCTTAGTAAAGTCACCGAACTATTGCATGAGGAAGGTACAGAAGGTTAGTGTTATGGATGGAAGTTGAAGAGGAGGGTGCAATGGCCTATGTAGAGGTTGTGTGCCAGGAATATCAACCATAGAATTAGTGTTTGGGTGAAGAAAGAGGAAAGAATTAGGGTAGTTGAGAATGAGGAAGAAGTTCACATGATGTATGAACCTAGGCAAGGTGAGTAAGTTGATGAAGAAGGAGATGATGCTAATACATATTTTACTGACAAACTGATGGACCTAGAAAAGAGTTCATATCAGTATACAGAGGATAATGAGGATTTTGATGAGAATTCCATTGAAGATTTCAAGATTTTTTTTACAGAAACAAATCAGCATGGAAGAATGGAGGAGAAGGAATTAGTTGAGGATAAAGTGCCTTATGCTTTTCAAACTGACAATATGTGTTTAATTGTAGATTTCACAGTTGGAATAGAGGGACAATTCCTTAATATTGTCCAATAACTTGAAAAGGAGGAGTATGAGGGTAAAACTATGGACATATGGAATGTCTATATTTTACATATCTATTTGTTGATTTTATGGCAGGAATTATGCAAATGGATAATTGGAATGGTGGATGAAGAAGTATGGGTGCTTGATGGCAGTAAGATTTCCTTTCATTGGCTAAAGGAAAATATAGAGGATGAGATTGTATTGAGAGAGAATATGGAAGCTCAAGATCGTGATGAAGATGAGGGAAGTAGCAATAGTGAACTTGATGTACAATACAGGGAGAAAGGTTTGGAAGTTCTTAATACTTCTGAAAAAGTGGAAGTTGCAGTGGAGAAGGGACTCTAGACAAACATGTTTCATCAAAGAAGCAGACTGGATGAGGAGATAGATGAATTATGGCATCTCATGCAAAGATGTAAGAGGAACAATGACAGTAAGGTTCAGACAGTCACTTGGATGACTGTGGAAGACTTTGAATATCATTACAGAGTTGATGAGCACCAGCAGTTACAAAGAAAAGTTTGGGATCCAGGAAAACAAAAGATGAAGACACATGACAAGGTGGTCATGATTTTTTTTGTACTTTGGGAGTTTAATGCAGGAGCATTAGCTGTCAAGTCCAACTACTAAATTTTTTACCAGACCCTAAGGTCTTGACATTTTCCCGAGGGGTTTATCGTAAAACTATTATAAATATCCTATAAAGAGTTTATTTCTAGATAATAGCCATAGGAATATTTTTTATTGTGTTTCTTTTCTAAGTAATAGGTTGTTAGCGCCAATAGGAGTGATTAGGGATCATGAGTCCCTGCGTGGAGATCAAAGTGCATGCTGTTTTGTTTATGACGGGGACATTTTTCATCATGCTCTATTTTGTTTGTCTTAGGTTACAGTTTAGCTTAAATAGGAATCTTATATAAGGAAGAAGGACTCTACTCTTTAGTATCGGGGTTGCGAAATCTATAGAGAGATGAATAGATCAGCGTCTGGTTCTACTTGTAAATGTTTTGGGAGAACTGAAGAAGAGATCCGAACTGTGCGTGTGTGTTTACTGAATAGAAAGATTAACTATTTTTTAGCAGTGTTATTAGCCTATATGGATTTACTGATTACGATGTGAATCTGTGAAGAGCCGACTTTGGCGTTTTCCTAAACTTCTGTGTATTTCTACGAAATTGTTGATTTGTGCAGGAGTTTTCTACCTTAATAGTTGAATTAGGTTGTAAGTGCATGCATGGAAAGAGTTAGGATAAGTAATATTAGAGGTTTCAATATGGATTGATCGATTCCATGATTAATCAACGTAGTGCATAGGTTTTCTGCATTAACCAGTTTATTACAGAGAACGAATGGTGGAGATTGAGTTTGCAGATAAAGATCTGACAATCCAGGAGAGATCCACAATGAAAGTTACAAGCATGATAATAGATCCACAAATATCTATGATATCCAAACCTAAGAGTCGATCGATGGTCGTGAAGAAGGCCGCAAAGATTTGATGGTCGAGGAAATTGCGAAGGAAAAGTTGCGGAAGGAACGTTGCAGGAGAAACTTTGGAAGGTTGATCACGAATCCTGCATCCTGCATCCCACAACCTACTTGAGTAAGATATGTTACAAAAGGAAATTTATAGGGGAGTAACTTTGAAACATTGATTCCACATCCCACCGCTCGCTTGCAGAAATCCTGTTGCGGGAAGGCTGTTGCGAAAACAAGCTTGAGGAAAGCCTTGTTGTGTAGGCCAAATTTTGGGGAGCCAATTTGGAAGTCCTGCTAATGTATGAGCCACCAGATCCTTGAGGTACTAGTAATGTTGGCCTTGGTTAACCCCTCTTTCACAAATAGCTCTACTGGCAATATGAAATCTGTCAGTAGAGTTCATAGGTAAATAGAAACATAGGCATTGTTAGAAAAATTCCCAGGCTTTAGGAAAACAAAGCTCAAAACTATGAAGAAATAGAGAACTAATTATTGAAAAAATAAACCATAATTATTTCTTAAACAACAATTAATTTAGAGACGTAGGGTTTATAAATAAAATTTAACCCCTTAAATATTTTGACAGGAAATAATGGTAAGCATAGGGTTAGAATTTAAACATAAACACTTCCATATTCTAACCATAAATTATACTAGATAATGAAATATATGAATCCAAGAAACTCATACCTCAAAGGTGGAGATGCTACAATGGTTGAACCATGCACACTTAATTACCCATCATTAACAATTCATAGGAAGATTTGACCTCTGTATAGATGACTAAATCACTTGGGAACTACCACGTTCCACCTAACCATGACCTGGAACTGTTCCTAGTTTTAATTTGAATCTCTGCGATCTTGTTCCAACATGCAAGTAGCTCAGAGCTCCTAAGTTAAGGCTTCCCTAACTGCTATATCAGGTTTGGATCAGTTCTCATTTTTCCTCTTAGGAAAATGTTCTGCAAGAACTCTCTTCAGAAAAATCAGGCAGGATAATGACTCCAAAAATATGGAAGAGATCCCCAAGCCTCTCCTTGGCTATGGACTTTATAGATATACCTTTCAGTCAAAGGGCCAATTAAATCAGGAATCATTTGATTTCTCGATTTAACCCTTTTTATTTAATTTAAGTACTTTTAACTAGTTCGTAATTGGACTTTTGTAGGTATTATACTACTTAATATTTTTCTTTTAGTAATAATTATAATAGATGAAAATTTTCCTTCTTTCTTAGATTATTAATATTATTACTATGTTTACTCTTTATACATACCATGCATAAAATATATAATAATATATTATTTGTTAACATTTGTCTTCGGGCATCACATATTGTGATCCCTAAACTTATGACACTTTCTTCATTAACGTCGTCAGGTAGGTGGTTAGGTCTACTAGTCTAGGAAACTCTAAAAATCCTTGCATGTTGGATTTCCTCGTATAACATGGTAGTTCTTCAGTACTTGATGAGATACATAAATTTGAGATTTCATTTAATCACTTATAAATAATTCAAATGAGATCAATATTTTACTCGAGTCATTTTCACTCGGGAATCATTAATTCATTTCAGTCACTCCTAACGCTTATCCAGAGCCCATACTGAACGCTATAAATAGGGAGTTACAAACTTAGTCAAATTCTAGAGCTCCTTGCTCAACACTAATGCAAGGATTTACTTGTAGGATACACCTAGGGATACAATGGCCAAGGACCCGATGTTCCAGATATTATTCTCAACATCAACATGGAAAGCTCCAGGGGTTCTTCCCAACATTTCGAATTTATCTTTTCATGTGTTCTAGAGCTTCATGCTCAACATAAATGTATCAGAGCTCATGTTCTCCTGATGTTCTTGCTCAACACAAATATAAGTACTCATGTGCTCTAGAGCTTCTTCCTCAACACAAAACCTCAATTTACCCATGTTCTCTAGAGTTCCTCGCTCAACATAAAACATCTCATCAACCATATCCTTCAAAATCCATGCCTGACATAAGAAAACATATATATATCATATGCAATTGGCTTACGCCCAATATATCAAACAAATCATCATGTTTATATGCAGTGGGGTTTTTGACCCAGTATATCAAAATAAAACATCAAAGTAACATCATAATCAATGCGGATCATGCCCATAAGAGTTAGGTAAAAAATTGAGGATATTACATCCCTCCCTGCATAGAAGAACAATGTGCCTGGTGTTCTAAGGACTCAGAATGAGATCATGAAACAAGGCGGGGTACACCCTTCTCATGGTGGCTTCATTCTCCCAAGTAGCCTCCTCATCTTCAAAGTTCTTCCATTGCACTTTCAATTGGATTATGGTGCACTTCCTGAGCTACACCTCTCTCTTGTCCAATATATGAAGAGTTTTAGGGGAAAACTCTTGTAATAAGGACCAATCAATAACATGGTTAGTATCATAAACATATTTCTTTAATAATGATTCATGGAAAACATTATGGAATCTTATGTGCGTGGGTAACACTAGTTCATATCCCACTCACCTTCTCTCAGCAAGTATTTCTAAGGTTCCACAAAACCTAGGTACTAATGTACTGCACCTTCCCAAGCTCAATGAGCTCTGTTTTGATTTTAATTTCAAGTAGACATGGTCTCCTATTTGATAATGTTTATATTTTATTTTCTTATCGGTGTAGCTTTTTTGGCAGTCTTGTCCTTCTTTATGGTTCACCCAAACCTTGGTAACCAACTATTCCAAGTCCTTTAACAAGTCATGCCCTAATATGAGACGATCCACTTGGCTATCCCAAGTAACTGGTGTTCTACACTTCCATCCATAGAGTACCTCAAAGGGACTCATCTTTGTAGAAGTCTGGTAACCGTTGTTATACGTAAAATATGCAATATGCAGGTAATCTTCCCACTTGGTGGGGCTGTCCATGACATGCATTCTAAGCATGTCCTCAACAAGTTGTTTTACCCTTTCTATCTACCCCTCTATCTATGGGTGATATCCAATACTAAAGTTTAACTCTGTCTCTAATCCTGAGAATAAGGATCTCCAAAATTTTCGATAAACTTAGTATCTCGAATTGAGATGATTGCCTTGGGTATCCCATTCAATCTAAATATGTCCTTCAAGAAGATATCAACAATGTGTACTGCCTTGTAGGTTGACTTCACTAGAATGAAGTGTGTTGCGTTTGAAAATTTGTCAACTAATACACATATTAAATCATTTTGTTTCTTACTATTAGGTAGACCGACGATAAAATCCATAGTAATGGTGCTTGAATTCCATTCTGGAATGGGTAACTGTTATAGCTCAAAATGACACATCTCTGTGTTTGACCACTTTCCCATGATTTTGTCGCATGTCGACACTTCCATGATGACACTTCATGAAAGTCACTGAAAAACCACCTAACTTGGAGGATCCATATCTTGAGTTCTGTAACTCCATTTGACCACATCTCTATACCATTGCAACGATATTTCAGTTAGCTAAAACTTTCTAGAAGACACAAAAGTCTAAAAATTCCTAGACGTACCCAAAAATTGAGTTTCGTTTTATGTGTACGCGAGTTTCCTTAAGGAAACCTGCGTACGTATGCGAATTTCTCTATATAATACTTGTGTACGCCTTAAATACGTGACTTTATGCATTGAAACACACATATACCTCCTTGGGTACACGACTGTTGTCTCTGCAACCCACGTATGCCTCCCAAAAATGTCAAAAAAATACGTATTTGAAATTCGGGTAGTTTGGGTAGTTATGCAACTGACTCCTTCAGTTGTAACCACTTTGTATTTGAACCTAACTCTTCATAAAGCATATATATAGAGGTAGGAAGGTGCATGAGAGGAGACTTGAATCTTTCCATCATTATGCTGGAGGAATTGGGACTCTCTTTGCACACACCTTTGCCCTAGTGATCATCCGCTTGTGTTACATAGCTTGGAGGATGAGTTCCTTGGAGAAGAGAAGCAACAAAACTAGATCTAGGTTTCGTGAGGTGCCAAACTTGAAGAGAAGGGAAGAGAAGGTGCCAAGATTAATAAAGATGTGATGTCCTTCTCCTTCCCAAATCATTGTTTAATGTGTGATTGAATTTATATTTATGATCATATGTTTATGTTAATCAGAATAGTTTCTCATATTACTTTGATTATCATTTCTTTATATGTTTTCATAATGGTTTGAGGAAGATATAATTCGTTTTACAGGTCTTTTGGAGCAAGAGGAGCAAGAAGAGGATTGAAGGGTTGCTTGAATCAACCTTCGTTTTGCCAAGGTATGAACCATTCTAGTCTCTGATATTTTTTGTATTTACTTGTAGAACCATTTACATCTCTCTTTCAAGTCCAGTACATTGATGGCCTCTTAAACCCTAGCCATTGGAAACTTTTCTTTACAATAGGACTGGCGACTCCGTTGGGGAGAGCCTTGTTTGTTTGGGATTTCTCTATATTTATTTCAGTCATTTGCAAGGTTTCAAGTTTTTATTTCCACATAGGAACAACTTCTTAGTCTAATAGAACACCTCCCCTACCTTCCTAAGGAAATTTTTAACATTTTTGGGGATTGTTTCCACTCATACGCGAGATGCAGACTTAACAGTCGCGTGTCCGGTTTGGTACATGTGCCTTTCTATACTGTCAACTCGCATACGATACCCAACTTATCAGTAATACAACCTGCATGTGCTTGTACATGCAACTTACTGTACTATCAACCCATGTATGACACACGACCTGTAAGGAGTACAACCCGCGTGTGCCCCTAAAACAATTTTTTTTCCTCATTTTTGTTGTTTTTTCTGTTGTTGTGGGCTGTTTGGTGGGTGTTTTGGTGTCCTCTACAGGTGCATGAATCCAGGTATTTAGTGTCACACCTTTTGGTTGTTCATTATCTATGTTGTAAGCCTTTTATAACATTAGGGTTTACTCTTTTCTCTTTCCCCCCATCCCCTTTGCTTGGCTTATGTTTCTTGTAAGCCTCTGTTATTGATCTTTGTCAAAGTTCAGAAGCTTGTTGGTGTTTGTTTCCTTCTTCTTTTGTTGGTGAACTTCACCATGCCAAAATAGTTGACTTGTCTTTTAGGCAATCCTTCCTTCCAAGTAGGGTTTATACTGACTTTAGGGCATTCTAGAGTCTGCTTGGTGGTTGTATAGCAAAGTTCATTTTTCTTTGTTCTTGTTATCTACATACATTTAGTTTGTAGGTAGTTTTTCTTTTGCATTTATAAAAGAAAAATAAAAAACACATGCTTTATTTATATGGATGTAGATTAGGTTTTTTGTCTAGATTCCATGGCTTATCATTGTTTTTGAAAAAAAATAAAGAGAAATTGTTCTTTTGTGGCTTTCAATTTTATGTTTGAAAAAGAAAGAGAGTAGTTTTTTCTTTTTGCATCTCATTTGTCTTTGCTTGGTCATTTTGTTTCAACTTTGAGTCAACAGACTACATAAGTTTCACACCATTTACCCTTTGACTAAAAACAACCCTTTTAATAAACGATTTGATTTAAAAAGTATTAGTAAGTTTTATTTTATAAGGTCATACACCAACTAGCTTAGGTTAGACTTGTGGGATATGGATTTTAAAATCCCCACAAGTGTTTAAATTTAGATGTAGTTGTCCAATCACTAGGTAGATCCTCTTCTATGTTGATTGTATATGGGAAGCTCCTCTCAAACAGGAATGAAGCATGAGGCCGTGTGGAGACTTGGACTGAAAATATAACCCTCTGATTCCTTCATGTCAAAGAATAGACCAAGGTTTTTGTGCATCTGGGGATTCTGTATTAGAGAAGGTTTCAGGATTTTCTACCCTGCCCATGCGTACGAACCACACTTGCGACTGTCCCCCTATATTGTCAATATAGTTAAGGTAGCCTTTAGTCTCTTTGACATCTAGGGTTCCTACATAGGTACACCGGAAGCCTATTTCTGGTTGACCTTGGACGGGCTTGGAAGGTAACCCCGATAGAAGGTCTAGGAGGGTGGTGGGTGATTCCTCCGCTTATGCCTAAGAAAATATATGGGGACACCAAGTAACTAACTATCATCTTTCTCATGGAAAGCATATCTTATACATGTTT
This sequence comes from Pseudotsuga menziesii, assembly GCA_001517045.1. Classification (NCBI taxonomy): domain Eukaryota; kingdom Viridiplantae; phylum Streptophyta; class Pinopsida; order Pinales; family Pinaceae; genus Pseudotsuga; species Pseudotsuga menziesii. The sequence goes on along the minus strand of LPNX010143151.1, from coordinate 223,147 downwards.
GTCTGTTTGGCTTTAGGAATTTTTTACTAAGTGTTGTGTGGTTTGTTTGTACTTAGTCTGCCTTTAGGTGTGTGCTTTGTAGTTTTGGTTTCCTATCAACCTAAGACTTTGTCTTATTGTTTGAAACTATGGCTAACACCCCTTTGAACACCAACCAAGAGATCCCCATGATGGGAACTCCTTGTACTATTTCTCTCATATGGAATGTTGGTGCTCCCTTGATGGCCACCCTGAATCTACCTGGATTCACCCTAAGGCTACCGATGTGGTCGTTTTCCACTCCAATTGTCCTAAATGCTTATGATGCTTCTCAAGTAATCTCCTTATATCAAGGGAATCAAAGCACTGCTTCCCTTTCACAATTAGTTGATTCTCCTACTCCTTCTACCTCATGCAGGGAAAGTACTCATACTAGTAATCGACAGTCTAAAAGGAGTAAAAGAAGGAGGAATAGGAAGGAGACACATAATAAAGGGGGAACCCATTCAACCTCTACAATTCAAGTTTATCTTCACCACCCAGCCTCTGTGGTTCATGCTGGGGGCACCTATCCAACCTCTACAGGTCATGTTGGATCTAAGCACTCAACCTATGCAAGTCAAAATGATCTTCACCATCCAGCCTTTGTTGATCATGCTGATGGGATCCTTCCAAACTTTCCAGGTCATGTTAGATCCAATCATTCAGCCTCTTTAGCTCATGCTGATGGCACCCGTTCAACCTCTGACATTCAAGTTGAACCTCCCCATCCAACCTCTGCAAGTCATGTTGGATCCATCCACTGAACCTCTATTGTTCATGCTGGGGGCACACACTCAACTGTTGCAAATCATGTTGATCCTAACCATTCAGCCTCTGCTATTCATGATGGTGGTTCCCATCCAATCTATGCAAGTCATGTTGGGCCCGGTCTCTCAGCCTCTGCAAGTCATGCTGGGGGCAGCCTCTAAGCCTCTGTGGTTCATGTTGAAGACAATTCGTCAACCACTACGAATCATGTTGACACTATTGAAAAGACTTCCTATTCAAAATACAACCCAAGTTTCCTTATAATATTTATGAGGGAGACCACCTTACTTATAAATGCCCTTCTATCACAGAAGTACAAAGAGTTTGGTTTCATGGTCATCCCATTTTTGAACATTTTTAAGTCTCTCAGTAACCAGCCTCTCTTAGTCAGGTTGGACCCAATCACCCAGCCTCTGGTGGTCATGCTGGGGGGAAACTTTCAACCTATGTAAGTCATGCTAAGAGAAAATTTTCATCCACTACTAGTCATGTTGATACCATTGAGAAAACTGGTCGTTCTAAGTGCAAACTTAAGTTCCATTGTAAGCTATGTGAGGGAGATCATCTTACTCACTAGTGCCCTACTATCGCATAGGTGTGAAGAGTGTGGTCCGAGACTCAAGAATTTCCTTCTCCTGAACAATCAATAGTTTCTCAACAACCTACTCAACCTTTGGTTGATCAAGGGGTCGAAACAATCTCATCTTTGGTCGATCCCACTCTTCTTTCAGAGATTGATCCTGATGTGATTGAACCCACCTCAATTTTGGTCAATCCCACTCTCCTTTCAGAGAGTGACTTTCATGAAGCAGTTGAATCGGTTCCACTGTCGATCAATCCCAATCTTCCTTTGGAGAGTGAAGTGTCTACTAGTCACATTTTCTTCACTTCCAGTTCAGAACTTACTAAATAAGGGGGCACTGAACTTGCTTCGGATCAACTCCCACCAAGCTCTTGGATTGCTTCCTTTGATTGGGATAGCCTAGTTGAGCCACGCCTTCCTTCTAATGAACCTTTCTAGATAAAGGTCCAAGTTGAGCCATACATGATTTCTCATTGTATTGTTGATGAATGAGCCTTAGTTAGTATCTTTTCTTCTTGTTCTTGGCAAGGCATGGGATCTCCCAGCCTTGTGTCAACTACTAGTCAGTTACTGGTGTTTGATAGAAGAACTTGTATAGCCTTGGGAATTGTTGCTCAAACACCTGTTACTTTGGGTGGGAAGACCACTTTAGTTGACTTCATGGTGATAGAAGACTCCTTGGACTTTAATATGCTCCTTGGACATGATTATGTCTATTCCATGCAAGCTGTGGTGTCAACATTCGTTCATGTGATATACTTTAATCATGGAGAAGAAATCGTCACTATCGATCAGTTAGATTTTCTTGATCCTTCTCTCGAACCAACTAGAGACCAGGCCTTTCCTTCATTGATTCCCAGTGTTCCTATAGACCGTTACCCCATCATAGGTGAGCTATGTGGCCTCATGTCCTTTGTGTTCAATTGCTACTCAGAAGCAGCCTCTATTTCCATGCTTACATTCTCAAGACTTGGTCCTAGAAGTTGACCAGGTGAGTCATCCTATATAGACTATGGAGCCTGCTCTCCAATATGTCGATCCGTTTGAAATTTTAGACATGTGTCCTATCTCGAATGATTTCCTTCCTTCAGATGAAGTCTTCCTACAGTCTTTGATACAGTCTGATATTCTATTGGCTGTTGGTTCAGTTGTGACTAATTATAACCCTGATTTTCCTAGTAAGCTTGACCTTTCTTATTATGTTGGTCTTCTTGAGTCATTTGAATCTTCCTTTGAACAGCAAGTCAGTGATCCTGATGATTTTGATTTTTCTTATGAATTTTTCAACACCTGTGATACTGAGTTTTCTCCTATAGACACTATCTCCCTTGTTGATTTTTGCTCTACTTCTGAGGTTGATCTTATTGATTATAAACCCTCGAGCCTTGGCCCTATAGAATCTTCTTCAGTTGATTCTTCCTTGACTTTCCCTTTTGTATAAGATAGCAAAGTCACATGTGTTTCTTCCAAAGTGACCTGCATCAGAACTTTTCTTTTGAATATGATCCTGATGTTGTTGTTTCTTGGAGACAGGATTCTTAGTTGGAGTCATAACTGTTTACTGGGCTTGTCTTATTGTTCAAGATGTAAATGCATTTGCATGTGCCCTGCTCTCACTTATGAGCCTGATGTCAGATTCCATGCTTTTAGCTCATTGTATAAGCCCTCATCTTTGTTGTCATCGTTGCTAATCCTTGTATCATTTTTCCTTTGCAACTAGACACCTTTTACCTTGAGTAGACTTTCCCTGAGTATCTGTATCCTACTGATGTTCCTTGCATTATGCATAGGTTTGTTCCTCGTGCCTGGAACTAGTTTCACTTGCTCTTGACACTCGTCTCCTTGCATTTAGAGCATTCTTTCTACTCTCCTTCAAGCTCGTTAAAAACAGTAAGGAGGCTGCCTGTTGATTTTTCTGGACTCACTAAAACTTCACGAAAAATATACTGAGCTTCTTTAGGCCCAGGTCTCACTCCTCAAAATAGACTTGACTGCCGAGTAAACTTGTCCATTCAAGCTTGTTAAGAATATGTGAATCGGCATCCACATTGGTGGTAGGTTATCACTTTCTTGGACCATGTGGAATAATATGAGAAAGGAACACTCTCTTTTCTTCAGAATTGAGAAGAGTATTCTCAGGCATAGGTTTATCACTTTTCTGGACCTAAGGGACTAAACTTACGGAAAAGCAACCCCCGGTGTGAGCTTAGTTTTCTTTTTTTCATGCTCTGGACCTAAACATGAGAAAGATTATGAGTGTACTTTATGTCTTTGTCATGCTCGTTAAACCCTAAAGAACAAAGAATTGATTTTATTGTTGTAAGCCCTGTTTCTCGTAATCAAATGGATCTTTTCGAGTGATATTTCCTTCCTTCACACTCGTAAAACTCAGGCTATATGCTGCTTTTGAAGGAGCACTGGGTAGGTGGTAAATTAACCTTTTTCGGACCTCCCTGACTAAGTATGAAAAAGGTACACCTTTTCTTCTTTGAAAGTTAAGAGAGTTATTCTTTGGTATGTTTTATACTTTTTTGGCCTTAGGAGACTAAATTGTACAAAAAAGAACCCCCTAGAGTCTTCTTTGGATTTTTCAGACTCTTTAAACTATGAAAACACCATCGAGCATGTACTAGTTCGGGATCGTAAAATCCACGAATTAGTGCTTTATCAAGCATTCTTCTGTCTTTTCTTCGAGCTTGCCAAAAATGAAGATGGTACCAAGTTTGCTTTCTTGGACTCGTTAAACATTTACAAGAAAGAGGGGAAGGGAAGTCCATTCACATGTTTTTTACATCATGGCAGCAATTCTTGTTTCCTTGAACAAAGCACCAGTTTTGAGTCTATCAATAGCTGGGTCCTAGTATTTTGACCTTATCCCAATTCAGAGTTTCTTACTCCTCCAGTTGGTCTCTTTTCCAATTATATGCAGAATCTATCAATGTCTCCTACATTGTAGATTTGTGTCGTTGGTACTTTTTATGTCAAAATATTCCTAAGTTACTTTTTGTGTCATGCTCATTATTCAAGGATTAAACCTTTGTTGGCCATTCCCTGGTATCATTTCATTACATCATGTCTTTGGCAGTCCTTGTTGTGAAATTCAGTACCAATTCCAGATCCAATTAGTCTTTGACTTATCTCGTGTTGGATGATGAACGATGCCTTAATTCCTTCCTTCCAACGGATCTCTCCCTATCAACTGCAACACATCTTTCTTTGGGAATGAGATTTAGAGTTTTATGACAGTACCTTTGGAATTGCAGTCATCAGTGGCAGTTTCCCTCGCTTTAGGGTAGTGGGAATACCTTAATGCCTCCTACTCAATGGATTCTTCAAGTGTTTGACTTCAAGTCCTTGTAATCACACTTGTTAGAATGTACTAGGTACCTTAGGGACCATTTTCATTAATGGTGGTTTCCCTCGCATTGGTTAACAGTTCTCATTATTAACCGGTAATCAAACGGTTTCCTCCATGTTCAACTTCAAATCCTTTTTTCGCATGGTTAGGATTCGTACCTTTTTGTTGATGTATATGTAACTTCGAAATGTATTCTTCTATGTATCTTATGTATTGTAACCCGATGTTTATTTCGGGATGTTTCTATTATGTATTTGAGTCATGTGGTCATGCCCCGATGTTCCGATCGGGAGGATTAATAATGTAAACAAGTCATATCAAGTCATTAGGTAAGTCCCCATAGTTTAGGGGCACTTGGGTTATTATACACTAATTAAGGTGTAGGCTCAAGTAATTAATTATAATTTAATCCTACATGGTTGAGTGCACTTCAAGTCAATGGAAGAATATAAATAGAGAGTGAGAGTCTCTCTATTTATCACTTATGAATTAACTCTCTTGCTCTCTCAAGTGTGGCACACTTTTGGAGAAGGAAATTCTTGGGCTTGACAGAAGACAGAAGGCTGCTGTTGTGAAGGGAGGTCATCTTACTGTTTTGGGTTCACATCTTGTGGTGATACTATCTTAGAGGAAGTTGAGGGGTTTTCTCCATTTATGGCTTCCCCTCCTAAAATATTTGTGTCTCTTGTCTCTTGTGATGTGCTTATGTGATTGCTGTGCTTGTTATTCTCTCAGCGAAAAGATCTTATCTTAATGCTAGCTTAAATGTTGAAAAACTAACATGGTATCGGAGCTAACCTGAGAAGAAGACATTGTGGAGCTACAGGAACTAGGGATTCCTATTTTTTGGATCTTCCTCCACAGATTTTAAGCACAAGTATGCTAGGATGACTCTCCATTGAAGGGTGCATCTTTCTGTCGATGCGGAATTCAATTTCAAGCATTTTCAGTTTCGATGTGGAAATTAGGGATTTCTACAGAAGAGTAATTTTTGAGTGAGACTAGCATAGTATTTTTCTCCTCATCAAAACCGAAATTTAGAGACCTAGATCAATAAATTTGGTTGGGTGAAACTCCGGGAAAGTCAAACCCTAGTTTGACCCTGAGCTAGGAGAAACCCTAAATACTAAAACTGCTAAGTTTTGGTACAGTCGCTATATTCCAATATTGGAGAAGTCTAAAAAGCTAAAAATTGCAGGGGCCGAAGATAAAATCCTGATAAAAATTGTATCCAAAGGGCCGCCTCTGATTCCCTATATTCTGGGAGATATGATCTCTCCAAGTTAGGGTTCCATCCTCTTCCAGAAATCATCCATAAACAGGACACCTAGGGAGATCGGCAATATCTTGGGCTACAGAGGTACAAATGGAATTACTGAAGATGTTCCAAAAATGGCACGGACTTTAATTTCCGTGGTCTGAAGGTCAGTCTCAGAAGATGAACCAGTGACACGTGGCATGCTGTACAACTTCGCTGTTCTGAACAGTCCTGTAACAGGTCACCTTCGGAAAAGGATAATAAATACCAAATGGTGAAACCAATTCTGATGAAACATATGGCTTTGGATCAGGGACATGCTATTTTACCTTAGTGAGAAATTTCAGACATAGAGGATCAGTAATTTCGGAGATATCATAGAAACAGTAACAGGAATTTCTGCAGAAGAAATCAGAAAATTAGGGCTTCCTGTTCTGGGAGCTTCCCTCCACTGTTTTCAGAAAAGGAGTACATTGGACAGCTCCATTTGAAGAGATCTATCTGTTCATCCAATCAAATCTGAAAAATTCTAAGCTTTGAAATTTAGGGTTTCAGTGACAAACCCTAGATCAGCAAACTCCAGGACAAGGACGAACACCTCAAATCGGTAAGATCTAATCCTTTGCTATTTCCATTTGAGGTTCTCATTTCAATATGATATATCACATCAGCTTGGTGACAATCTTGGGGAAGTTGACAACTTCCAAGCCTGGAAGTATATGATCTCTCTGAAGAAAATGGATTGGACACCTACATGAGTATAGAGTTTCCAGTTTCAGAGGGAGACGAGGTTAGAAGCCTTTCACAAGAAGAACTTGGTCAAGGCCAAAGAAGACATCATGCTCATGCTGCAGAGGATGATGAACCATCCAGAAAAGAGATCCAGATATGAAAGTGAAGATTCTTCAAGCAAGGCTCTCACAGGACTCAAGAAGAACCTTCTCTCCATTTCAGCATTGATGCAAAAGGAATACGGGTTGCATCCATAGATGGTCAAGTCATCATATGACCAAAAGGAAAGACTATCGATGATGCGGTAGTGATTGGAGAACAAGAAGGAGACTTGTACAAATTGAAGGGCCATCCAGAACAAGCCTTGATCCATGACATAGTAGAGCCAAATGAGCTTTGCAATAGAAGGCTTTCACATGTGCATTACAGATCACTACCTATTGCAAGCAATGATGTTGAAGGTCTTCCAGAATTTCAAGCTATTTGAAGGGAAGAACAAAATCAGAATATGACCTAAAGAAACTAGTTGAAGAATGTGAAGATCCAGAATGCAGAGACCATGCAGTCATAAGAGTCTCTCAAATCAAGAACAACTTGAAGCGGTGAAGAATGCAGAAGTGGTGATGGCCACCTTGAATGGCCTCCCAGGATCGTGGAATTCATTCGTTCAAAGAATGTGTTCTAGAAGGAAGTGATTACATTTTAGAAGACTCTAGAAGAAGAAGCTCAAGAAGAGAAGGTGGGAGCAACTGAAGATCAAGCTCTCTCCATCCAAAGAAGATCCCTCAAGCAATGAGGAATATGAAGAAATAAACTCTTAAAGAACCTCTTATCCACCTCAGCATTTGGATAAGAAACGATGCGACTATGAATGAAGAAGACGATGAAGCTGAAGGCTCAAGAAGGAGTCTACCCTCGAAACAAATAAAGATAAGTATTCAATTGTCATTTCATTATATTATTTTGTTATGCATTTGTTTATATTCAATTGATGTATTATGCATGATAGGATGTTTGCATTAATGACAGTATACTACTAATATGCATGTGATGGGTAAGTAGCTCATGGTGCTATACAAATTCTCCATTGCTACTTATCTAGAATGAAACCTCTTTGCTGACATATTGGATTAGTGCACAATATCAATGTTGTCCTGGTAGAGATGGAGGGCATCTAGAAA
>LPNX010143151.1:0-214948 GCA_001517045.1 Pseudotsuga menziesii | reverse complement strand
GCTACTTGTCACTCCGGTACAGAATGTTTTCAGTGCATAGAGCATAGAAGACAGAGGGAGTATGATGCTTCATTCCAGAGGGAGTGATTGCAGAAGATCCTGAGGTTCGCCATGGTATGACAGGATGGTACTGATGACTCTAGGCTTTACTAAGAGTAAAGTGGATTCCAACCTTTGCTTCAAGGTTGAAGGCAAAAGACCAGTGATGTTCCTGTTATGTGTCGATGCACTATTGCTCTAGGCATGGAGGTGTGGCAGAGTACAGATGGAATCTTCCGTGGACAAGGGAAGTATGCAGTAGAGATCCTGAAGAGGTTCGGGATGATGGACTGCAAAGCCATGGCTACACCTATGGCATCGAACCTGAAGCTATTGAGTGATGCTTCTTCAGAGACGGTTGATGCTACGATGTATCGTCAGATGATTGGGTCATTGATGTACCTGATGAACATGAGACCAGATATTTGCTTTGCTGTGAACACCTTGAGCCAGTACTTGACAGATCCAAGAAGTGTTCACTTGATTGCTGCAAAGCATATTCTAAGGTACCTGAAGGGTACAATTGATTATGGGCTCAAGTATGATGCGAATCAGAAGATTAACCTGGAGGGTTATGTTGATTCAGATTGAGCAGGCAGTGCCATCGACAGGAAGAGTACTTCAGGATGTTGCTTCAATATGGGATCAGATGTGATCTCTTGGTTTAAGCAATCCTGTGTGGCACTGAGTACAGCTGAAGCAGAGTATGTCGCAGCTTGTTCAGCTAGTTGTGAGGCAGTATGGCTACGAAAGCTACTGTCTGATATATTTGATCTCCAGTTGGATGCTACTTGTATACATTGTGACAACCAGAGTTGCGTGAAGTTTTCAGAGAATCCAGTGTTCCATGACAAGTCGAAGCATATCGAGATCAAGTATCACTATATCAGGGATATGGTGCAGAGAGGAGCAGTGATGCTCCTGTATGTTGCGACGGAGGAACAGATAGCTGATGTATTGATGAAGCCATTGGCTAGGCTGAAGTTTGAGTACTTCAGAGAGAGACTTCATGTTCTCCAGATCGAGGCTTCCTCCCAGAGACAGTGATGAGTCTCAAAGCCATTCTGATGAGCAGGTCAGATGTAAGGGCTGATCCATTCTGTCATGGTGAGAGGATTCAGTTCCTTCCATGTCATATATGAGTGCTGATATTGAGAGACATTCTGACGAGTAGGTCAGATGTAAGGGCTGTGCCATTTCGTGCATGGCTAAAGGATTTAGTTCCTTCCATGGCAGATGTAAGTGCAGAAATCTCTCCTCGTTGGAGTTGAGAGTCTTCCATCATTAGATGGGATTGTGCCATTCTAACGAGCAGGTCAGATGTAAGGGCAGAGTTATTCTGTGCATGGCTAAAGGATTTAGTTCCTTCCATGGCAGATGTAAGTGCAGAAATCTCTCCTCGTTGGAGTTGAGAGTATTCCATCATTGGATGGGATTGTGCCATTCTGACGAGCAGGTCAGATATAAGGGCAGAGTCATTCTGTTCATGGCTAAAGGATTTAGTTCCTTCCATGTCAGATATAAGTGCTGGCCATTCTGTCGAGTAGGACAGATGTAAGGGCAACTGCCATTCTAGGAATGGAGGCACCTGGTCAGTTACCAGGAACACTCAGTCAGGTTGTGCAGATGAGCATGTAATTCGGAGCCTTGGGAGATTTGCAGATGGTCTTTCAAGTTTTTTCCTATGGCATGTAATTCAGTGCCCTGGGACATCTGGCAAATGCTATTTCGAGGTTTTTCTCTGGGAGGACATGTAATTTGGAGCCCTGGGAGATCTACAGATAGTATTTCAAGGTTTTGCCTATGGCATGTAATTCGGTTCCCTGGGATATCTGGCAAATGCTCTTTCGAGGTTTTGTCCTATGGCATGTAATTCGGTTCCCTGGGAGATCCGTTAGGTTGGGCTGTGTTCTCGTAATCAGTCTTGGGATGCTCTTGCGAGGTTTTGCCATGACCACATATAATTAGGAGCCCTGGGAGATCCTATAGGTAGAGCTGTGTGCTCGTAACAGCCTGGGATCCTCTTGCGAGGTTTTGTGGTGAGGTCACATGTAATTCGGAGCCCTGGGAGATCCTATAGGTATAGTTGTGTGCTCGTAACAGCCTGGGATGCTCTTTCGAGGTTTTGTGACGCACGTAATAAGTCCTGAGGATTCCACAGTATGGCCGGTGATGATGAAGACCTGCAGGTGGTGGTCCTACATCCAGTATGAAAAAGGACTGGCTCTATAGAACTTCCTATGATGAGATAGTACACACTTGATGATGACCAGTGGAGATCCAGATCGAGCTATGATCCAGATCCAGTTATAATGACTCCGAGAGATCCAGATCGAGTGATGATCCAGATCCAGCAGTGATGATCCAGATCGAGAGATGATCTAGATCCTGTCCAGAGAGATGATCCAGATCCATTCCAGAGAGATGATCCAGATCGAGTGATGATCCAGATCTAGTCCAGTGATGTTGATCCAGATCGAGTGATGATCTAGATCCAGTGATGCCATTTTATGATGATCCATATCGAGAGATGATCCAGATCCAGATGACTTGAAGATGAAGATGACTTGAAGATGAAGATGACTCGAAGACGAAGATGATCCAGTTGATGCAGAGAAGAAGACCAGTGCTGAAAAATTGTGTTGAAAGAATACCTTCCTAGTTAAGAGGGAGTGTTGATGTATATGTAACTTCGGAATGTATTCTTATATGTATCTTATGTATTGTAACCCGATGTTTATTCAGGGATGTTTCTATTATGTATTTGATTCATGTGGTCATGCCCCGATGTTCCGATCGGGAGGATTAATAATGTAAACAAGTCATATCAAGTCATTAGGTAAGTCCCCACAGTTTAGGGGCACTTGGGTTATTATACACTAATTAAGGTGTAGGCTCAAGTAATTAATTATAAGTTAAGCCTACATGGTTGAGTGCACTTCAAGTCAACGGAAGAATATAAATAGAGAGTGAGAGTCTCTCTATTTATCACTTGTGACTTAACTCTCTTGCTCTCTCAAGTGTGGCGCACTTTTGAAGAAGGAAATTCTTGGGCTTGGCAAAAGACAGAAGGCTGCTGTTGTGAAGGGAGGTCATCTTACTATTTTGGGTTCACATCTTGTGGTGATACTATCTTAGAGGAAGTTGAGGGGTTTTCTCCATTTATGGTTTCCCCTCCTAAAATCTTTGTGTCTCTTGTCTCTTGTGATGTGCTTATGTGATTGCTGTGTTTGTTATTCTCTCAGTGAAAAGATCTTATCTTAATGCTAGCTTAAATGTTGAAAAACTAACACTTTTTGGGTGGTTTGGATTGAAGACCTTGGGCCGACAGTAGCTTCATCATCTTTTTCTATTTCCCAAGCTACTCAAGATCTTGTCACACTTTACATGACATTTTCCTAGGACATAGATCCACCTTGTATTTTTGTGGCTATGATCACTTGTTGAGCATGGATCCACCTTGTTCATTTGTGGCCATGACCCCCTTAGATTTGAAATGGCACCTTTTTGCATATTGAGAGACCATGATAGTTTCATCGGTTATACATATGTTGGATCCACCTATATCTTTATGGTGACGTTTTGTATATGGACTTGTATTTCCCAAAGATTACTTTTGTCTGACATTTATCTCTCTTTCAGGTACCTTTGTTCGAGCCTTTCGATCTTGGATTCTCTACTCTCTCCATACTCAACTATTTCCTTTATAATGTATTTCGGCTATCATATTCTCCTCTAACCTCATACATTAGGGGACATTTGCTATAGCTCAAAATGACACATCTATACCTTTGACCACTTTCCCATGATTTTGTCACATGTCGACAGTTCCATGATGACACTTCATGAAAGTCACTGAAAAAACACCTAGCTTGGAAGATCCATATATTGAATTATATAACTCCGTTTGACCTCATCTCTACACCATTGGAAAGATATTTTAGTTTCCTAAAAATTTCTAGAAGACGCCAAAGTCTGAAAATTCCCAAAAGTACCCTAAAATGAGTTTTGTTTATGTGTATGCATTTTTCCTTAAGGAAACCCATGTATGTATGCGACTTGCTTTATATAATACTCACGTACGCCTTAAATACATGACTTTCTGCACTGCAACCTATGTATGCCTCCTCCCGTACACGACTGTTGTCTTTGTAACCCAGGTACACCTCCTGAAAATGTTAGAAAAATACGTATTTTGAAATTCTGGTAGTTTGGGTAGTTACGCAACTGACTCCTTCAGTTTTAACTACTTTGTCTTCGACCCTAACTCTTCATAAATAATATAAATAGAGGTAGGGAGGTCCATGAGAGGATACTTGAATCTTTGCATCATTATGCTAGAGGAATTGGGACTCTCTTTACCCACACCTTTTCCCTAGTGATCATCCCCCTGTGTTGCAGAGCTTGGAGGTTGAGTTCCCTAGAGAAGAGAAGCAGCAAAACCAGATCAAGGTTTTGTGAGGTGCCAAACTTGAAGAGAAGGTATACTTGTACTTGTTTTCAAGATTAAGAAAGATGTGATGTCCTTCTTCTTCCCAAATCATTGTTCAATGTGTGATTGAATTTATATTTATGATCAGATGTTTATGTTAATCATAATAGTTTCTCATATTGCTTTGATTATCATTTCTCTATATGTGGTCATAACGTTTTGAGGAAGGTATAATTCATTATGCAGGTCTCTTGGATATAGAGGAGCAAGAAGAGGATTGAAGGGCTATTTGGATCAACCTTTGTTTGGATAAGGTATGAACCATTCTAATCTCTGATCTTTCTTGTATTTACTTACATAACCATTTGCATCTCTCTTTCAACCCCAGTATGTTGATGGCCTTTTAACCCTATCCATAGGAAACTTTCTTTTACAACAGTAATGGTTGCAGCAATCCAGAAGGATGCTAATGTTCAACTTTGACCAGCTGACATTCCTGGAATTTTGCGATAAACAACGCAATTGAGGCCTTTAAATTAGGCTAGAAAAAGTGTCTCTTAATAGCAGATATCATCTTTTGATATCCCGGATTCCCCGAGCAGGGTGTTCGATGAAATTCCCTGAGGATGCTAGACCGAATGTCCCCTCTTTCTGGAACATACAATCTCTCCTTAGACCATAGCAGTATTGTTTCATCTACCTTGTACGTTTTTGTTGTTGAAACAACCTGTCCTCTTGGTCCTTCTTAATGATTTCTACATAGAAGGGGTCAACGCCATTGGCCTCTCTAATCCTCTCAAGTAAATCTGAATTGCTTTGACTTAAAGTCCCCTCATATATAATATGAGTTCGTCAACTCAAAGCATCAACAATCTTGTTCTCTTTTCTCTTAATATGCTTTATCTCAAAATCGTACTCATTAAGGAAGGCCAACCATCTAGATTTCCTAGCATTCAAATTCGGCTGCTCGAATAAATAATTCGGACTCATATTGTCTATCTTCAGAAGGAATTTCCTTTCCATGAGGTAGTTCCTCCACATCTTCAAGGTGTGAATGATGGAAGCTAACTGAAGATCATGTGTGGGTTAGTCCTGATCATGTTCTTTCAACTTTCATGATTCATAACAGATCGCATAATCATTTTGCAAGAGGACTCCACTGATTCCTCCTGTCCTTGCATCTATGCAAACAATGAAATATCCATCGGGATCCACAATTCATAGTATTGGTGCAGTCAACAAAAGTTGCTTAAGCCTTTGAAAAATTTCCTCGCACTTTACTATCCATAAGAATTTATTTTCCTTCTTTTGCGAAGAGGCCATGGGACAAGCTATTCTCGATAAGTTCTCAATGAACTTCCGATAATATCTGCCTAATCCCAAAAAAGGACCTAATGTAGGTGACAATAGTAGGGGTAGGCCAGTCTTCTATGGCTCTAATCTTTTCTAGGCCCATAGATATCCCTGTCTCGACAATGATGTGACCCAAGTACTATATATGTGATTTGTAAAAATCACATTTACTAAACATGGCATAGAGATGGTGTTCTCATAACAACCATAGCACTATCCGAAGGTGTTACTCGTTCTCCTCTTTACTCTTAGAGTAAACTAGGATCTCGTCTATAAAGACCAAAACATATTTATCCAGATACTTGCTGAATATACTGTTCATCATACACATAAATTTGCTTGTGCATTGGTCAACCCGAACGTCATTACTACAAAATTGTAGTGCCTGTATCTTGTATGAAAGGCGCTTTTGTGAATATATTTGTCGTGAATCCATACCTGATGGTAACCAGATCATAGGTCGATCTTTGAAAATATATTGGCTCCTCCTACTTGATTGAACAAGTGATCCCTCATAGGGAGTGGCTATCGGTTCTTGATAGTCATTTTGTTAAGCTGGTAGTAATCAATGGACATTCGCATCATAGCGTCCTTATTTTCCATGAAAAGTATTAGTGCTCCCAAAGGGGACACACTTGGTTGGATATATTTTTTCTTTATCAATTCTTGCAACCGCAGTTTCAGTTCCATCAATTGTGGTGCACTCATGTGATAAGTGGCTTTTGAAGTGGGAATTGATCCTTGTGTCAGTTCTATGGAAAAGTATAGGTCTCATTTCAGAGGCACTCCTGGGATCTCCTCAGGAAATCCATCCTTGAACTCTACAAGAACTAGGAATTCCTTGATGTGATGCTCTCTCTCAGCCTCTATTTCTCATTATTTTACTGCAAACAACTTGCATCCTTTCCTGGATTACTTGTTTACTTGTAAAGCAGATATCTGCCTTACAGAAACTTTCTTTTGTATGCCTTGAATCTTCACTTGATTCGTTTGGCTATATGTACATAAGATCGTCTTGTGTAAGAAATCGGGCATGACATGGTGTTGTTTCTACCAGTCCATGCCAATAAGTATATCATATTATCCTAAAAGTAGGATGTTCAGGTTTACTTTCATAGGAAAACTATTCAGGTTTACCTCACAATCTTTAACTATTTCTGAAACCTTATGTTTTGTACCTATGGCTAATTGTACTAGCCAAGGTTTATCATGTTTTACTTTTCCTAGATTACATACATAAAAAAATTTAGGCCATACATAGCTCCGAAAAGTACCAGGGTCAATCAGTACTGAAATAGAAATGTTCAAGATATTACCTTCTATCTCAACCATGGTGGCCTGATGATTTTCCTATTAGCCATTCAAGGCTATGTAAATTCACAGTGTTCCAATTATGTCCTCTACCATTGGTTCCTCTTATAAGTTGTGCAAGACCCCATTGGTGTTTTTATTACAATCTTCGGAATAATGAGGCCCTTGGAATTTCTAGCATTTAATTTGCATCAAGGAAAAATTTACTCCCCCATTTGGTTCTGACTTGTTAACATTTGGAGCTGGTACATATGGCTTTGTAACCGATTTGTTGAAGTTCTTGTTGGTTGGAAAAATGTTGTTCTATTTTCTATATGATGGTGGGTTAAAACACAGTTTGCGGTTGTCAGAGAAGTTCTTAGACTTATCTTTGTTTCTATTTAGATTATCTTTCCTCAGCTTTCCATGCTCATAGCAAATCCCAGCTTGGTGCAATGTGGTGTCCAAGCTTTTTGGCATGTCAAACTCAATCCTTTCTCGAAAGTTGGGAGGAAGACATCCTAGAAACTAGTGTATTTTCCTTCTCATCCTTGATGTATCACACATAGTGTAACATATCTAAAAATATATTAATAAAAGCATCCATAGTCATGGATCCCATGCATAACTCGTGAAACTTTTTTAATTTTATGTCGAAGAATATTTCTGACATATATTTTTCTTGAAAAAACTTGCAAAAATCACTCCAAAGTATTTATCTTACCTCATCTTTCTTGGTATGCTTCAAGTCTCTCCACCATATTACTTCTTTTCCATTTAAATTATAGATGGCTAGTCGAGCCTTCATTTATCTAGAGTAGTTATGTTTTCAAAAATATCTTCTCATACCCAACAACCACTCTTCAGCTTTCTTCCCCATGTCCACCTCTCCTTCATAGGTTAGCACTCTTATTTATCTAAACTCCCACTGGAGATTGTCATCACTTAATTGTTTCTTTCTGCATGGAGAAAGATAGTCATCACTGGAATGACTTTGATAATATCCTTCCAGAGGTTCAGGGGTATGTTCCTCTTTTCCTTCATCTCTTGCGCTATTGGTTCATTTAGGATAAGGCTCCTTCTTGAACATGTTCATGGAATGAGTGGATTTTCCCTGTAGGTTTCCTCCCTTCATGTTTCGCATCAATGCTTCGTTAATCTCTTGTTGTTCCTTTTCTTCATTCAGATTATCATCTCTGAAACTTTGCAAGTCTGCTTGAATACTTTGTATGGTTTTTATCAGATCAGAATTCAATTACACCACCAGTTCTGCTTCCTAGGTGGGGGTATTCAACTTCCCTTGCTGATTGTTATCTTCTTCAGTGTTCATGATATGCACTTGTTCTTTTAGAATCCTGGAATTGCAAATTTTTAATAATAGGAAAAAAATTTGTTAGCTAAAAAAATTTAAAACATAGTTTATTTTCCTTGCAACGAGGTCTGGTACGCCGATTTGGTCTCTTATTGTTGAAACTGGGATCCGATACTATTTTTAATGTCCCCAAAAATTGAAAAAAAAAATATTAGGCTAGTCAAAACTACCTATACTGGAAATTATTGGAACTTGTGTGGAATGTGTTGTTCTTTATTTACTGTACAATAAAGTCGTAAGTTGTTCTTACATTCTTATTTCATATTTTTCGTTGAGGTTATTAATGTATTACTTACATTGTCGTGATGGTGATTACTATCTGTATCTATGGTTACGCAATTGATGTGTATGTTAGCTATTTGATTACGCATTTTATTGACTATAACATTTGATTAGTGTCGTATAGACTATTCTAAATTAACTTTTTTATTGGAAAAATTGATGGAGTGGCGGGACTAGTTTGCCTTGTAACCACATGAGAGGTATTGTTTTCTACTTGTCTCGAAAGGATTACTTAGTTCTTACAAAATAATGCATTTCTTTCACTTTGCATGGAGGTTCACTTAGCGTCGAAAAAATGTTTATAAAGCTTAACGACCAAGCAGTCTATTTCGTTACTGGCACTCCATGATACAGACCTATCCTAGTGGTGATACGCTGGTTATTTAGAAAATATTTATACCAGGATAGATGGTTTACTAGCCTATGTTACATTGATTATCATTGTTATTATTATGAACTTTATGATAGTGAATTGGTCACTATTGCATTTATTATTTACCCGATACAAACTTATGAGATAGATTTACTATGGTGTAAGGACTTATGACCTTGTTCATGCTCTAATCATATTTTTATTACTTGATTTTTTTAATAGTTGGAATTAAGAGATTTTTATAAACCTTGGTCTAATGTTTTCCATGTAATATTTCATATGCCATGGTCTCATGGATTAAACTCTAGGAAGTCGATATACATTTGGGGTTTTTCTATAATACGTTGATTTTGCATCAATGTTTAAATGGTGATATGAACTATACCATTATCGGTTTGGGAAACGTTAATGGAGACTAGGGTGGTGAATTAAATGCACATAGGGAAAAATGGTAGCACAAATTAGGTCTTGGCTCATGGATTTCGTTTGGTCATTTGCATCCTGGTTGCTTGTGCTCTTCTCCTACATGGTGTAATGGGTTGAAACTACGATGGCTTACACAGGTACGTTGATGGTTTGGTTTAGTGCAACAATATTGTGTCTATTCAAATTGTTTACAATGTGTACTCCTCGTCATGGATTTTCTTTGCATGTACAGGTTGCACGGTATGAAGGACTTGAGGTCGTGGGTTTCCCTTTGTTCAAAATCCAGACCCAATACGGGTAAGCTCTGTTTATACAGGTTAAAAACTTTCCTCTCGCATGGTAGTTCTGACTAAGTGTTTCACTCGTTAGGGGTTTGAATGTTTGGTTCTGGGTTTTCTTTTTAATGGCTTCCTCTAGGAAGAAGGTCTATCTATGTATAAGTTGTAAGCATAATAGATGTGTTACAACTTGGGGTTTTTTTTCTGGGTTTCTAGAGCCTTAAGGATAGAACTAATGTATTATGGGTTTTTGCTTTAAATGTTACGCTGCGTATTGTGAATGCGACTGGGGATTTCTTGACAGGATCTGTGCAATGTATATAAGTTTATATTATTGACATGGTGGAAGCACTATTGCTTTGCAATGGTGCAAGGTCGAGTTTAACAGGACTGTGTAAATCTTATTGGTTTTAATAATGATTATGTTTATAACTGTAAAGAGTGAATTCATACTGTGTTGTTTTTGTCAGTTCTAATTAATAATGGACTATGTGGATTCGAAATCATTGTTTGAGTTATTATGTGGAAAATGTTGACAACATTGATGGCTTTGGGGCCATGTCGCATATGCTATTGGCGTTTCCCACCATTGTAGCTATGATAGTGTAATGGATAGGTATTTATTGCTTTATGTTTTAAGTTGTGTACTTATAAATTAAGAGCCTACTGTGGGTGTAACCCTTCCTTTAGGAAGTCTTCGCTTGTGGTAATTGTTGATAGGTTTTAATGGGTACTCTTTTTGAGTTGTAAGACAAAGGTTCATAGCCTTGGAAGGAACCTTCCAAAGGATGCCCTAGCTATTCGCATAGCATGGAAAGAGTTAAATATTTTGCTATTTTGATTTAAATGTTTGGATATGTATAAGGTCGAGATCGATGGTTATAATATGTAAATTTATATGGGTCTTTCGACCACTGTGTAGAGAGTTGATTTATTTATGTTACAACTTGCGTGTATATTTATATATAGCGTGGCTTTGATAGGGGGAAAATGATACAACGTGAGGACAGAATCCTACAAGATTTGTTCTTGATTACTTGTAAACAACACAAACCCTCCAAGAATCGATCCTGGGTCCTTTATGGTTTGTGACGGTTTATAGTTATATGAATGCGATTTGGGATTAATTCCCATAGGAATCGATCCTTTGACCTACATGTATTTATATTTATGTTTTAATACATGTTGTGCAAAGCATTATGTTTGATTTAATTACGTTGGGTTTCTTTTTATGGCATGCGATTCCTATAAGGTGGTTTGTAAATATTTAAAGGTTTGTTTTATTATGTTGGTAGTTCTTCAATGCATATGATTTCGTACATGTTAGTTGGTAATATAAATATGTCGTTTTGATTTTTAATGTGGAGCATTGGTAAGACATAAATCGTGGACCATTAAGTGGTCTCGATACTTGGACTGTATATTCGACTTATGAATTATTTGATAAATGGAAAATGACATTGTTTAGCCTTAGTTCTTGGTAGAAATGATTACAGACCTTAAGAGGTATTGATGGTTTATATTTAAGCTTTAATATTTCCAATTGATGATTATTCTTAAGTATATAATAATATATTTATAATATTTCTTACTTAGAATACAGATCTTTTGGTTATACTTTGGTTAACTGTGTTTTATATTTATGTTTGTTTATAGTTGAACTTGAAATAGACTTTCAAACATAGTTTTGTTGGCACTATGAAATCTTCGAGTAGAGTTCATATGTAAATAAACACATAGGCACTATTAGAAACATTCGTAGGGTTTAGAAAAACAAAGCTCAAAACTATGAAGAAATATAGAACTAAGTATTGCAAAAATAAACCATAATTACTTTTTAAACATCAACTAATTTACAAACATAGGGTTTATAAATAAAATGTAAACCCTTAAATATTTTGACACGAAATAATGGTAAACATAGGGTTAGAATTTAAACATAAACAATTCCATATTCTAACTAGAAATTATACTAGATAATGAAATATAGGAAGCCAATAACCTCATATCTCGAAGGTCGAGCTACTCCAATGGATGAACTCTACACACTTAAATACCAAA
This sequence comes from Pseudotsuga menziesii, assembly GCA_001517045.1. Taxonomy (NCBI): domain Eukaryota; kingdom Viridiplantae; phylum Streptophyta; class Pinopsida; order Pinales; family Pinaceae; genus Pseudotsuga; species Pseudotsuga menziesii. Next base: position 203,042 of record LPNX010143151.1, on the reverse strand, counting down.
CATTAAAAATTCATAGGAATATCATACCTCTATATAGATGACTTTATTACCAAACATTAACAATTCATAGGAATATCTGACCTCTATATAGATGACTGAATCACTTGGGAACTACCACCTTCCACCCAACCATGACCCAGAACCATTCCTCATTTTAATCTAGATCCCCTCGAGCTGGTTCCAACATGCAAGTAGCTTAGAGCTCCTAAGGTAGGGCTTCCCTAACCGGTATATCAGGTCTGGATCAGTTCTCATTTTTCCTCTTAGAAAAATGTTCTCCAAAAACTCTCTTCAAAAAAATTAGGTAGAATAATGACTCCAAAAATATGGAAGAGATCCCCAAGCCTCTCCTTGGCTTGGGACTTTAAAGACATAATTTTCAGTCAAAGGGGTAGTTAAATCAAGAATCATTTGATTTCTTGATTTAACCTTTTGTATTTAATTTAGGTACTTTTAACTTCGAAACTTTTAACTAGTTCCTAATTGGAATTTTGTAGGTATTATACTATTTAATTATTTTCTTTTAGTAATAATAATAATAGATGAAGCTTTTCCTTCTTTCTTACATTATTAATATTATCACTATGTTTACTCTTTATACATACCATGTATAAAATATATAATAATATATTATTTGTTAACATTTGTCTTTGGGCATCACATATTGTGATCCCTAAACTTATGTCACTTTTTTCAATAAGGTCATCAGGTAGATGATTAGGTATACTAGGGTAGGCCCTCTAAACATCCTTGCATGTTGGATTCCTTCATATAACATGGTAGTTCTTCAGTACTTGATAAGATACAAAAATTCGATATTTCATTTAATCACTTATAAATAAATCTGATGAGATCAATATTTTATTTGAGTCATTTTCACTCGGGAATCATTACTTATTTTCAGTAACTCCTAGTGCTTATCTATAGTCCATACTCAACGCTATAAACAGGGAGTTACAAACATAGTGCAATTTTAGAGCTCCTCACTCAACACTAATACTAGGATGTACTTGTAGGATACACCTAGGGATACAATGGCCAAGGATCAGATGTTCCAAATCTTGTGCTCAACATCAACATAGAAGTATCCAGGGCTTATTCTCAACACTTCCAATTTATCTTTTCATGTGTTCAAGAGCTTCATGCTCAACACAAATATAACTACTCATGTGCTCTAGAGCTTCTTGCTCAACACAAAACATGAATTTACCCATGTGGTATAGAGCTCATCGCTCAACATAAAACATCTCATCAACCATGTGCTTCAGGGTCCACACCCAACACAAGCAAACATATATATATCATATGGAATTGGATTACGCCCAATATATCAAACAAATCATCATGTTGATATGCAGTGGGGTCTTTGACCTGATATATGAAAATAAAACATCAAGGTAAAATCATAATCAATGGGGCTCATGTACTTAAGTCTTAGGTCGAAAATTTGGCATATTACATAGAGATGCAAAGTCTTACTTGCTCCAGAACCCCCGAGTCTGGTTGTTGAACCACAAAAACAAAATCTAATTATTGTGCCATCTCTTGTATTAGCAGTTAAATTCTATGTCCATTGCTTTCCTCCTCCTTGCTTGATGGACATAATATTATATAGTATTTTTCCTAGGACTTGGTCGTGTATGAGCTTCCTTCTATGTAGCACTCCACACAAACTCTTGACACGATTCTGGGGAAGATGCCTCCTGCATTGCTTGAATTATCACTCACTAGCTTTCACTACTTGTATTTTTCCCTTGTGGATCAACAAACACTCTTTCAATAGCTGCTCCATTTCTTATTCCTCTCGGTACTTTTAATCATTACTTATTTTCAGTAACTCCTAGCGCTTATCTATAGTCCATACTCAACGCTATAAATAGGGAGTTACAAACATAGTGCAATTTCAGAGCTCCTCGCTCAACACTAATACTAGGATGTACTTGTAGGATACACCTAGGGATACAATGGCCAAGGATCGGATGTTCCAAATCTTGTGCTCAACATCAACATAGAAGTATCCAGGGCTTATTCTCAACACTTCCAATTTATCTTTTCATGTGTTCGAGAGCTTCATGCTCAACACAAATATAACTACTCATGTGCTCTAGAGCTTCTTGCTCAACACAAAACATGAATTTACCCATGTGGTATAGAGCTCATCACTCAACATAAAACATCTCATCAACCATGTGCTTCAGGGTCCACACCCAACACAAGGAAACATATATATATCATATGGAATTGGATTATGCCCAATATATCAAACAAATCATCATGTTAATATGCAGTGGGGTCTTTGACCCGATATATGAAAATAAAACATCAAGGTAAAATCATAATCAATGGGGCTCATGTACTTAAGTTTTAGGTCGAAAATTTGGCATATTACATAGAGATGCAAAGTCTTACTTGCTCCAGAACCCCCGAGTCTGGTTGTTGAACCACAAAGACAAAATCCGATTATTGCGCCATCTCTTGTATTAGCAGTTAAATTCTATGTCCATTGCTTGCCTCCTCCTTGCTTGATGGACATAATATTATATAGTATTTTTCCTAGGACTTGGTCGTGTATGAGCTTCCTTCTATTTAGCACTCCACACAAACTCTTGACATGATTTTGGGGAAGATGCCTCCTGCATTACTTGAGTTCTCACTCAGTAGCTTTCACTACTTGTATTTTTCCCTTGTGGATCAACAAACACTCTTTCAATAGCTGCTCCATTTCTTATTCCTCTCGGTACTTTTAATCATTACTTATTTTCAGTAACTCCTAGCGCTTATCTATAGTCCATACTCAACGCTATAAACAGGGAGTTACAAACATAGTGCAATTTTAGAGCTCCTCGCTCAACACTAATACTAGGATGTACTTGTAGGATACACCTAGGGATACAATGGCCAAGGATCGGATGTTCCAAATCTTGTGCTCAACATCAACATAGAAGTGTCAAGGGCTTATTCTCAACACTTCCAATTTATCTTTTCATGTGTTCGAGAGCTTCACGCTCAACACAAATATAACTACTCATGTGCTCTAGAGCTTCTTGCTCAACACAAAACATGAATTTACCCATGTGGTATAGAGCTCATCGCTCAACATAAAACATCTCATCAACCATGTGCTTCAGGGTCCACACCCAACACAAGCAAACATATATCTATCATATGGAATTGGATTACGCCCAATATATCAAACAAATCATCATGTTGATATGCAGTGGGGTCTTTGATCCGATATATGAAAATAAAACATCAAGGTAAAATCATAATCAATGGGGCTCATGTACTTAAGTCTTAGGTCGAAAATTTGGCATATTACATAGAGATGCAAAGTCTTACTTGCTTCAGAACCCCTGAGTCTGGTTGTTGAACCACAAAGACAAAATCCGATTATTGCGCCATCTCTTGTATTAGCAGTTAAATTCTATGTCCATTGCTTGCCTCCTCCTTGCTTGATGGACATAATATTATATAGTATTTTTCCTAGGACTTGGTCGTGTATGAGATTCCTTCTATTTAGCACTCCACACAAACTCTTGACATGATTCTGGGGAAGATGCCTCCTGCATTACTTGAATTCTCACTCGGTAGCTTTCACTGCTTGTATTTTTCCCTTGTGGATCAACAAACACTCTTTCAATAGCTGCTCCATTTCTTATTCCTCTCGGTACTTTTAATTATTAAATAAAAAGAATTCATTACATCCATTTTGACCTTCTTATAAAAATATATTTAAAAAATAAAATATTCAAAATTTAAATATTTATAATTATTTGGTGTGTTACAGAAAGCTAGCTATCTTAAGCATCTCCCACCTTCCAATTTCCCGTGAAAACCAAAACAAAAAACTATTAACCCAAAAATCCCTTTCCCGCAACACAAAACCATTGAAATGCATTAACTGACCACCCGAAAGCATCCAAAATAAACCTATTGCAACACTCTCAACCTAGAAACAGCCGAAAGTGTGGAAAAAAAAGAATCCACATAATAAATAAACTAGACACTTGCAGGTCTTCCTGGAACCTAACATCTTGCAAACAATCCAAACGCTCCCAACCTAAAAACAAGCATTTTGGGCGCTAAGAAACAAAGTTAGGAGACAACGGAGACACCATTTACAAAGCAAAACTCTTAGCCAAGAAACATTGAACAGTAACTCATTTTAATTTAATTCATTAAGTCATTTTAAAGGAATTTGTAAAGAAAAATACATTTTGTCCAAAATATAAAACGTTAAACTAAAATTTATAAATTTCTTTACAATGTAACAAACTAAATACATACATTTAAAGTAACTTTAATTTTCAATTTATTAAAATTTATTTTATTTTTATTTTTATTTATTAAAAATTCATAAATATATTTTGCACTTATTAAATAGTAGAAAACTCATATTTAATTATGACTCCACTTCATTATATTAACAGCAACATAATGAAGTGTGGAATCACATAAGCTTAAAAAAACACAAAAGAAAAAAGCAATCCCAGAACACCACAGCCACTAAATATCCACTAATTATGCAATGCTTGCCTTATGTTAATTTGAATTTTAAAGATGCCTTTTGTTTTATTCGATACAACCTACGAACTTGATATCTAGGTAAATAGTTCTCCGTATTAAGAAAAAAGGTAAGAATGCAAGGCAATCCCTTTCATCTCTCAATTCCTATATTTTTAATGCTTTCTCTTTGTTTCAAAAGGCACAATAATATTTATGTCGGATTCTTCAGTGTCGTCATCTGTGATATCATTTTCTTTGCCTCCACCGTGTAGAATAAAGGCTCACCACTATTTGAAAAAAGCAATTACAGCCTACCATAGTAACACGGTTTTAGTATCAAGATCAAAATATAAATGTGTACATGCATGCATCTAAATTAGTAAGGTCAAAACATACAAGAAGAATAATAATCAAAGTCAGTATAATCAAAATCTACATGAAGAAAAATAATCAAAGTCACTATAATTATAAATTTACAAGTGTTTGACATAAGCTATCTTCGTCACTGAGCTGTAGTACAGCACATCCCTAGTCAGTACACTTATTCCCCGGAACTTATAATATACTTTTACCCATTTCGGCAATCAGATTCTAGGATTTTATGCCAATTCATAAGCTGTGAATACTAAATCTGTAAACCTTGAATTAATATTTTCCAATGAGAGACTTTGTATGTTAAGATTGTTTTTGCGTACCCACTGCTGGAAAGCTGAATATTCCAATTTCCATGGTATTGGCCAGATATTGGATATCTTACCTTACCAGTATATTTTACTGCTCCAATAAGCTGGCACACGACTGCTGTTAACAATATGTAAGCAGAATGTCTCTTCAAAACATCTGCATGTATTCAATTTTACCCACCATGTCCCAGCTGTCCAAGCATCAAAGTATCAGTGATAGACTAGAATTGCCCATCTGGTAATTGGTGATGTCGAATATACATGAAGAGCAGGACAAACAGCCATATTCTCGATGCAGCCAATGGCTACGATGGAGCCCAGTAAAAAGTTATGAAGTTTATAATTGTTTATATTTAGATGGTTTTTAGGTCATAATGATTTAAGAGTAGGACACTCGTATCAGGTCATGACTATTGAACAACTCAGACAATTTCCATTGCTTACAGTCTTAAATTTCTAATATTATCATATCTGGACACCAGTTTTTAAAAATGAAAAAGAAGGAAGTGCTAATCTAATAGTTGCTCCACTAGCAAAAAGTAGTTTCCCTTGGTGGTGTAATGATTAAAGGTTTTTTTTATTTATTCATATAAACATAAAAGAAACTTAATTGGTGGTGTGAAAAAGATTTTTTCATATAAATATAAAACAAATTAAGGCCTAAAAGTATGTAATGTTTTTTCACAGTAACTTCTATAAAAGATAATAAAGTAAATAAATATAGAAATTCATCAAGAATTACATAGTGGTGTACTGAAAAAAAAATTGTTATTTATTTAATTTTTTTAAAGATCATATATTATTATTTAAAAAACATGTTAATCTTATTTATTTTAAGGTTACATATTATTATTTAAAAAACATTTTTACTTTATTTTTTTAATTTTCTTTAAAGATTCTTTATTATTATTTCAACATCTAATAAGTACTCGCAAATTCATGACCCCAATATCTATTTTAATTTATTACTAAAAAAATTCCAATTGTTCGACATTTTTTATAAATTTTATTTTATGACATATTTTAATTATTATTAAATTATTCATATAAATAATAATAATAAATTTATTTTTAGATTAGGGTAAAAGCCGGGCCCATAAAATTACCATTTTAAAACATGGAAACCAATAATTTTTTATAAGAACACATAAATAATATATAAGTTATTGTTAAAATTATTTTAAAAAAATCAATTAAAATACATTTTTAAAATGTTTCTAATAGTTTTTTGAATAAATTTATAATAACAACATAAATTTATAATAATACAAAATGATTCTTGTTAGGACTTGTCTAGAACACAAAACATTCTCTCTATTGCAAACTAATGGCTCTAATATGGTGGCATTCCTTCGAAATAACAGTTTCGTCATCCACTCTTTAATAGATGGTTTTTCATCATCCACTCTTTAATAGATTGTTTCCCTTTCATGAGAAGACTCCTATCACTATCATAATAGATGACTTCCTTCTCACCAGAGCACTCCCTTCAAATAGTGTCAATTTGGTCCCATACAATGATCAATAGTCTATTTTCCTTCGCATGAAAATGCCCCCTTTTAGATAGCTTCGACGATAGGTCATACAGTCATCATCAATTGGTTGCACCCACACGATAAGGCCCACATCGCATTCCACACTTTTAAAATGGTTGTCTTGTTCAACATAGCTATGAAACCAAGTTAGCCTTTTTTATTTACATGAAGACTTCCAAACTATAGAGAAACAAACTTAATGGACTCATCCAAATGATATACTTTTATTACAATGAAGTCAATTGATATAATGGCATTTATTACAACATATATCAAATTTAGTAATGTTGAACCAAAGTAGAGGAGTTGTAGCACAATTCTTGAAATATTGATTAAGAGAGCTTGTATTGGCTTCATGTCCTACTTCCCTTCGACCTGTTGGAATATATTATATTCCTTGGAAGGTAATACTGTCTTTGTATCATGTCGGAAGCTATCTACAATCTTATGTAAAAAAGTAATACATTTAACTCATAGTTATATGGTGTTCTATTTACTTGTGTAGAATATTTGTCCATGGTATTGTATTAAGAGATGTTATTTTGAAGAATTATATTATGCGACATGCAATATGTGAGAGTAATTCCTCCTCATCTCTTAGTATATAATAGGGTTAAGTGAGTCTCTACATATCTCTTAAACACCTTGGGAAACAACACTTTAGTGAATTATTTGAGGATGATGGATCAACTAATGTTGTTGGCTAGCTTCAAGTGATTAGGTTGTTCCCTAGTTTAACAGAGGGAGAGGATGTGGATTGTTTCTTGGAGCCTATATCTTCTCAGGAAGTGGAAGTTGTTCTCAAAGGATTTAAGAAAGGTAAAAGCCTAGGCCCGGATGGTTGGCATGTGGAATTCTTCCTGGATTTCTTAATATTTTAGGGGAGGAGCTGGTCTTGATAGTAGAGAAAGCTAGAACAAATGGGAGAATATCAAGATCTCTTAACTGAACTATCCTAACCATGATCCCTAAATGTGATAATCCCTCCTCCTTTGTTGACTTTCAGACTATTTCCTTATGTAACTTGGTTTACAAGGTCATATCTAAGATTGTTGCAGTTCATTTAAATCCATTACTCAACAAGACTATTTCAAGCTAGCAATTTTGGTTCTTGAAGGATAGGAAAATTACTAAACCTATTGGCATAACCCAGGCAGTCCTGCACTCTATAAAAAACAAAAGTTCAAATGTTTTGGTTTTAAAACTTCACTTGGTCAAAGCCTTCGATAGGGTTAACTGGACTTTCCTGAGATTACTGCTTCTCCAAATCAACATACCTCTGATTGGTCTGAATTGGATTATGGGATGTGTTACAAGTGCTTGTTTTGTTGTCCTGGTCAATGGGACAACTTCTGATTTTTTCCTTGCCTCAAGGGGCATAAGACAAGGCTTTCCCTTATCTCACTTGTTATTCATCCTGATTATTGAAAGTATCAATAGGATTATCTTGAATGCTTGGTAGAGAGGACTTATCAATGGATTCCAGTACTCTCTTAATTTTGCTATTACGCATCTGTTATTTGTGGATGATGTTATCTTATTTGTTATTGGTACTATCAGTGAATGGAAAGCTTATAAAGAGGCTCTGGACTTGTTTTGTTCAGCTACAGGGATGGAAGTTAGCATAGAAAAGTCATCCTTTCTATTTTAGGATGTGGAGGAAGATATAAGGTATCAAATTGCAGTGCTCCTTCACTACAACATGGCTCTGATCAGCTCTGGTTTTAAATACTTGGGATTTCGGTTGAAACCCTTGGGGTAGAGATCATCGGACTGGAGTTGGTTGGTGGAAAGGTTTGAAAATAAGATTAAGCATTGGTCTTACAAGTTTCTTACTTTTGGTGGTAGAGTGATCCTTATAAATGTAGTACTTTTGGGACTTGTTGTATATTCATTTTCCCTAGCTAGATGCCTGAAATCTATCCTGAATAAGCTGACAAAAACTATCTTTCTGTTCTTATGGAGGAACTCAGATGGAAATCCGAATTATCATCTAGCTAGCTAGGAATCCGTATCTTTCCATGTTGAGTATGGTGGCTGGAATATAAAGAATTTGGAATGGTTTGGTATCTCGCTGAGGTTGAAGAATTTGTGGTAGATTCTCAAGGGAAATGGCATCTAGAGAAGGATCATAACACATAAATACATTAAGCACATACCATTGGAGGATTGGATCGGAGCTCGAAAGTTTATTTTGACTAGAACTTCTTATTTCTGGAATGGATTTGTTAGGATTTTGTCTTGGATTACATGTCAATTGGGTTGGGAGGTTGGAAACGTACTAAAAATTAGACTAGGAGTTGATCCAATCATTGGAATGAATTGTTGTTTTCTACTACTCAAGGATCTGAGGGATTATCTTGCTAATTATGGGATTGCAAATATTGCACAGGCGCAGAAATTTGGAACGTGATACGTAGGGATTAAATTGCTGGCACTCGGCATCTGATCTTGATCTTGGAGGGGCATGGGAAGAACAATGGACATTATTTGTTAAAGGTTTTTCTCATGGGGGAATTAGGATTGGAAATCATGATAACTCTCTGCTCTGGTTATTTGATAAAAATTTGGGGATAGTCTCTGCTAAAAAATCTTATGAGCTCATTGTTTCAGAACATTTGGCTCTGCAAAATGATGGTCTTCTCTCGTTGATTTGGGGATTCGTTATCCCACTAAAAATGAAGTGTTTTAATTGGCTGGCGTTGTTAAGGAATAAACACCCTTGTAACCTAGGGTCTGGGGTTACCAACTTACTTCTAAAACTTGCAGACAATTAGCTTTAGCTTAGTATAGAAAGGAAATAGGAAGAAATATTCGACTCACCTGATTACCAATGGTTGATCCAAGCTTGATCTTCTTCCACTCTACTTCTCTCCAAAGCTTTCAAGGATGCACCTCCTCCACCTGCAAAGAGGAAATTCTCCAAGTACAATCTTATACATGTATATATAACAAATTAGACAAACAATATATATCCTGCTTAATCAAATATATTCATCAACCATAATACATGAAAGAGACTCAACGCAATGTTGGAAGAAGAATTCTCTTTATTAACAATCAGTGAATGAGATAAGTGTACAACCCAATGCCTGAGACAAGGACTCCTCTGCAACCAAAGGATTCTGAGTTCTGTTACTCCAAGACTTCTGAAGATATACCACCAGCATAACTTTTCTCTCCAAAATTGATTTCTTAATGCCCTCCCCAAGGCCTCTATTTATACTTTGGGAAATAGAGTAGTTTCGAAGGTTGAGGAGGTTGAGACAGTTGAGATGGTTAATGATTAGGGCTCAACTAATCTCCATTAATTGTGATTTATATTTTTTAATGTTGAATGGATATGTACGCGACTATTAATATAGGGAACCCGCATATGACATGCGAGTCTCTTAAAGGAAACCCACGTATAGATCTGTACGCAGGTTGTAATGGAGATAGTTGCATACAGTACGCGAGTTGTCAACGAGAATAGTCGCTTATGTATGTTAATTTCAATGGAGATAGTCGCGTACGCCAATTCACACATAGAAAAATAATGTAGGAAGCTGGTTGAAAGGTAAATGCATCTCATGTCATGGCCATTTTTAGTGTTTGGAAAACTTCAATCCCAAAATGTCCTTTTGTGTACCAACATAAGGAATTGTCAGCACTCAGATGAATAAGTGCCATTTGGGTTGATAACAGCTAGGAGTTAAAAGAAAAGTAGACACATGGGACAACATTTGGAAAAGGGGGTGGTCTGGCCCTAACAGATGTTGCATGTGCAAAACCAATGTTGAATCTATGGATCACCTTTTTGTTGGCTGCCCCTTTGTTCAAGAAGTCATACATAGCTTAAGTAATTTGTTTGATGTTCATTTTCTTTGGATTGATATATTACTAGCTAGAAATCTCAGCAGCTGGGTTAAGAAGAATGGAAGGCTATGGTACTTTTTCCATTTTCTTTATGTGGAACCTATGGAAGACCAAAAATTGCTTCATCTTTGAAGACTTGGCTCCAAACATTCCCAGACTGTGTCATGTGATAATGTGAGAGGTTGATACATATCAGGTGTCACTTGTTATCAGACCCAAAGTAAGGATTATTGGAGAAACCCCATGGAAAAATATCCTATGCTTTTTTTTTATGGAGCTGCAGCTGATTCTCTGGGTGGAGCCGGTGCCTGTATATGGTTGAACGAGCAGCATTATCTCTCTATCAAGTTGGGTTGTGGACATAGCACTAATACTAGGGCTGAGCTATTGGCACTCTAGGCATCACTATACATTGCTAAAGATATTGGGTTGCAGCACCTACATATCTTTCATGATTCCTCTCTGATTATAAATTGGGCTAAGGATGAATCCATTCTTACTATGGTGAACTTAGATGCCTGGTGGTTTGATACTAGGAATCACATATCTTTGTTCACCCACATCGATTTCAGTCATGTCTTTAGGGAACATAACAATAGGGAAGACACACTATCTAAGGAAGGGCTTTTGATGGCTGTTGGCCAGCTTACATTCATGAAAATTTGTGAAGATGAAGTGTATAGGGAGGTCTCACTTCAGATTTTTTGAGAGCTTTTATCTCATTCTTAGAGATTTTTGGTCTCTTGGCTCCTGCTGTGAAAGTATTTGGTTAAGTTGATTTTTTACCGTCTCTGGATTTTGAGGGAATACCACCTCTATCTTGGATAGTGTTTATGGGATCTTTCTCTAGTGACATACTTGACTGATTGGTTATTTGGCATTTATGATAGGATCCTCATTGTATTTGATGCCCAGATGCTGATAGCTTGACTCTGTAGGACAAAATCTTATTTGGATGGTCATTTCTCATGGATGAACTTGGCTCCTCCTGTATGGGCCTACTTTTGTTAACTTGATGATGTACCTAGTTCCTTTGATTCAATATAATAGCAAGGAATGCTTTTTCACTTGAAAAAAAAAAACTGAGTCTCTACATATCATGTATTCTTGGTGTAGTAGTGGTATTATTGTTACACTATTGTACATCATTTATATTCTTTGGGGTATTTGTGCTTTTTTCTCTTGTAATATTGGAGAAGACATTATGGAGATGTAACCCATTAGGGTGAACCATGTATATTAGTGTTCTCTTGTCCTTTTCTTTTCGTGTTCTTATCTTCTATGATATGTTGTTGGTTGCTTAGATAGGTTAACTAGTTTATCTTGACTATACTATTCGAACATGGTATTAGAGTGGGTTGCTATGATCTAGTACCTTGTATACCTTTCAATCAATAACGATTATGATTTGGGCATTGTCATTTTGTTGTAGATTTCCTTTATGTCTGGTAGCCATTAGGCTTCTTTTCATATCTGGGCATATTTCTGCACTTTTTTTACTCTAACCCTAACTTGTTGTGTAAGAATTTTGCATAATTTTTTCAAGGGTTTCTTGATGCTTTTCCATATATCTACATGATTTCGGGGCTCTCCTCAAGAAGATCTTTCTTCCGATTATAAAAATGACAGTTATTAAAAAGAGCTGTAACTTGGTCAATTTTTACTATAGTTTTTATTATAACATGTTTTTGGAAATGGAAACGCCATTCTGGATCTACCTATGCAACCAGAACTAAAAACTGGGTATTTTTGGGCTTCCTTTCAGTAATAAAAACGAAAGTTATACAAAAGGGCCGTAACTTGGTCATTTTTTACCGGTTTTTTTATTATAACCTGTTTTGGAATTGGAACTTCATCCCAGATAGACAAACATTACTAGAATAGAAAATTAGGCATTTTTGGGCTTCATTTTAGTAATAAAAATGACATTTATAAAAAAGGGCCATAACTTGGTCATTTCTTACTGGATCTTTTATTATAACCTATTTTTGGAATTGGAAAAACCATTATGGATCCACCTATGTGAACAGAACAGAAGACTGGGCTTTTCTGGGCACATTTATTTCACAAGATTATAACTGAAAGTTTCTCCTCTTTTCTTTAGTGTGTTTCTAACTATGCTTTTGCAGATTCAGATCAGTAAGTGTAACTATTTTCGAGTTCTTCACTATTTTTATATCATTTTTTAGTATTAGGGTTTCTTATTTCTTAACAAAATTTCACTCATTATGACTTCCGAAGTAGGTTCTGTTTCTGAATTAGTTAGTTCTAACTATCTTTTGTGGAAGAGAAAGATGATTGATGTTCTCAGGAGTAAGAATATTTGGAGGCTAGTTAATGGTGAACACAAGAAACCTACCAGCGCTGATGATTTGGCTATATGGGAAGCTAAATGTGATCAAGCAAGGGGGCTCATTGGTGGAACTGTTGCAAATAGTCTTCAGGTAAGTATTGAGGAAGAAGACAACCTGGTTCAGGTCCAGTCTTTTCTTCTTAGCGCAATCCCAAGATATCGACCTAACAGAGAAAATCCCAGTCGGCAGCACCTGTGACAAAAATGCAATCTCACCCGAGATATCTTTCTATCGGTAACTGCCAGAACTAGTATTACATAGTTGGGTGGGGAATTTTCGGTCCCTTGGTCATTTACCAAGGTGCTCAACCAAGCATGATAGGTGGATTACTTATGCTTATTATGAATATTTATATCGCAATCCAACTTATCCTTTACAATTAATGTAACAACAGTCCTGGTGAGGCATAAACGTATTGAATAGATAATGGTGCCACTCATATGCATCTATTCATTCATAAGTAGAAATATAATCATTCATTCAAAGTAACTTTTATAAACGTAACTCAAACACATTCAACATTCACACATATACATAGGATCTGACGTGGAAACCCATCGAGGAAAAAACACAAAGGTGCTCTTCATCTGGCATGAGAAATGTATGCACCAATTGTTTGTGCACTAAGTTTCAGACCCTATTCTATATTTTATTCTTTATCTATAAATACTCTTTCTTCCTCTCATGCTCTCTGATATTCTCTACTTGACACTACTAATGATCCACACACATCCTCGATCAACTCAACTTTTCCTAGACATCTGTACACTTAGTTGCAGATTCTTCAACTCAAAAGCACTTAGCAACAACCAGACAAAAAATATAGAGAACCTAACAATAAAGACATTCAGACTCTAACAATGGAGAAGCTAGCCCACATACAGCTTGTGTTTCTCCTTTTAGAAACTCTTTACTCACTCTTTACATACTATTTACCTGTCTCTTTCTGAATCAAATTTCTTCAACGAGCCAACAGGATGGCTTCCCTATTCTTGCCACACAGGATAGTAGGCACTAACAAATTAACTTACAACAAGGATTTCATACATGCGGCTTTCGTCGGCTCTTGCAAACCTTGTCCCCATGATCTTCCTGAACTATTGCTTTCTTGTCATCATGCTCTCTATTATAATTTTGCAATCGTTATACCACCTACACACTTTCTGGTACTATTATTTCATGACACCTTTCCTTGTCGCATTCTTTCCTTCTATCATGGATTCCTCTTCTATCGTAGCTTCGTCTTCTATAACGGCTTCCTATTCTATTGTGTATCTCCTTATTCTTCCTTCATGTTGTTTCCTCTGTCACAATTGCTTTATCTTCTTCTCTATATCTTCTCCATGCTTACACATAATTCTAGGTGAATTTTTCTTTCCTTTCCTTAGGCCCAACAAGATGCCAACACTCACCTGTGGCTCATCTCAAGCCACTCAAATATATTCCTCCATTTCTTTACTTGTGTTGTTGGGCCAGGAAAAGTGCACAAGGAAGAATGAGATGTGCAAGCAAGGAAAGAAAAGTGTGCATGCGACAAGGGAAAAGCAGGTCAAGAATGAAGCAAATGGACCAGCGCAGAAAGATAAAACATGCATGCGGTGAAGAAAGGAACGAAAGGAAGCATAGATCAAGATAGTCATGACGAGGAAAGTAGATCCAAGTTGGTGGAAGAGGAAGGTAGAAGAGTTAATGTTGAGCAGGCAAAATTCAAGGAAGACAGCTGGAGGAAGAACCGATGAAAGATGGAACGACAGTTTTGTGGCTAGTTATGACTCATACAGACGAGCTAAAGGGCATGTTCACAACTAGCTAAAGCTATGGTTAATGCATGCAGGACTTTTTGCAGCTAGGTATCGGATGGTATTTATTGTAACAAAGATATTTTGTAACCATTTTGAGTCTGTAATAACTAAGTAGTACTTAGTTGGCCCTGCGTGCTATGGAAATAGTATAAATAGGAGGAACCCACTCTGTATAAGGGTTCATTGGGTATTCAATAGATGATATAAGGTTGGATTCAGTTAGATTCAATATTCAACTCAGAGAATATTCTGGTAGAAGTAGAAGGTTTTTGATCCATGGATCTTCCAGCTATGTGTGCAGACTGCTAGTAAAGTAGAAGAATCGATCCAGCCTGTGTGGGGATCAGTAGGAGTATATAAAAGCAATGAACCTGAGAGCATGAGAGAAATAATATTGGGTAAGAAAGACACATCTTAAGAACAATCTGCCAGTTGCAAGCTGCAAGGTGCTACCTATATTTCTCATGCCGGATGAAGAGCACCTTGGTGGTTTTTCCTGGATGGCTTTCCACGTTATTTCCTATTTTGGATGATTGAATGATATTGAATGTTTATGTGAATGTTGAATATTTTATTACCATGTATTGATACAAGTACTATTGAATTCATGTCACAATATCTTTAATGAATAGATGATTGTTAAGGATTTATTGAAATGCTATGTATGACTTCATGGTTAAAGCTGCAAAGTTAAAATATAAAATGCACAATTTCTGTCAAGCATGAGGAATCAGTTGCGCCACACTCTTGCACTAGCTATTAAGTGGTTAAGGACGAGGCTATATTTCACACATTCTGCGGTACATAGTTGCACCTCAGTCGCAAAGAAAAAGACTCCATCCTATCGTCTTTGTTGAGGACATTGGTCGTGCGCCAAGGGACTATAATCCCTCGCCAAATGCGAAAACATGGTTTTACTAGTTACCCATTAAGATATATCGGGTGAGACTATGCCTTCCTCATGGGTGTTGCTAACTGGGCTTGCTCTGTCAGGACGATGTCTTGTGTTGTCATGTTGGTATTGTGTTGTTTATTGAACCGTGGGTTGAGACAACAAGGTAGATTAGAACAACAAATTGTTCCGTTATCGAGACTGTTAACCATTTGAGTAGAGGGAAATGTTGTGGCATCCGACAAAGAATGAGATAGAGTACTATCTGGATTCTAAGATGCTAGCATTCACACAGGAAGAGAGCACAAGATCTCAGTTCAGCACAGAAAACTGGGTAGATGAGAACATCTATTCGGATATTCACGAGATATTCTTTGCATAGTTTCCCATTGTACTGCATAAGTGGTTGTCAAGATTGGAAAGAAGGTAGACAAATTTATAGAGTGTTATAGCTCAAAATGACACATCTCTTCTTGTGACCACTTTCCCATGATTTCGTTGCATATCGACACTTCCATGACGACATTTCATGAAAGTCATCGAAAAAACACCTAACTTGGAGGACCCATATCTTGACTTTTATAACTACATTTGACCTTATCTCTACACTGTTGGAAAGGTATCTGAGTTAGATAAAACTTTATAGAAGACAAAAAAGTCTAAAAATCTATATAGGTACCCTAAAAATGATATTTTTTGATGTATATGTGTGTTTCCTTAAGGAAACCCATGTATGGTACGTGACTTGCTATATATAATACTTGTGTATGCCCTAAATACGTGACTTTGTGCATTGAAACCCACGTATACCTACTTCATATGCAACTGATGTCTCTGCTGTTAACACCTCTAACTAGCAGAGGGTTGAAGAGAGCATGGCAAAGAGACATAATGGTTGTTTGAAACTTTGCTTAAATATAATCATGTAAGTGTATGATAAAGGGTGCATAAACAATGAAATTATCACATGATCCAATGGCGTAGAATGAGGGAGTGAAGATCGATGGCTTATAACATATTCGCTCTATGAAGAGGCACGGAAGATAAGGACATACTGATATAGTTAAACAAGATGCAGAGATCAGCGGTCATAAAGCTAAGTCGCTGAAATCTATGATCAATATGAAGTCCACTACGTAAACTTGCATGTTCATTAAAATGAAAGAGCTCAGCAGAATGGGTGCATGTAGGCTTATCCAACGGTTGGAAAATAAAGTGAAAACGCATCGACGATCATCATTGGATCCAGAGGAGAGAGTTGCGCGATGGTTGTAGAAGAAAGGTGGTAGTGGAATTGAAACCGCGGTACATGTGGCAGTTTGTGGTACATTCCGTGGGGAAAAGCAGTTTGAGGGAAACCGCTAAAGGGGGCCTTCGGAATGGGATTCTATATAAGTGGAGTTGACTTGCTTGAGGAATCATTTTTTTTATTGTACCAGGAAGAATGAAAAGGACTGCTTACCACCTTTCACAATCAACCTCAAGTATATGCGGTTACAGTAACAGGTAAGTATTAAGTACTCAAGATTTATCTTCAGAATTACCATTGATTTTCTATATTATGGATAAAGAGAAAGGATTACAAGGGTTTAACTGAATTCTGGACGAGAAAGAAGAGTGCCTGGTTGATAGAGATAAAGGAGTCTATGATCCGTTCTTGTCTGTGGGAAGTGTATTTTTTATCAAAGAAATATTATGGCGATACAATTCACAGGGACATGACATTTTAAATGTTTGTAAAACGTTTCTCTATCATTTTTCCATTGAGCAGACCTTACATTTTCACGAGTTTGCCGAATGGTGTGTAGTTAATTATTCATCCTCTAAGAGAGTTGTTGTAAGTCATTCTACGTCTAGGCTACTGTGTAAAATTGATGCAAAGGCTATCCGTGAAATCTTGAATTTGCCCAATAATTACCCCGACAGTTGTGAGCCTGTAAACGAGTCTGTTTTAGCTGAAGTGTACCGGAATGGTGAAACTGAAGTTCGATGTAAATTCTTGTCTAGCATTCTTAACGAAGGTCAGTCACTGGAAGGTCTCTTTTTGCCATATCATGTTCACATTGTCAGGGAGGAAGTTCAATTGGTTATGTCTTTGCTCTGTCAGGTCTTAGGTTTAGATGATGACAGTCATGTCAACAAAGTCATCTTGGGATTCTTATTTAAAATGAGTTTAAATAATTCTAAGTCTCAGTCGGTTCATGTCTTCAGTTTAGATGAATATCTAGCAGAAGCTATACATCTCCAATTGGTTGAGTTTTCAAAAGTCAGGTTTTTCAAGTTTCAGTCATATCTGCTGAACATGTTACTATGTTCGAATGTAACTAAATTGCAGTTCTTTGAGTACTATATTCTCTTCAGATTTTCCCAAGCAAATCAATATGTTTGAATTTGCAAATTCTATCATGTCAGAAATATATAAGATGCTGTTTGATGAAGTGTTACCCTGAGTATTGGAAGAAATGAAGAGTATGATGCAATCCTCACCTGAGGATAGGATTGGAGATTGGTTCTTGTATAAGGACTTCACAGTTTTGAGAATATATCGTTTTACTGGAGAGCCTTATAGGCTGCCTTCTTTCCTTACTCCCAAGATTTTTTCATTGGAATATATGAGACAGAGATTGCATGCAGAGGAAGAACATTTCAGGGCTTTCAAGAATTCTTCCAATATCAAGTTTCTTCTTAAAGTTGGTTCTTTTATTTTTAAAAACAAGGGTGCTCTTGTGTTTGTAGAGAAATTATTGGAAAGCATGGATTTCCAAAGAGAAAAAAGGGTCAATTATGATCCTTACCATATAATTTCTCTAAGAAAACAAGCAAATACAAATAATCCATTTGACCATCAGGTTGTTGAAGGTCTGAATGAAACAACCAATTTGTTTTACTTTGTGGAAATTCCAGGATCCGGCGAAAATACAAGCAGTAGATCAGTTGTAGCATCTCAAATTCCAGATAGTTCAAATATTTTGATTAAAAGAAGTCTTTCTGAAATTGAAAGTATGGAAATAGATGAGGACATATCACATAAGAAATCCAAATTGTCTCAAGATGATAAAATTCTAAGCGAAGTAATTTCGGGTGAATTGAAAAGAGTTTCTTTAGTTCCCAAGAAATATGTACAGGTGAATCAATTTTCTTTTGAAAGTGTAGATAATAGAGAATCAGGCCCAGTTTTTAAGTCTAAAGAAGAGTTCATGACTAGTTATATGGAAAATAAAAGACATTTTGTAGAAGAAACAAGGAATCTACTCCCACGGGTGAGAAGTCTGAATAATCCAAAGACTTCCTTGGTTTCTACTTGGGACGTAGAAAAGAATACTTTAAAATTGGCCATGGTAAGTGACAAGAAGGTGTCAGAAATGGAAGTGATATTAGACAAAATCAGTGTACCAGATAAAATACTGTTACATAAACAAACAGGAGATATTATTTATTCAGATTTATTGCATGCTATGGTAAAAATTAAGAAGTTACAAGTTTTGGTTGACAAATTGGAAGTCCAATTAAAACATGAGAAGGTTGAGAATAAGGCTAATTCCATTCAAATAAAAAAACTACAAGCAGATATCATAAGCTCAGGAGATGAAATAGGTAGCACCTAGGAAATCATAAGACTTTTAGAAGAAAAAGACAATGCCCTCCAGGTACTGAAGAAGAGATTGGAAATCCCGAGTACAGAACATGTCCAGTGATCAGAATTATTAGCATCGCAGGAGTAGAAGGACAAGATTCATCAGGATATGATGGAATATAAAGGAAATAATGTGAAATTACAAGAAGAAAAGGATAAGTGGGAAGCGGAACAGAATGAGTTATTAACACAAATTTCACGGCTGAAAAGGGACCAAAATGAAGAAAAATAAATTATGGAGGAACTAATGAGCCAGACTCCCACTGATGAATACTTGACTATTGTGAATATTGAAAAACCTTTAAATGATTTTTTTGCTGATGACTTACTAGTGCCCCTATCCCAAGTCAGCTTGAAAGATGAAGAGATAAGAGAGTTAAAAGAGGAAAATAAAAAAATCAAATCTGAGCTAACCAAAGTGACTGAAAGAAAAAATAAGATATTACAAGATAAAAGTCAATTACAAAAGAAGTTTAATGAATTGAAAGAAAGGAACATAGGAAAGGGTCCTCTCTAGGGAGCTAAACACATAATCTGGGATACGTTGTCCGTGGAAATTACTATGTTCAGGCATTATTTGAACTTCATTGATGATCAAAGTATATTGGTCAATTTAGGCAATCAAAGACTGAAGTTAGTAAATGAAACCATGGAGTGGAAACCCCTTGGCACAGCTCAGAATGCATTGAATTTCTTAAATTCTTTAACATATCAAACATTACAAGATATAGGAGTCAAAGATAGAGTGGCAATGGTACTGTGCTCAAAAAGGTTTATTCATAAATATCATCTAATGAAGACAGTACAAGATAGGGCTGATGAGATGATCTCACATATTAATGATTTAAAACATGCTTTTAAAGAATTTTTTGAAGATGGCCTTCCTTCCTTTTGGGACGAGGAGGGACGACTATTTTCTCAAGAGCATTATCACAGCATGTTGGTGCAAATCTGTATGGATCACTCTAAATTTGATGATTTGGTAAAGGGGCTAACGGGAAAGGTCATCGTAGATAACCTGACAGAAGATTTTGAGATATTGCAGAAATTTCTGATCATTAGGGGAGGGTTTCCTACTATGTCTTTTGAAGCCTACATGGAGCTAGAGGTGTCTATTCGGGAAATGATTGAGTACGATATCCTAAGTGAAAAACAATGGAGAGCCGTAGAAATATTTGGAAAAACAAAGTATATTCTTCCTTCGTGAAAACAGGTGTTGCGCGCTATGGAGCTACTTGGTCGGGCCTTGTTACCGAGTTTATTTTAATTAAATGATCTGTTAGGATCTAAGCAAGTAGTTTATTCCTAGTAGTTAGGAATATAGTTACAAGACTTTGATTAAGCATATTATTCAGTTATAAATATTTTTGGAAGAAGAAATCATTTTATGTATATTGTTTCAACCATCTGTATAATTTCCAAGTGTTGATTTATATCTAACCTTTTTAAAATCTATATTTGAGAGATCCCTCTCTGGAAAGAAAAGGCAGTTTCTTTCTGAAGCGTTTTTTGTTATTACCTTTGGAATTTACCTTTGCAACCTGGGTACATTCTAAGTGTTAACATCCGCAACCCATGTATTCCTCCTAAAAATTTCAAAAAAAATACATTTTTTCAAAATTTAGGTAGTTTGGTTAGTTATGCAACTGACTCCTTCAGTTGTAACTAGTTTGTCTTTGACCCTATCTCTTTAGAATAATATAAATAGAGGTAGGGAGGTTCATGAGAAGGGACTTGAATCTTTGCATTGTTATGCTGGAGGAATTGGAGCTCTTTTTTCCCACACCTTTTCCCTAGAAGTTATCTCCTTGTGTTGCGGAGCTTGGAGGCTGAGTTCCTTGGAGAAGAGAAGCAGCAGAACTAGATCGAGGTTTCGTGACATGCCCAACTTTAAGAGAAGGTATATTTGTACTTCATTTCATGATTAATAAAGATGTGATGTTCTTCTTCTTCCCAAATCATTTTTCAATGTGTTATTGAATATTTTTTTATGATCATATGATGTTGTTAATTAGATTATTATTTCATGATTATTTTATTATCACTACTTTATATATGGTCATGTTTGTTTCAAGAACGTATAATTCATTTTGTAGGTCTCTTGGAGCGAGAGGAGCAAGAGGAGCAAGAAGAGGATTGAAGGGCTACTTGGATCAACCTTCATTTCGCTAAGGAATGAACCATTATAATCTTTGAAACTTGCTCATTTATACTTGCAGAACCATATGCATCTCTCTTTCAACCCCAATACGTTGATGGCCTCTTAAACCCTAGCAATAGGAAACTTTCCTTTACAACAGAACTGGCGACTCCACTGGGGAGAGCGTTGTCTGTTTTGGGTTTCTCTATTTTTCTTTCACTCTTTTGCAAGGTTTCAAGTCTTTCTTTCCAGTTAGGAACACTTTATCTGTCTGATAGAACACCCCCCCTACCTTCCTAAGGCTGTTTTCTACCCTTTTTGGGTTTTTTTCCCACCCATACGCAAGTTGCAGATTGAACACTTGCATATATGGTATTTATACGCGACTTGCTATACTGTCAACCCATGTGTGATACGTGACCTAGCAGTAGTACAACTCGGGTGTGCCCCTAAAACAATGTTTTTTTCCTCATTTTTGTGGTTTTTTCTATTGTTGTCGGTTGTTTGGTAGGTCTTTTGGGGTGCTCTGTAGGTGCATGACTCCAGGGAGTTATTGTCATTCACTTTGGTTGTTCTTTATCTATTAGTTAATCCTTTTTTATATCATTAGGGTTTTTTCTTTGCTCTTTTCCCCCACCCCCTTTACTAGGCATGATTTTTGGCTTATGTTTCTGGTCAGCCTCTATTAGTGATCTTTGTCTGAAATTAGATGCTTATTGGTTTTTGTTTCCTTCTTCTTTTGTTGGTTAACTTCACCATGCCAAAATAGTTGACTTCTCTCTTATGCAAGCCTTCCTTCCAAGTAGGGCTTATACTGACTTTAGGGCATTCTAGAGTTTGTTTGGTGGTTGTATATCAAAGTTTTGTTTTCTTTGTTCTTGTTATCTGCATACTTTAGTTTGTAGGTAGTTTTCTTTTGCATTTATAAAATAAAAATAAAAATAACATATAGTTGTTTAATATGCATGTAGATTATGATTTTGTCTTTAATGCACCACATATCATTATTTTTGAAAAGATAAAAATAAATTTTTCTTTTGTGGCTTTCAAGTTTCTATTTGGAAAAAGAAAGAGAATAGTTTTTTGGTTTTTGCATTTCATTTCTCTTTGCTTGGTCATTTTGTTTCAACTTTGAGTCAAAACACCACATAAGTTTCATGCCATTTACCCTCTGACTAAAAACAACCTATTAAAATGAACGATATAATTTAAAAATTATTAGTAAGTTTTATTTTATAGGCTCCTCCACCAACTAGCTTAGGGAAGTTTTATTTTATAGGCTCCTACACCAACTAGCTTAGGCTAGACTTGTGGATTAGGGAGTTTTAACTCTCCACAAGTATTAAATTTCAGATGTAGTTGTTGATGTATTTGTAACTTCAGAATGTATTCATTCATATATCTTATGTACTGTACCCTGATGTTTATTCTGAGATGTGTCTGTAACGTATTTGAGTCATGTCATGCCCCGTTTTTTGTATCGGTAGTTTCTATAATGTTAACAAGTCATGTCAATTCATTGTCAGCAGACTCTGGGAAGAAGAAGAAGCTTGGCCCATAATAAGAGAAGAGAATATGGGAGCAACTGAAGATCAAGCTCTTACCATCCAAAGAAGATGCCTCAAGCAATGAGGAATATGAAGAACTCAAGTCTTGAAGAACCTCTTATCCATCTTAGCATCTGGATAAGAAACGATGCTATTATGAATGCAGAAGATGATAAAGATGAAGGATCAAGAAGGAGTCTACCCACGAAACAAATAAAGATAAGTATTCAATTGTCATTTTATGATATTGTTTTGTTATGCATTTGTTTATATTCAGTTGATGTATTATACATGATAGATTGTTTTCATTAATGGCAGTATACTACTAATATTCATGTGATGGGTAAGTAGCTCATGGTGTTATACAACTCTCCATTCCTACTTATCTAGAATGAAACCTCTTTGTTGACATATTGGATTAGTGCACAATCTCAATGTTGTCATGGTAGAGATGGAAGGAATCAAGAAAGTTTCCATGAGATATGGATGAATGTTGTATTGGTTAAAATAGTTGCATGATCATATATTTATGCGTAAGAATTTTTCATTATGAATATGCATTATGAAATGTTTCTAACCATACAACTAATGCATTTGACTCGTAGGAAAGATCGCATACATAATCACCTACAAGAAAAGAAGGATGAGACTTGTTCCGACGAACAAGTGACGGCATTTCAAGATGAAGAATAATATGAAGAATGCAACGAAATCATCAATGCAAAACCTTCCAGCCACTGAATAAGTAACCAAGAAGAAAGGGAACACCAGTTAAAGAAGAAAGATGTCTAGGATGCAGTATCGATACATAAAGGGAAGTTTGTAGTTCCATCATGTAGTAGATGGAAACATCGTGGGATACAAAGAAATATTCGTAGCATGAGGATTCTCACAAAAAGAAGGCATAGAATTCAAAGTGACATTTGCAGCCAGTGGGAGTTGAGACACATGACAAGCATAATCATGTGTGCAAATGAAAGAAGGCCTTGTATGAGTTCAAAAGACACCCATGGGATAACACATACATGATGAGCTTGATGAAGATCTTAACCTTTACTACAAGGTTTAATATGAAAGCCTATAGATGGGTGCAAGAAGAACTTTTGGAAAAGTTGAAGATAGAGGATGTTGATATCCAATGACCCTAGATGGATACATAGTATATTCGTAGCATAGGAAGCTACTTGTCACTCCGGTACAGAATGTGTCAGTACATAGAGTACGGAAGCCAGAGGGACAATGATGCTTCGCTTCAGAGGGAGTGACTACTAGGATGATCCTGAGGTTTGACATGGTACGACAGGATGGTTAGATTACTGATGACTCTAGGCTTTAATGAGAGTAAAGTGGATTCCAACATTTGCTTCAAGGTTGAATATGGAAGACTAGTGATGTTCCTATTATATGTCAATGACTTGTTCCTCACATAAAAGAGGAACTCATTAAATTTGCAAGAAGGAGACTTACTGCTGAGTTCGAGATAAAGGACTTGGATATGATGGCATGGAGGTGTGGCAGAATATCCCTGGGACAAGGGAAGTATGCAGTAGAGATCCTAAAGAGGTTCAGGATGATGGATTGCAAGGCCATGACCACACCTATGTCATCTAACCTGAGGCTACTGACTGTTGCTTCATCAAATTCGGTTGATGCCATGATGTATCGTCAGATGGTTGGGTCCTTGATGTACCTGACGAATATGAGACCAAATATTTGATTTTCTAGGAAAACCTTGAGCTAATTCTTGATAGATCCGAGACATGTTCACTTGATTGCTGCAAATCATATTTTGAGGTACCTGAAGGGTACAGTTGATTATGGGCTCAAGTATGAGGAGAATCAAAAGATTAACCTAGAAGGTTATGTTGATTCAGATTGGTTAAGCAGTTCCATCAATAGGAAGAGCACTCTAGGGTGTTGCTTCAGTATGGGATCATGTGTGATCTCTTGGTTTAGCAAGAAGAAGTCCTGTGTGGCACTGAGTACAGCTGAAGCAGAGTATGTTGCATCTTGTTTAGCTAGTTTTGCGGTAGTATGGCTAAGCAAGCCACTGTCTGATTTATTTGATCTCCAGTTGGATGCTACTTGTATATATTACGACAACTAGAGTTGTCTGAAGTTGTCAGAGAACCTGGTGTTCCATGACAAATCGAAGCATATCGAGATCAAATATCACTATATCAGGGATATGGTCTAGAGAGGAACAGTGAAGCTCAAATATGTTGTGACAGACAAACAGATAGCTGATGTGTTGACAAATCAATTGGCCAGAGTGAAGTTTAAATACTTTAAGGAGAAGCTTGGTGTTCTCCAGATTGAGGTTCCCTCCAAACGGAAGTGATGATTCCGTGAGCCATTCTAAAATGGTCAGAGGATTTGTTCCTTCCATGGTCAGATGTAAGAGCTGAGACATTCTGTCATGGTGAGAGGATTGGTTCCTATGTCAGATATGAGTGTTGAGCCATTCCGATGTGACTATAGGATTGACTCCTACATGTTCAGATATAAGTGTTCAATGCCATTCTCTAAATGGAGGCACCTGGTCAATTACCAGGAATACTTAGTTTGGGGATGAGGGCCATTCTAATATGACTGTGGGATGTGTTCTCACATGATCAGATATAAGTGCAGGGCCATTCTGATGTGATTGAGGGATGTCTTCACACTTGATCACATATAAGGGTTGATGCCATTCTTTGGGAGAATGGAGTCACTTGGTCAATTACCAATAATCCTCAGCCTATGGCTAGGAGCCATTCTGATGTGACTGTGGGATTGGTTCCCACATGATCAGATGTAAGTGCAGAGCCTTTCCACAGATGATAGTAGGCGTGTCCTATCATGTTGGTGGATGAGAGTTCTATACCTTTTCATATATGGTAGTAGGTGTGTCCTACCATGTTGGTGATTGTAAGTGATGTGCCTTTCCACAGATGGTAGTAGGTGTGTCATACCATGCTGGTGGATGTGAGTGCTGTGCCTTTCCACATATGGTAGTAGGTGTGTCCTACTATGCTGGAGGATGTAAGTGCTGAGCCTTTCCATAGATGATAGTAGGTGTGTCCTATCATGCTAGTGGTTGTGAGTGATGTGCCTTTTCACAGATGATAGTAGGTGTCTCCTATCATGCTCGTGAATGTAAGTGCTGGGCGTTACTGACAGGGTTGTGGGATGTGTTCCCTCATGGTCAGAAGTGAGTGTTGGGTGTGACTTACTAACATGGTGTTGGATTTGTTCCTATCATGGTTATATGTAAGTGTTAGGTAAGCCATTCTAACTTAGGGTCATATATAAGTGCTGAAGAAGCTACATGGAGGATAGAACTACAACCAGCATGAAAAAGGGCTGGCTCTATAGAACTTCCTGTGACAAGAAGAATCATGAGATAGCACCCACGATGATGATCCAGATCGAGTAGTGATCCAGATCCAATGATGATGATCCAATAGTGATGATCTAGATGGAGTGATGATCCAGATCCAGCAGTGATGATCCAGATCCAATGATGATGTTCCAGTGATGATCTAGATCCAGTGATGATCCAGATCGAGTGATGATCCAGATCTGATGGTGAAGATGACTTGAAGATGAAGATGAATTGAAGATGATGAGGACTCACTGATGATTTAGATGATACAGAGAAGAAGACCTGTGTTGCTAAATTGTGTTGAGAGAATACCTTCCTAGTTAAGAGGGAGCGTTGATGTATCTGTAACTTTTGAATGTATTAATCCATATATCTTATGTATTGTACCCCGACATTTATTCCTCGATATTTATGTAATTTATTTGAGTAATTTCATGCCCCAATGTTCCTATCGGGAGTTTCTATAATGTGAACAAGTCATGTCAAGTCATTGTGGGTAACCCTCCTATTGATTAAGGGTTAAAGTCCCCACAGTTGTGGGGCCCTAGGGTTATTATAATATGCTAGAGAATTAGAACCCTAGGTGAGTTATTGTAATTTAGGTCAATAGTCCCCACCTTTGTGTTAAGGATAACCCTCCTTGTTGGTCAGAGGGGCAAGGTCCCCACAAGTTGTGGGGCACTAGGACTATTAGACTCTCCTACAGATGTCGGCTCTAGTAAGTAATTGTTAATTGAGGCCGACATGTTGTAGTGGAAATCAAGTGAACGAAATAATATAAATAGAGTGTGAGCCTCTCTATTTATCACACACACACTCACTTATTGGGGCACATGAGTGAGAGAGAGAATTTGTTGGGACAAGAGAGAGACTACTGTTGTTGGGAGATCATCTTTATGTTTTCAGGTTTTAATTTTGGTGCTAATTCTATCTCTGAGGAACTTGCAGGGTTTTCTCCTTTATGGTTTCCCCAAGTAAAATTATTTGTGTCTCTTCTCTGTTATGTTTATTGTTGTGCATATTATTCTCTTAGTTAAATATCGTAAGATCATAATGCTATCTTGAATGATAAAAATCTAACAGTAGTTTGCCAATCACTAGGTAAATCCTCTTCTATGTTGATTGTATCTGGGAAGCTCCTCTCAAATGAAATTTAAGTACGAGGCTTCATGGAGGCTTGGAATGAGGAGATAAACCTTTGATTCCTTCCCATAGCATAGACCAAGTTTTTTGTACATCTGGGGACTTCTGTCAATACCACCCTCCCAGCCCCATGTGGTGCCTGGTGTTGACAGGGTTTCGGGATTTGCTACCATGCCCATGTGTACGAACTAGGCTTGCGACTATCCCCCCAGACTGTCAATATAGTTAAGGTATCCTTTAGTCTCCTTGACATCTAGGGTTCATACACAGGTACACTGGAAGGCTATTTCTGGTTGACCTTGGATGGGCTTGGAAGGTAACCCTGGTAGAAGATGTGGGAGGGCGATGGGTGATTCCTCTGCTTGTGCCTAGGAACATCTATAGGGATTCCAAGTAACTGTCTCTCAACTTTCTTATGGAAAGCATATCTTATACCTATTTTTCTGTTTGTCTTTAGGAATTTTTTAGTGAGTGCTGTGTGGTTTTTCAGTTCTTAGCTTGCCTTAGGGTGTGTGCTTTGTACTTGTGGTTTCCTGTCAACATCATACTTTGTCATATTGTTTGAAAATATGGCTAATGCCCCTTTGAACACCAACCAAGAGATCCCCATGCTGGGAACTCCTTGTACTATTTCTCTCATAGGGAATGTTGGTGTTCCTTTGATGGCCACCTTGAATATACCTAGATTCACCCTAGGGCTACCCATGTGGTTTTTTTTCACTCCAACTATCCTGAATGCTCCTGATGCTTCTCAAGTAAGCTCCTTATATCAAGGGCATCAAAACAATGCTTCCCCTACACCAGTAGTTGATTCTCCTACTCCTTCTACCTCATTTGGTGAAAGTACTAATACTAGTAACTGACAGTCTAAAAGGAGTAAAAGAAGGAGGAATAGGAAGAAGGCACATAAGAAAGGGGCTACCCATTCAACCTCTATTGGTCAAGTTGAACCTGACGACCTAGCCTCTATAGTTCATGCTAGGGACACCCATAAAACCTCGGTAGGTCATGTTGGATATAAGCACTCAACCTTTGCAAGTCAAGTTGATCTTTACCACCCATCCTCTGTAGTTCATGCTGGGGAAACCTATCCAACCTCTGCAGGTCATGTTGGATCTAAGTACTCAACCATTACAAGTCAAGTTGATCTTCACCATCCATCCTTTGTTGATCATGCTGGTGAGATCCTTCCAACCTTTCCAAGTCACATTAGATCTAGTCACTCAGCCTCTGCAGTTCATGTTGAGGGAGTCCATTCAACCTCTGATGTTCAAGTTGAACCTCCCCATCCAACCTATGCAAGTCATGTTGGATCCATCCACCCAACCTATGAATTTCATGATGGGGGCACACACTCAACTGCTGCAAAGCATGTTGATCCTAACCATTCAGCCTCTGTTGTTCATGCCGGTGGTGCCCATCCAACCTCTGCAGGTCATGTTGGACCCAGTCTCTCAGCCTTTGCAGGTCATGCTCGAGGTAGTCTCTCAGCCTCTGTGGTTCATGCTGAAGACAATCCATCAACCACTACAAGTCATGTTGACACTGTTGAAAAGACTACCTGTTCAAAACACAAGTCCAAGTTTCCTTATAAGATTTGTGAGGGAGACCACCTTACTTATAAATGTCTTTTTATCGTGGAGGTGCAAAGAGTTTGGTTTCATGGTCATCCCGTTTTTTAACATTCTGAAGTTTTTCAACAACCAACCTCTCTTAATGAGGTTGGACCGAGTCATTAAGCCTCTGGTGGTCATGCTGGGGGAGAAATATCAACCTCTATTGATCATGATGAGAGAAAACAGTCAGCCACTGCTAGTCATGTTCACACCATTGAGAAAACTAGTCGTTTGAAGTGAAAACTTAAGTTCCCTTGTAAGCTATGTGATGGAGAACATCTTACTCACCAGTGCCATTCTATCGCAGAAGTGCGAAGAGTGTGATCTGAGACTCAAGAATTTCCTTCTCCTAAACAACCTATAGTTTCTCAACAACCTACTCAACCTTTGGTTGATCAAGTGGTCGAACCGATCTCAATTTTGGTCGATACCACTCTTCTTTCGGAGAGTGATCCTGATGTGATTGAACCAATGTCACTTTTGGTCAATCCCACTCTCCCTTTGGAGAGTGACTTCCACGAAGTGGTTGAATTGATTCCATTGTCGATCAATCCCACACTTCCTTTGGAGATTGAATTGTCTACTAGTCACATTTTCTTCATTGCCAGTTCAGAAATTACTGAACAAGGGGGCATTGAACTCGCTTCAGATCAACCTAAACCAAGCTCTACGATTTTTTCCTTTCATTGAGATAGCCTAGTTGAGCCGTACCTTTCTTTCGACGCACCTTTCCAGATAAAGGTCAAATTTGAACCATACATGATTTCTCATTGTATTGTTGATGAAGGAGCCTCAGTTAGTATCTTGTATGTTCGTTCTTGGCGAGTCATGGGATCTCCTAGCCTTGTTTCGACTTCTAGTAAGTTACTGGTGTTTGATAGAATAACTAGTATAGCCTTGGGAATTATTTCTCAAACACCTATTACTTTGGGTGGGAATACCATCTTAGTTGACTTCATGGTGATAGAAAACCCCTTGGACTTCAATATGCTTCTTAGACTTGATTATGTCTATGTCATGCAAGCTGTTGTGTCAACATTCTTTTGTGTGATGTACTTTGATCATGGAGAATAAATTTTCACTATCGATCAGTTGGATTTTCTTGATCCATCTCCTAACCCAACTAGAGACCAGGTCTTTCCTTTATTGATTCCCAGTGTTTCTATAGACACTACCCCGCCATAGGTGAGCTATGTGGCCTCATGTCCTTTGCGTTCAATTGGTACTGAGAAGAAATCTATGCTTTCATGATTACGTTCTCAGCACTTGGTCCCAGTAGTTTACCAAGAGAGTCTTCCTATACAGACCGTGGAGCCTACTCTCCACTCTGTTGATCCATTTTAAATTTTAGACATGTGTCATATCTCATATGATCTCATTCTTTTGGATGAAGTCTTCCTAGATTCTTTGATACATTCTGACCTTGTTTTGGATGTCGGTTCAGCTATGACTAATTCTAACCCTGATTTTCTTAGTAAGGATGATATTCCCACTAATCGGTCTTTTTATGTTGGTCTTACTGAGTCTTTTGACTCTCCCATCAAACAGCAAGTCAGTGATTCTAATGAGTTTTATTTTTCTTATGAATTTTTCAACTCCTGTGATACTGAGTTTGTTCCTGCAGTTTCTATCTCCCTTGTTGATTTTTTCTCTCCTTCTAAGGTTTATTTTACTGATTATAAACCCTCGAGCCTTGGTTCAATAGAATCTTCTTCGGTTGATTCTACCTTGAATTTCCCTTTTGTAGAATATAGCAAAGTCGCATGTGTTTCTGCCAAAGTGACCTGCATCAAATATTTTCTTATGAATGTGATTCTGATGTTGTTTTTTTTTGGAGATAGGATTTTTAGTTGGAGTCACAACTGTTTACAAGCCTCTCCTTGTTGTTCAAGTTGTAACATCATTTTCATGTATCCTGCTATTGGGTAGTGGGAATACGTTAATGTCTCCTACTCAATGGATTCTTCAAGTGTTCAACTTAAAGTCCTTGCATTCACAATTGCTAGAATGTACTAGGTACCTTGGGGACCATTTTCATTAATGGTGGTTTCCATCGCGTTTGTTAATGGTTTTCATTATTAAACGATAATCAAACGGTTTCCTCCATGTTCAACTTCAACTCCTTTTATTCGCATGATTAGGATTTGTACCTTTTGGGTGGTTTTGATTGAAGAACTTGGGCTAACAGTAGCATTGTCATTTTTTTCTATTTCCCGAGTTGCGCAAGACCTTGTTACACTTTATATGACATTTTGCTGAGACATAGATCCAACTTTTACTTTTGTGGCTATGATCGATTGTCAAGTATGGATTAGCCTTCTTCATTTGTGGCCATGGCTCCTTTGGATTTGATATGGTGCCTTTTTGCATATTGGGCAACCATGATAGTTTCATTAGTTATACATATGTTGGATCTTCCTATATCTTTATGGCGATGTTTTGTATATGGAATTGTATGTCCCAGATATCAGTTTTGTCTGACATTTATCTCTCTTTCAGGTACCTTTGTTCGAGCCTTTTGATCTTGGATTCTCTGCTCTCTCCATACTCAGTTGTTTCCTTTATAATGTATTTCAGCTATCATCTTCCCCTCTAACCTCATACATTAGGGGGCATCTGTTATATCTCAAAATGACACATCTCTTCCTATGACCACTTTCCCATGATTTCATTGCATCTTGACACTTCCATGACGACACTCCATGAAAGTCACTAAAAAACCACCTAACTTGGAGGACCCATATATTGAGTTTTGTAACTCCAATTGACCTCATCGCTGCACCATTGGAAATTTATTTGATTCAGCTAAAACTTTCAAGAAGACACCAAAGTCTGAAAATGCCTATAACTACCCTAAAAATGAGATGTTTTGATGTATACACGAGTTGCCTTAAGGAAACCCGCGTATGGTATGCAACTTGATATATATAATACTCATGTATGCACTAAATACTTGATTTTGTGAATTGAAACACACGTATACCTACTGCATACGTGACTGATGTCTTCGCAACCCTTGTATTCCTCCTAAAAATGTAAAAAAAAATACATTTTTTGAAATTTGGGTAGTTTGGTTAGTTGTGCAACTGACTCCTTCAGTTGTAAATACTTTTTCTTTGACCCTATCTCTTCAGAATAATATAAATATAGGTAGGGAGATCCATGATAAGAGACATGAATCTTTTCATTTTTATGCTAGAGGAATTGGAGCTCTCTTTTCCCACACCTTTTCCCTGGAAGCTATCTCCTTGTGTTGCAGAGCTTGGAGGCTGAGTTCCTTAGAGAAGAGAAGTAGTAGAACTATATCAAGGTTTCATGAGGTTCCCAGCTTGAACAGAAGGTATATTTGTACTTTGTTTCATGATTAATAAAGATTTGATGTTCTTCTTCTTCCCAAATCATTTTCCAATGTGTGATTGAATCTCTGTTTATGATCATATGATGTTGTTAATAAAATTATCATTTCATGTTTATTTTATTATCACTACTTTATATGTGGTCATATTTGTTTGAGGAAGGTATAATTTGTTTTGCAGGTCTCTTGGAGCGAGAGGAGCAAGAGGAGCAAGAAGAGGATTTAAGGGTTGCTTGGATCAAACTTTGTTTGGCTAAGGTATGAACCATTCTAATCTCTGAAACTTGCTTATTTATACTTGTAGAACCATATGTATCTCTCTTTCAATCCCAGTACATTGATGGCCTCTTAAACCCCAGCCATAGGAAACTTTCCTTTACAACACAAAGAAGAGAAGTAGTCAAATGGAATGATCAGTTGGTGCATGAAGTAACTAGTGTAATTAACACCATCTCTAGAGCTGTTGATTTTTGGGTTGATAGTATTTTGCAAGGATATATTACTAAGTTTGTAGTAGAGGCTATAACCTCATATAGTGAGGCTGAGATAAAATTTTTCCAAGCACCTCGAAGAATATATCTGTTTTATATCAGTACATGGATCACGATTCTCGTTTATGACAAGGGTATCTTGCAGTTGAGTATGACTTACATACACCGGAGGAAGACTATGCTGCAGATGACCTATCAAGAAAATGGGAAATGGTGAGTTGAGATGTTCCCAGGAAGTACAGAACCTAAAGTAGAAGATGGATTCCTAAGGAGTGGAAGGAGATTTAGATCAAGGAGAAGAAGTAAGACAAAGGAAGGCCAACCAAATCCTAGTTTGTTAGAGGATAGTGAACACGAAATTTGGTCATAGGTAGATGAAGGGTCTTGCGATGAAGATGAGGAATATAGCCCAATATTGGAAGGAGAAGAAAACCCTGGAGAGACTGTTGAGACACCAAGGTATGGACGCCATTACATCACACCAAGAGTATCGCTAGAGGTAATATCTAGAGCCTCATCTCCTGAAAGAGTTGTCAATATTGATAGTGCTGGTACTGCAACTAGAATGCAAGATAAAAAATCTCCACTAAATCAGTTATCAGATAACCCAAATGCCAACACAATGGATGGGGTGGATATTCAGTTACCTACATTCAATGGTAATGGAGCTGAAGATCAATAGTAGCATTGGTTCATCTGTGAAGTTGTTTGGATGGTTCACTTAGTTCATAACATGAACTTGAAGAAAGCGCAGATGATGAAAACTCTAAGGGGTCATGTGCTTCACTGTTTAATGAAGTTCTGTGTAGTACCGCCAGGAACACCATAGAATAACCATGATGAGATACAAGCTGCAATGATATCTGAGTTCATAAAACATAAGCTTAACTTGCAGTGTATCACTAAGATCAAGGAAATCAAACAAGCATTCACAGAGTCAGTATGGGACTTTTACCAACGGTTCAATAATTTGATGGGAAAGGTAAGTTTCCAAATGTCAGATGTCCAGCATAAAGAGTGGTTTATTGGTGCGCTATTAGTACATATATAAGGCCCATTAATGCAAAAAAATATCGAGTCATAGATGGAAGCGCGAGAATTGGCAATGAAGCTAGAGGCCTTGCCAATTGGCGATGGTGGCACATGAATGGTGCAGATCCAGTCGTGGTTGGCTAACTTGGCGATACAACTGCAGGACATAAATAAGGTTAAGGAATCCCATGAAGACTTGTGGTGCACGAAATATAGAACATATGGAAACACCAAGTATATTTGTCTGACCTTCATGAATTACGTCTCATCCAGTGTGCCAAACCCATTAAGTGCCCATGGACTACCCTGGTGTCGCATATGAAAAATGAGAGGACATCATGATGAGGAATGTTTATATCTGCAAAATATTTTAAGAATTCCTGCAAACCTATTATGTAAATTCTTCAAGTCAGTAGGGCATGCAGAAAAGGATTGCATAGCATACCAACTCCCGAAGGAATATTTAGTTGACACATATTTGATGAAGAATAAGGGGCAAACTCAAGCTGAGCCAACACAAGCATCATATCAGCCTACACAATTCCTACCCAATCAGTATCGGAACCACTATCAGCCTCATTATGCACCACAACGCCCATACACGCAGTAGAATCACTATCATCCACAATATCAATAGAATCAGTACCGACCACAACAACCACACCCTCAAGGAAGGGGTGGTGAAAACTCCATAGATAGAGGAGGAGGAGGAGGATTTGTTAGGGGAAGAGGTTAGGTTACATGCTATAACTATGGACAATAAGGTCACTATGCCAGATATTTCCTCGAACCTGTGAAGACATGTTCCTACTGTAAGGGACAGGACCATAATGTGAAGCAATGTCCCAAGTTGATCACAAAGTGGCAGGCTAGAACCATAACAGGTCATAAACTTGTGCAACATCTAAAACCAAACCTGAATCCAAACTTGAATGTTCAGATGATTGCTACTGAGCCAAGAGATCCAAATGTCACTGTCATAACACAAGGAGGTGTTGTGACTAGAGCTGATCAAGAAACCCCATAAGAACAATGGTAGCCATAGGTATGATCCACGACGCAGAAGAAGGTACCATTCGACGTCCAGAAATAGAAGCAAGTATTCATGGATGTGTGATGTGAGTTTGTGGATCAAGAAGAATAGATGACATCAAAAGAAGTGAAGGAGATGCCTGAATGATTTCAACAGATATTTCATAAGTGTTGTAAGGGATTATGCACCTAATAATCGTAGGTCGGGGGTTACCAACATACTCAAACAATTGCAGACAATTGACTTCTAAAGTGCAGAATAGGAAATAGGACGGTTAGAAGAACCTACTTGTTAAACAACGTTCGATCCTCGCTAGTCCTCTTCCAATCTGCTCCACTTCCAAAGTCTTCAAGGTTCACTCCTCTTTCACCTGTTCAGAGACAATATTCCAGATATAGTATGATTCATATATATATGTTAGCAGGTTAGATAATTCAAATATGAAATACTGAAGCATAAAAAATTATCAAACCAAGATATATAAGACACATGTGGAAGAAGTAATCTCTTTATTATCAATAATGAGAAAGTTTAGAGTACAACCAAATGTCTGAGACAAGGACTCCTCTGTCACCAAAGGATTCTGAGTTTCACTGCTCCAAAGACTTCTGTAAACAATCCACCTGCATAACTTTGCTTCCAAGTGTAAGTCCCCCATAACTCTCCCCAAGGCCTGTATTTATATGGGTGAAATAAGGTAGTTCTCGAAGGTTAGGGAGGTTATAGAAGTTAGGGAGATTAAGTAAAATGACTTAACTAAACTCCCATTAGCACGTGATTTTGTGTTTTTATGTTAAGGATCACATTCGCGGGTATGTAGTAGAGCAACCCGCGAATGACTCGCGACTCTATATAAGCGCAACCCACGAATACAAGGATTCGTGACTTGCTGTGAAGGAGACCCGTGAATGAATCGCGAGTTGTCAATAAGGAGAGTCACGAATAAATCCCAACATGGCTAAATGGAAAAGTAACTAGCTGGATGAAGGTAGAATGTATTTCATGACAAGCCAAGCTATAGTGTCAAGGGAAAACATCTATCCATAACTGTCCTTTTGTGTGCTGACATGAGGGATATCAGCACTCAGACGGAGAGGTGCCACTCAGGTGTATAACAGATTCTCCCTAATGTGTGAGGTCAGAGGGGAACGATGGCCGAAATACATTATAATCGTTAAATCTGGAGAAACTCAGAAATCCAATGGAGTAGAGAGAGTACCTAAAACAAATACATGATAATATGATATACAAAGTTACATCTGAGGATACTATGTTCAATTTACTGGAACACTAGCTCCTTTACAATATTGGATTACATCATATGATACGGGTAGAAACCACGTATATTACAAAGGTGGATCAAAGCCACAATAAAATAATGATGAGTCTTCAAAGATATGGGAGCTGGATATCAGAATAGAATAAGGTCTTGTGCAACTTAGCCCAAAATGACGGACTAAGGTCTTCATAAATTATCCCAAAGAACTAGTACAATCCAATCCATGTGAATAAGGGTAAGCTGAAGTCGAACATGGAGAGGATTCAACAGTTTGTCAACCAATAAGTGATAATTGACAACTGAAGCAAAGGAGTTCACCAATGATGAAAGTGAATCCAGAGGTACTATCGTCAAAACTCTAGGTTGTCGTCATCAGGAGGTGCTGAAATGGAACCATACTGTGAGAGGGAAGGCAATAGAGCCTCCAACGGATCACAAGAGTGACTAGGAACTGGGAAAAAGAAGGGAGGCACAAGTAAATGGATAACAGATATAACAGTAATAGGATTAGGTGATAGATCAAACATTAGGTATAATCCTTGAACAGTGAGCACAACACAGAGATGACCCAAGGCAGCATACAGCGGATAGATAGAACAACTAGACTTATCTGTCATGTAGGAGACATGAGCAGATTCCCCAGGTATAATGGACAAGAGGAGGAGTCAAAAACTCAAAGTGATAGCTGAACACAAGTGTATACTAAAACATGGATATCGGAAAGAAAAGAGTGCTATTTTCAAGGATGACATGCTGCCATTACTGAAAACAAGAGAAAACTTCTTCCTTACCTTCCCTGTTAAGTTTTAATGAGTCCAAGAAAGTAAACTCGGTTCCCTCTTCATTTTTTAACAAGCTTGAAGAGATGGGAAAATAATGCTTGATACACTGATCCGTGGATTTAATGAGACTGAAGTAGTACATGTTCATGCGGTATTTTAACATTTAGAGAGTCTGAAAATGCCAAAGAAGACTCCAGGGGAGTCCTTTTTCATCCAATTTACTCTCCTGAGGCCGAAAAAGTATAAAAAAAAACACAGAAGAACTCTCTAAAATTCTGAAAAAGAAAAGGTGAACCTTTTTCGTACATAGTCAGGAAGGTTCAAAAAAGGCTAAATTACCACCTACCCAACGCTCCTTCCAAAACAGCATAAAATAGCTTGAGTTTTACGAGTGTGAAGGAAAGCAAGATCACTTGGAAAGATCCATTTGGTTATGAGAAATGGGGCTTACAACAATAAACTCGTTGCTTTGTTCTTGAGTGTTTAAAGAGCATGACAACGACACAAAGTACACTCGGAATCTTTTTCATGTTTGGGTCCAGAGCACGAAAAAGAGAAAACTAAGCTCAAACCGGGTGTTCCTTTTCCGTAAATTTAGTCCCTCAGGTCCGGAAAAGTGATAAACCTATACCTGAGAATACTCTTCTCAATTCCGAAGAAAAGAGAGTGATCCTTTCTCATATTA
The DNA here is from genome assembly GCA_001517045.1 of Pseudotsuga menziesii. NCBI lineage: Eukaryota > Viridiplantae > Streptophyta > Pinopsida > Pinales > Pinaceae > Pseudotsuga > Pseudotsuga menziesii. Next base: position 165,308 of record LPNX010143151.1, on the reverse strand, counting down.
TTCTGCATGGTCCGAGAAAGAGATAACCTACCACCAATGCGGATGCCCGTTCACATATTATTATCGAGCTTGAACGGACGAGATAACTCGGCAGTCAAGTCTATTTTGAAGGAGTAAGACCCGGGCCTAAATAAACTCCATAAGGTTGGGGAGTCCTATAAAGGGATAGCTTGTAGAAAGAGGTTCATAAGAAGCTCTATTTGGCGTGAAAAATAGCTATGAGGAGACCCCTGGGCATGAAACAGCGACGGAAATGAGTATCAAAGGATGGCAATGGCATATAAGAAAGATACTCATGAAAAGGGATCCTAGCCACGGAAGAACAATGGTAGAGACAAGGGACTAATGGCTTAAAATACCATAGTCCGTGGCAAAAATGTTGAGTACTAAGGTTAATTTGGAGTGATAAAATTCCAACATGTGTTGGAAAGAGCAAAAAACACCCTATAGAAGCATCAACACTTTGTAAAAGTTGGTAAACCTGTTCCAAGGCACAAAGAAGGTGATATTAATCAATTGTCATTTCAAACTATATAAAAAAACCCACTTTACGAAATTTTATTTCTATTAATAGTTTGAAAATCAAAACATTTCATACCATTTGCACTTTTTGAACCAAAAAGGAAAGTTTACCCTCTATCTTTGATTGATCACTGTGGACAATTGGGCCATCGGATTCAGAAACCGTCAGCTTCAGGTAAATCTACACCCTTAGCTCTTCAATTTGATCCAAACAAATTTTGAATTTAGGGGTTAATTCAGTATTATTTATCAACCTGAAATGTGGCAAAATGTATTCGCGGGTTGCTAAGCTTAATAGTCGCGAATACGAGTTCCATTCGCAAGTTGCTACATAGGAAAGTCACGAATGGTTCGCGACTTGTCCCAATGGACAGTCGCGAATGTTGCGTGATAGGTCAAATGTTTAAAAATAGTCAAGATTTTTAAAATGTTATTATTGAATACTGAATCAAATTGTATGTTTTTGTCAAGAAAAACATGGCGCTGGAGTGGAGAGAGAGGGAACACGAAGCGATGGATCAAGCGGCTCTCCAAAGCCCGCCTACTATCCAAGAATTGAGGACTAGTGGGCTTCTCAAGTTCTTTTGCACATCACCCATGTGGGCCAATGTCTGCATATTAGAGTTCTTAGTCCATTACTGGAACCAAGACCTGGGGATGTTCAATATCCAGGGTGAGACTTTGGAGCTTACCACACAAGACATCTACTTCATAACCGGGTTGTCTCATTAGGGAGCACCGGTGAACCTGGAAGGCACTGGCAGGGGTGGAGACCCCTTGAGTGTCCAGAACTATATCGATGTATTCTACAGGCCTGGTACTCAAAAGAAAGGCAGCAGTGTTCTCATTGCAGATATTCAAGATCTTACACTATAGGTATTTTCCAGTACCATTGTCAGACTTTCAGGGTCAGCAGGGTTACACATGGCCACCAGGACTCAGATGAGAGTGGCGGTGGACTGCTTTAGAGGTACCCTCTTTGATTGGTGCACAGGAATTGCCCCCATCATGAAGAGGAAATTGTCCGACTGTAGGAGGGGGAGACGGAAGAACTTTGGCTATGCTAGTATACTGGTAGCATTCTTCTTTGAGAGTGTGCCAGCTATGAGCCCTGCTATACCATTACAGGTCCGTCATCCACGGCAGCCGAGGCTGAGCTGGTGGGGAGATATCTTCCTCCGTCAAGGAGGAGGAGATGTAGTACATAGCATGTATGATGATGATTTCTTTACATGGTGGGAACGGCAAGTGCCGTCGTTGGAGCAGTTTCCATACACCAGGTTAGATTTCCGAGGTGATCCCGACCTAGTCCTCCCTCGAGGAGGAGCATGGGGAGAGATGAGTAAGTATTTTTTATTTTTTTATCATTATCAAATTTTTATGGATTTTCAAATGATAGGATATATACATATGCACAAGTATAAACCCTATTTATGTGTCAAAATGCAGATATTGGACCAGTCCTCCCTGAAGGGCACCCACGTACCTTCGTATGTCCTATTGCAGGGGGAGACCCTGGATTGATCACGGTACCCGATGTGAAGCTAGGCAGGATGACCGAGCGAGTACCTACGATACGGATAGAGCATCTCCCTGTAGCTATGCAGGAGTCAGTAGTTGGGGTTCCACCGGTCTTGCTACATCTTTTCAGATGAGTAGCTAGAGCAATATGTGTATACAGGGATGTGGTGGAGGCTGCCGAAGCTGAGGAGGCTAAGGAAGCCAGGGGGCACAGATATCACGGGGACCAAGGAGGTCCCAGTGGCCATGGCGGGAAGGCTTAGTTTTAGGCATTTTGATGGATGATGACCCACTTTTGTATATTTTGTACATGATGGGATCTACGGATCAGACTTGACCTACCTATGACAGATATTTACACATATATATATATATTTGTGTTTGGTTGTCAACTTATTTACAAATGTTTCTTATGTATTTGCTATATATTTTATGGAATGTGTGTGAGATGCCAGTCCAAAATATAATTAGCATATGCATCAGTTAATAAATTTTGGTTTCGTGGAATTTGATTAAAAGTAATAACTTCAAAATGTCTTTCCAGTAAACGAATTTGCATGAACTGACATAACAATGTAGGATTACACACCTGATAAGCTCCATTGAGCTGGGAAACAACCAACTGAGAATCCAAACGGACTTCAAGCTGGGTGATGCCTCGTGACAAAGCATCCCATAGGAGCTCAATTACAACCCTATATTCAGCAACATTATTGGAAGCAAGACCTAGACAAGTGCCACCCGCGGCAACAAGCTGTCCTGAAGGGGAGTAAATAACCCATGCTGTCGAAGCCAGGTTACAAGTGTGATGGATGGCGCCATCAGCAAAACCTACATACATCTCGGCAGACATCTGCAACAACCAGCAGATAGTATAAAAAATGAAATTGACAACCTAATGTACATAAAAATACATACATTAATATACAAGAAAAAGTTCTAAGCCTAGGCATAGTACTTCTTCAGGTAGAGCCCATTTCTAGGCTCAAGCAGCTTATTTCCATCATAATCCACTAATTCATATGCGCCTTTACTCAAAACTTTAGACACAACATAGGGTCCCAACCACATGGCCTTGAATTTTCCTACCCCCAGGGGTTCTTTATCTTGGTCCCCGAGCAAGACAAGTTCTCCCTCAGAGAAAACCCGAGGTTTGACCGTTTTATCATATTGAGATTTAACCCTGTTCTTATGAGCCTGATTTGCAGTAAACGCATCTCTACGTTGTTCATCAAGGTGTTCTAAATGGAGCAATCGTTCCTCAAGCTCAGTTGTGTCAGGTAGCACATGAATAGCTATCTGCAAGGATGGAATTTCGCATTCAATCGGTGTAGTAGCTTCCACGCCATGAATGAGTTGGAAGGGGGAAAAACCCGTAGCAGTTTTGACATTGGTTCGATAAGCCCAAAGAGCAGGATATAACATGATGTGCCAATTCGAACGAGCTGCATCAATAGTACGTTTAAGTATAGTTTTTAAAGTTTTGTTTACAGCCTCAACCTGACCATTTGCTTGCGGATAATAAGGAGAAGAATGTTCTTGTCGGAATCCGAGCATGGTGGTCAGCTCTGTCATCATGTGATTTTGGAAATGACTGCCATGGTCAGTGACAATCACTTTGGGAATACCAAACCTAGCAATAATCTGATTAAACACGAAGAAAGCTGCTGTTTCCCCATTGTCTTTGAAAGTAGGCATTGCCTCTTCCCATTTTGTGAAATAGTCGACATCGACAATGATGTATTTATGCCCCCCAGCCGAGGCTGGGTTGCATGTCATATAATTGATCCCCCACTTCATGAAGGGGCCTACTGAGATGACGGGAAACAAGGGAGCAGGATGTGACCGCATTTTTCTGGTGTACAACTGACATGGATGACAGCGTTTCACAGCCTCCACACAATCTTTAAAGATGGTGGGCCAGAAATACCCGGCACGTAATATCTTCTGGGTCGTTGCTAACCCAGATAAATGACGCCCACATGCTTTGCTATGGGAATCATTTAGGACAATCTCCGCTTCCTCATGAGCAAGGCAGCGATGCAAGACAGAATCTACCCTCGTCGATATAATGTATCTCTTATAATGAGGTAGTTTTTAGCATGAAGGCATAACTTGCGTCGGTCTTCCCTAGAGTAAGCAGTAGGATACTTCAAAGTCTGGAGATATATAAGAATATCTCCGTACCAAGGATCAGAGGTGGATATAAGGAAGATGTACTCATCTGGGAATGAGTCATCCGGAACCACTACATCTTCTTTCGTAGGGAATTCTGCTATAATCTCGGCAAAAAATAAGGACTTTTTGGATTTAGCGGATAGGAAAACCAAGTCAAACTCTTGCAGAATGACTATCCACTTATTGAATTTTCCCCCAACAATCCATCGGGATAAAACATATTGGAAAGGGTTTACATCTGCCACTACAGTAGTGGTCCTCAGTAAGATGTAGTGTCATAACCTCTGTACAACATAAACAACCGCTAAGGCTAACTTCTCGACATGGGAGTACTTAAGCTCATGCCCAACTAGAGCACGGCTAAGATAATAGACAACATGCTCAATGAGATTGTCATCCTCTTGAACTAGCACTACCCCAATGGTAGACTCCAACGCGGCCAGATATAATATAAAATCCCTAGAGTAATCTGGCGGGTGTAATAAAGGAGCCGACAACAAGGCTTTCTTTAATGCCTCGAACACGAGTTGTACAGTTTCATCCCATACAAATGGGGTGTCCTGTTTAAGCAGGAACATGAAACCTTTTGTGATCTTGGCATAATTAACTATAAAACGTCGAAGGAAGTTAGACTTTCCTTGTAGACTTTGAAGTTGCCTAAGTGAACGAGGAGGAGGCAGATTTACAGTGGCCTCAAATTTTAAAGGATCCACCTGAATGCCCCTACTAGAGACAATGAATCCAAGCAATCTACCTGATTCGACACAAAAAACACACTTGTGGGGATTCAAGTGAATTTTATAGTATCTGCATCTCTCAAAAATCAACCGTAAATGATCTGGATGCTGGATCCTCTTGTGAGAATGAGCAGGCAGATCATCAAGGTAGAGATCGACAATGGATTTAATGTCATGAAAAGCAAAGTTCATGGCTCGTTGAAAGGTTTCCCCTGCATGTCTCAATCCAAAGGGAATTTTTCTATACGTGAATGGACCCCAAGGGAAAATAAAAGCAGTTTTATGCTGGTCTTCTGGTTTGATTTGGATTTGATTGTAGCTGGAGAAACCATCCATAAACGAGAATACCTCACTACCCGCACATGCATCTATGATTTGATCAATAAACGGTGTAGGGTATTTGTCCTTGGGATAGGCTTTGTTAAGGTCTCGAAAGTCCGTACAAACGCGAATAGTCCCTTGATTTTTATCAACAGGAACTGGGTTGGACACTCACTCAGTCAAAGCAATGGGATATATAAAACCTACTTTCAACAGCTTTTCAACCTCTGCCTTCACAGCCGCCACTTTACGCGGGTTCACGGGGCGTAATTTTTGCTGAACTGGCTTAGCATCAGGATAGGTTGGGATCTCGTGTTGGACAATAAATGGATCGATACCTGGCATCTCCTCATATGACCAGGAAAAGATATCGCGGAATTCCTTGAAAAGGGCAGTATAAATGGCAATCTCCTCCGGAGAGCATTTGCAGCTATATAGATATTTTCCACGACATCTGGCTTTACAGAGATGTTGATCAGTATAGTAGCGGAAATGTTTGCCATATTCCCCTCGGCAAACACTCCTTCCCTAGGTAAAGGGTTGACAGGTGTATCAACATCATCCGACAGTCTCACATGAAACTCTTGGTTTTCTATCTTGCTTAGCTCTGGAAGGAAATAAGATCGGTGATGAAGATCCTCACATATATAATCACGTGAACACATAGCTTCCAGAATAGCTTCATCTAAAGGTAAAACAGTGTCTAAGCAATCTATAGAATGTAAAGAGTTTTCTGCCCATGCGGGTATATATACTTCTTCCAAATCATCTGAGACTATAAGAGGATCTGGAATGGGATCTACAGTGGTTTGGGTAATAGCTTGATACGCCACTTCCAATGCAGATAAGGGCACTTCCGGTTGCTGAGGGGTTAGGAGGACCCAAGGATCATTCCTATCGACCACCGAATCAATGGACTTCCCTACAGTAGTAGAATCGATATAAAGGACAGGAGCTGGAATATCGAATGTGCCCATCAATGATGCATACATTCCAGCCCCCAAGCTCTGTGCAGCAGGTTTGGCTTGATCAACCAATGGCACAGTGGAATATTTAGACTCTAAGCGACCTTTACGAGTAAAATCAAGTTGGTCAACAGTGACCACCTTGCCCTCATGTGGAAAAACCACGACACGAAAGACAGCAGATGCAACAGCAGACATTGCATAAGTCCAATTCCTACCAAGAAGCAAATTGTAGTCCAATGGAGCATCGATCACTTCGACTTCAACAGAGACTGCTTTTCCATCCAACTTAATCTCAAAAGCTGGTAGGATACCATGTGGACGGAAAGACCTTCCATCAAAAGAAGTAAGTAAAGTGGTTGATGGGACCAGCTCTGGGGATCCGAGAGCTTTCCAACAGGCCAGGGAAATAACACAAGTAGAGGCTCCCTCATCAACAACTTCCCGTCCAATGGTCTTACCACCATGTACAACATCTATCGATAGAGATACATGATAAGGGAGGCGAATTTTAACATCAGAGAGATTAAATTTCGCTAAGAGACTCGAAGATTCCATGCTACCTAGAGCTGCTAAGAGGGCATCCCACTGAGCGGGACAACTCTGTAGCACCTCCAAAGCTGACATTGCACACGTAGTCTGAGCCAAGTCTTCAACCACTGAGTAGTTAGAAGCAGCTCAGGCATTTGGGTTATGCAAAGTCTTCTTAAAGACACCTTTGGGTATCTTTGGCATTATTTCCGTAGGTTTCTCTATAGTGAGAGGGTTGGAAGATTCAACTACAGCTTTACCCTTCTCATCGGTCTCTTTGTCATAGTTTTTGTCCTGGTTTGTAACAAAGTTGAGGATCTAACCATGTTGATATAATTAGGGTCAGGAGCAGTTTGACTGCCCCCTGCTACGGTAGAAGCTGAAGCACAATTCTGCCCTTGGGGAAATGGATCCTTCAGGACAGCCAGTGGTTGGGATTGTAACAGATTCTGAGCTTGTTCCATGAGGGGACAAAGATGAGTAAGGTGGTCCCCTTGGCACAACTTACAAGGGAACTTGACTTTCCTCTTTTCCTTTTTGCCCCCATCAGCATTGTTTGCGGGCTTTAGCTTGTTTTGGTTTTGGTTTCCCTCTCCCTTTTTACCTTTCTTCTTCTTCCCGCCAGGCTGCTGATTGCCCTTCGAAGAGGTTTGTGCAAAAACATTTGCACTTTGGGAGGAGGGGGCATCCTTTGCTGCCTCCGCTGTAGACTGTTTGAGAGACAATTAGTGAAGTTGTTTTGTCAAAGACTCTACAGTGGGAGAGTTTACGGACCCAACCACACCATCGGCATGGGGTCTAGGCTTAGGTTTCTCGGCCTCATGAGAAGGCCTTGGTGCCTCAGGGATGATTTCATATAAAATCCCAGACTGTGAATAAATCAAGTCCAACTGCTGGGCCCTGAGTATGGCTTCTTCGTCACTAGTCACTCCCGATGTGGAAACATCCTTAGATATATAGGGCAATAATGATTTAAGGAACCATTCTAATAGAAACTCAGGAGGGATGGTGGCTTTGATAAGGCTCTTTAGCCTCCTCCACTCTTGGATATGATCCGAGATGTGGGTTGCCTTGTTTTGTCTAAAGGTGGACAACAAGTCTGTTCCGAAATCGTAATGGACTGGAAGCTGAAAGTGGCTAAGGAAAGCAGTAGCCAAGTCCCAGAAAGTGTTAAAAGCAGCAGAAGGTAGCTCAATGTACCATTTTGCTGCAGTGCCTGTCAAGGTCCTCTGGAACAGCCTCAATCTCACTGAATCTTCATTCAATGCATTGGAAGAACACCATAGATGGAAGGTGGTGGCATGTGCCCGAGGATCTTCACCAGCCTTACCTTCGAACTTAGGGATGTCCGAGGGTAGTTTGGTGGGAACAGGTGGCCACAAGGGGTCATGCCTCACTAGATTGTTCATCAATTTTGATAAGTCTGGCAAGTTCAAAGGTGCCAGAAAAGCAAGTTTTGGCCTAACCAGTGCACTAGATGTGCCAGCTTGGGGATTAGAGGGTCCTGCCCCAGAATGCCCATAGGTAAAAGTGGGGTTTCCCCCTAACACCGGTTGTGAAGTGGGAAGGTTTCTTTAGAATGGATTCCATCCGTAAGCCACCAGATTTTGGGTGGGAGGTGCAGTGTAAGTGGTTCAGACTGTCCCCATAGAAGTAGGGGTCTGAAATACTAGAGCAGGTATCCCTCCACTAAACAAAGAGAAGGGAGAGCTCGTGTATGGGACCGAAATAGGGGTTTGGTAGATTTTCCTGTAAGAGGTGTTGCTTCCAAACTGTACTCCTACATATGAAGGAGGTGGACCTACATATGGACTAGATGGGGGAATGTGCCCCCCATTCCAAGGGAATCCTTGGACAAAGGCCGAGGATCCTACCAGACCACTCTGGGTAGTGTAAGGGAAGGAAGAAGGAATTGTAGGTATACTGGGGGTCCCAGTAACCACATCACTAGAAATACCTCCTATGTTCGAGTGAACCGGTGGTTGGACCACCCAACTTGCTGGAGTTAAGGGTGTGGAAGGTAAATTAGATCTAGGGGTACTAACCGGGGGAGGTAGTACCCATTCAACCGAAAGGGTTGAGGTGAATACAAATGAACTTTCTCCCGCAAAATACATGACTCTACCCAAAGGGACACCTAGTACTGCTGAATCAAAGGGTCTAACCTGCACGATCACTGGATCGTTCAAATCAGTCAAGGGAGTATTATAATTTCTTGCAAACTTGTTAGTCTGCAATTCTTCTATCTCAACTGTGTCAAATTCAAAGCGGTTTAGCTATCAATTTCGGTTCACCAAGAACCTCACTTACTCCTACTGGTTCAAAGGAACCGTCTGTGCCTAATCTTTGCCTTTGGGGTAAAGGTGGAGGCTCCAATGCAGGAAGAGGAGGAAGGTTTCTCAACCTTCTTGACCTTCTAACAAGTTGGTCCTCCAAAATTAAGACTTTAACTAATCACACCCTAAGGCCAACTAAACACAAGCAAATCCACAGAGCACACACTAAAAAGATCCTAAAGTCTCAAGCAATCAAACCAGGGTATAAAGATATTCTTTCCCGAAGAAAGCTGATGAACAGTTACTTGGAGTCCTTGAGGGGTTCTCAGGCACAAGCGGAGGAATCACCCACCACCCTCTTGTACTTTCCACAAGGGTTACCTTCCAAGCCCATTCAAGGTGAACCAGAAATAACCTTCTGGTTTACCTAGGTATGAACCCTAAAGAGACAAGAGACTAAGGATACCTTGACAATACCAACTGTCTGGGGGGACAGTCATCAGCCGAGCTCGTATGCATGGGCAGGGTAGCTGAGCCCGAAACTCTGTCTAGGACAGAATCCCCAGATGCGTAAAAGTCCTGGGTTACGTTTTGACAAGGATTCGGGGGGTTATCCCCTTTGTCCAAGCCTCCACGCGGCCTAGTGCTTAACTCCCGTTTGAGAGGAGCTTCATAGATACAGTGATAGAATCAAGGATTTACCTAAAGATAGGTCCACTACATCTGATTTTATAACTTGTGGGAAGTTTACACTCCCTAGCCCACAAGTCTAGCCTAAGCTAGTAGGTGAAAAGGCCCTAAAAATAAAAACTTAATAATGAATTTTAATTTATGCGTTTATTTTAGGGGTTGTTTCTTACTCAAGAGGAAGTGGAAGTGATGTACTATATGGTGTTTTGACTCAGCAAGAAATAAATGAAATTAAAAGGTGTATTCAAAGCAAACTAACACTATAAAATAAACTTCTTTTCATTTTTTCAAATATGTATTGATGAACTAAATGCAACTATGAGAGAAACTAAGCCTATGTTTTTGTAATTTTCTGAGATTATATATTTTTAAAATGAAGCAAACACTACTTATGCAAAATTTACGATGCAAAAGACTAACTATGTTTTGTTTTCACTTTAAAAAATTGCTCAAAGAAACTACTATGCATCTACAATGCACTATGTTTGAGTGAACTTGAAATTTATAAACTGTATAAACTACAAACTGAAACAAACAGGCCAACAGAACCTACAGACCAGCAAGAGAAGCAGGCTAGGAACCCTAGCTTGGGTGCAAACAATGACACAAAATCACTATAGACTTCAAAAAGGTAAGTGCAAACCAGTAACTGACAGAAAGCAGACTGGGAAAAACAGAGCCCAAGACCCTGATCACTGATCTGGACTAAGACACTTAAACCAACAACCCAAACAGGACAGAATACTCCAAGATGTAAACAGTAAATAAAACAAGTAAAAGACTCAAATGGATTTCAAAAAGCACTAAGATGTGATCACCTAAGGAAATCAAGCCACTCTACAGCATTCTTAAAGAAAGTATTTTCAGAAAACAGGAATTATAATAGGAAAAAGACCAAGCAAACTCTTACTCAGAAATCCCAGTTTCCAGGAGTACTCGCGACTGTCTAGCAGTGCAAGTCGCGAATGATTCGCGACTGTTCAGTGGAACAACCCGTGAATGCAAATCTATATTCGCGACTATTCGATGGAACAACTCATGAATGGGTATCAAAAATTTCTCAAAAATAGATAAAAACCCTAAGACTATCAAATGCTGAAACAAGCAAGATCCAGGATAACAAACCACAATCAGACTCACAAGCAAAACAGGTCAGGATAACAGAAATGACCTACAACAGTCTAGGCTTCCCCAGTGGAGTCGTCAGTTCTGTTGTAAGGGATTATGCACCTAATAATCATAGGTCAAGGGTTACCAACATACTCAAACGCTTGCAGACAATTGACTTCTAAAGTGCAGAATAGGAAATAGGAGGGTTAGAAGAACCTACTTGTTAAACGACATTCGATCCTCGCTAGTCCTCTTCCGATCTGCTCCACTTCCAAAGTCTTCAAGGTTCACTCCTCTTTTACCTGTTCAGAGACAATATTCCAGATATAGCATGATTCATATATATATGTTAGCAGGTTAGATAATTCAAATATGAAATACTGAAGCATAAACAATTATCAAACCAAGATATATAAGACACATGTGGAAGAAGTAGTCTCTTTATTATCAATAATGAGAAAGTTCAGAGTACAACCAAATGTCTGAGACAAGGACTCCTCTGTCACGAAAGGATTTTGAGTTTCACTGCCCCAAAGACTTCTGTAAACAATCCACCAGCATAACTTTGCTTCCAAGTGTAAGTCCCCCACAACTCTCCCCAAGGCCTGTATTTATATGGGTGAAATAAGGCAGTTCTCGAAGGTTAGGGAGGTTATAGAAGTTAGGGAGATTAAGTAAAATGACTTAAATAAACTACCATTAGCACGTGATTTTGTGTTTTTATTTTAAGGAGCACATTCACGGGTATGTAGTAGAGCAACCCGTGAATGACTTGCGACTCTGTATAAGCGCAACCCATGAATACAAGGATTCGCGACTTGCTGTGAAGGAGACCCACGAATGTCTCACGAGTTGTCAATAAGGAGATTCGCGAATACATCCCAACATGGCTAAATGGAAAAGTAACTAGTTGGATGAAGGTAGAATGCATTTCATGACAAGCCAAGCTATAGTGTCAAGGGAAAACCTCTATCCATAAGTGTCCTTTTGTGTGCCGACATGAGGGATATCAGCACTCGGACGGAGAGGTGCCACTCAGGTGTATAACAATAAGAAGACTCTAGAAAAGGTTAGTATGATCAATTTCTTTTTTTCAATTTGCTTAGCATTAATAGAAGATAAATATGCTATCATAGAACCACAAGCACTGGTAGAAGCAAGACCAGTAGAGTCATAGCCTGAAAAGAATGTTAACTAGGCTAGCAAGAAATTCACAACTAGACGCGAGTTAAGAATGACTTTGCAGATAGGGGATTATGACATGGATTATTTCATTTTAGACTTAGGATATGATGTCAATATCTTGACGCGACGAACATGGGAGATGATGGGAAATCCGCGCTTGGACTGGTATCATGTCTAGCTGTGACTTGCAAATCAAGCGAAGGATCTATCAATTGGTAGATTGAGTCAAGTCCCTATCGACATTAAAGGGTTGTGCACATTTGTGGACTTTGAAGTCATTAACATTGTTGATGACACAAGTCCATATCCCTCATTTTTGGGGATATATCAGGCCATAGATAATCAAACCATTATCAATTTCAAGATAAGGATCCTCTCATTTGAGGATAATGAGATGCGAGTAGTGTCGCTCATTTATCCATTGGAAGGAGAGAGGAATGTCGAATCCTATCTAGAATGATGGATAGGGTGACCTTCTCGACCAAATCTACAATTCAACTACCATTGTTATGTCCCCAAAAATTGAAAATGAAAAAAAAATTAATAGGCTAGTAATAACTACCTATATGGAACATTATTTAGCTTGCAAAATTATATTGTACACTACATGTACCACTTTTTATTCATAAGTTATTCTTATGTTCTGTCATTTTACTTTTAGTAATTATTATTGAGCTATTTTACTTACGATCTTTACTACTTAGTTCTTATATTTAAACATGTGTCGTGTAAGTGTCATTATTGGATTTAAATGCTTCATCCTTTCTGTGATGACTTACTTGTTATGTATAAATTCCTAACTTAACTTTGTTTGTGGAAACAAAGTGGGCGGAGTGGCAGGACTCTTTCTTCCATGACGGTATGAGAGGTAAAGGTGTTTACTTGTTAGTAGGCTTACTTAGTTCTTTGAACTAAGGCATCTATTTTATTTCACATGGAGTTCATACTTTGGCGACGGGGTCTTATTTAAAGAGTACTAAAAGTCTTGATCCTAAAGGACCTACTGTTAGTTGTTACAGTTCCTTACTGACTCAGATTCATAATGGCGTAAGTGTTGTTTTTGTCAATTTATCTATCACAGCTAAATTTCCTGTGCACTACCTATACTTACTTATGGTTTAAGTTTCGTATTTTTATACTAATTATAATTTCGTTCTATGTTTATTTTATTAAAATTATTAACATCCCTATGTTTTCTTATTTGAAGGTTACGATCAGCTTAAAACCAGACCTTTGATTTTTACAAGGGTTGAATATTTAACATGGCATATTTTATATGCCATGTTTACTAAGCATTAAGCTTAAGGAAATCACATTGTATTAGGTTAAGGCTTTAAGCCTATGGTTTATATGTTGTATGCCTTGTGGCTTAAACCTTGGACTAGCGCATGATATACATGGACTATGTACCAGCCATAACCTTGCTATATAATAAATGCTGTAATATGATTTGGGGTGGAAACATATCATAAGTTTGGAACATATACATTGGGGTTTAATGAAATGCATGCTAGGGGAGACTTTCATGTGGAAACGATATTGACTATGGCAAAGTGGGTTTTTGGATTTGATATTGGAAACCGGGTGGTGCCATTAAAGCACCTTGGTTTTCGTGGCAGCAAAAATTTAGGCTTGGATCAGGATGGTTTGGAAATTTTGCTTGTCATTTGGGGTTTGGTATTGGCTCTGCACTGGAAGAATAATGGAGGTAACCTCCATACTTGGAAGGTAAGCTTCGCCTTGGGTTTCATGCTGCGTTTTTTTTTTGTTTTGAAGTCTCTATCATTTCCATACTTCTAACTTGTGGTTTCACTAGTTGGTTGCAGGTGCTGAGGTATGATGAAGAGCAGAATGTCTCAAGCTCTGTCGTCGGTTTCACCACGAGCGAAGTGCAAGGTAATCCTTGCCAACAAGCTTGCGCTTATTTTCCCTCACCCTGTCTCCATGATATTTCATCATTTGGTTTTGGGGTTCTTTGTGGGGTTTGAATTCTCCTTCAGGATTGTAATGAATAGACTTGGGTTTTAAGATTAATAGTGTAGTGTTTTTGGCCATGGAGCAAACATGTGTTCTCATAGGCTCTGTGTATTTAATTTTGGGTTATGTAATTTATAAAAGGATTTGGGGCTATTGAGCCATGGGCTGCACCATTTCTTGCAATGGTGCCATAGCCCATTGGCATGACTGTGTGGACTTGAATGCAATGACAACATTACTGTACATAATGTAAATACTATGCGTTTATGAAGTGGCAAGGGTTATTATGCTTACTATGTTTATGGATGGAATTTATCCTACATTAATGGTTTAATATGATAGTTTCTAAACTGTCATACACCTTCATTTAGGATCTGTGTCAGTGAATATTTATAATTTGTTGTAATGTTTGACAGCGTAGGGTAAAGGCCATGCCATATGTGGCTTGAGCCTTTCCCTTAGTGGCTAGGATAGCTCCAATGTATTTCATTACTACTTATACTTCGTTGATTAGATTTTTTGGGGGAAATTGTTATCATAGTTTATTTGTTGATTATATCCATACTATGTATTTTTATTTGACATGACATGGCTTGGGTGAATGCTGATCATAGCTTTAGATGGTTGTTTTACTGTTTAAATATTTCATTAGTTGGAAACTAATGTGTATTTTATGGGAGTCAGGGGTGCAAGCCCACGATGGCCTTCATTGTTGTAGATAGATTCTTAAACAGACTGTGTAATAAAATAATTGGGCCGAGGTCATGCTTGAAGCATTAGACAGAGACTAAGGTCCTATGACCTTGCTGTAGCATATTGGGTTGTTTATTTATAGTGTTGATTTTATTAATGTAACCCGCATACTCTAAATGTATAGCGTGGCCGTGGTAACCAATACCCACAGGGTTGGAACCCTGTTCATGGTTGATATAGTGAGGTGTATATTTGAATAGTCGAGGGTTGGGGTTGTATGCCCACAGGATTTGATTCCTCTCCCCACTGTAATTATTTGGAACTGTGATACGATTTCAATATAGTTTAATATAAGAAACGATTCATGTGCAATGATATTTTTGTTTAATTCATTATATGGAATGAGTGTATGTTATGTAATTTTTGTTATTTTTTATGCATATATGAAATGGTTGTTTATTGAGGCCTGCGACTTGGGTTTGTGAACCCATAGGGTTGTTATCGTGACCTCTGTTTAAAATGGCAGAATCCTTTAATTGTTTTGATTTTTTACTTGGTTAATTTATAAGAAATAGTTATAATAGGCCTTTAAATATTCATGCATGTGATTATAATATGGTTTAGTTAGGACTGTGGGTTTTATATATGTGAACAGAGATGTGATAATTGGACCAAAAGGATAGTCACGACACTTCTCACTCATTTAATTATAATGCTGATGTTTAATGGAATGATTTACTATTTAGTTTGTAATCAATGAGACAGACCTTAAAAGGTATTAATGGTTTTTTTATCTTGTATTTAAATGTAGAATAATTTCTGTATAGCTTTCAGGTTTGTTTATGTATTTAAATCTTGTTTCTAAGATTAATCTATTTTAATCTATAACATGTCTCTATTGACAAATGGAATATGGAAGTAGAGTAAGCAAGGTTCAAAGTACATCTATATAGTAATATGAAATGAAACCTAGTATTCATTAATCATAGTTTAAGTAAGGAAGGTAAATACAAAAAGTAACTTAATTGGAAAAATCCAGGTGAATACAGCATGAGGTGTAATTTGTAGCCTAACGTTACAATTTAAGAAATTTAAACCCTAGATGATATAGACAGAACAATCATTTCTAGGGTTAGAAATACAATATGAACCTTTACCTAAAGAAGCAAGCATCTATGCTAGAAATGATCTTGACATACTAAGAATTCATACTTGTAGTTTTCTAAAGATCCTTTAATGGTTGAACCTGCACACTTTAAATAACCAGCATTAACCAATTAAGACAGATCTGACCTCTGTTTTGATGACCAAATCACTTGGGAACTACCATGTTCCACCCAACCATGACCCAGAACCATTCCTGGTTTTAATCGGGATCCCCCTGAGCTGGAATCCAACATGCAAGGAGCTTAGAGATCATAAGGCAGGGTTTCCTATCTGGTATATTAGATCAGGATTAGTTTTCCTTTTTTCTTCTACAAAAATGTTCTCCAAGAATTTATCTGAGAGAAATCAAGCAGAAAAATTACTCCTCTAATTATAGATCAGAACCCCAAGCCTGTCGTTGTCTTGAGTCTTTCTAGACAAACTTTTTAGTCAAAGGGACAGTTAAATAAAGAAACCAAGGTTTCTTGATTTAACCCTTTTCAATTACTTTGGGTAATTATTAATATTTTAACTTAGGAACTTTCAACTAGTTCCTAATTAGACTCTGTAAGTTTTTGGACTATTTATTATCTTTACATAATAAATAATAATGGATGGAGATTTTATTTCTTTCTTTCATCATTAATATTATAAATATATTTAATTCTTTATACATACCATGTATAAAGTACATAATAATATAACACTTGTTAAAATTTGTCTTTGGGAATCATATACCATGATCCCTAGACTTAATGACACTTCTTCATTAAGGTCGAGTGGGTAGATGGTTTAGGTCTACTAGGCCAGGAAACTCTAAAGATCCTTGCATGTTGGATTTCCCTCATATAACATGGTATCTCTTCAGTACTTGAGGAGAATACAGAAGTTCAAAATTTCATTTAATCACTTATAAATGAGTATGATGAGATTGATATTTTTCTCGAGTTTTTTTCACTCAGAAGTTATTAAATTCTTTTTAGTAACTCCTAGTGCTTACCAGAGACCATACTCAACAATTTAACAGGGAGTTACAATTCATTGCAATTCTAGAGTTCCTCTCTCAACACTAATTCTAGGATGTACTTGTACGATACACCTACGGATATACTAGCCAAGGATCTGATGCTCCAGAGCTTATGCTCAACATCAACGTGGAAGGCTCTAGGGCTTATGCCCAACACATTCATTTATATTTTCATGTGTTCCAAATATTATTGCTCAACACAAAGGTAAGTACTCATGTGCTCCAGAGCTTCTCACTCAACACAAATCATCAATCAATCAAGTGCTTCAGAGCTCCTTGCTCAAAACTAAACATCTGATCAATCATGTTCTTCAGGGTCCACGCCCAACACAAACAAGCATATACATATATCATCAATAATTGGATTCTGCCCAATATATGTAAAACAAATCATCATGATCATATGCAGTCGGGTATTCAAACCAATAAAAAAATAAAACATCAAGATAATCATCATAATCAATAGGCACATGCCTATAAGTGTTAGGTACAAAATTCAGGATATTACATCCCTCCCCACTTCGAACAACACCGTCCTTGGTGTTCTAAGGACTCATAATGACATCATGAAACAAGGTGGGTTAAGCCTTTCTCATGGTGGCCTCGTTCTCCAAAGTAGCCTCATCAGCCCCAAAGTGCTTCAACTACACTTTACATTGGCCCATGGTGCGCTTCTGAAGCTGCACCTCTCTCTCGTCCAATATATGAGTAGGCTTAGGGGAAAAATCCCCTTCAGGTTCCACCTGTAATAGGGACCAATCAACAACATGTTTAGTATCATAAACATATTTTTTTAACAAAGATGCATGGAAAAAGTTATGGACTCTTACATGCATGGGAAATGGTAGTTCCTATGCCACTAGCCCTTTCTTTCCTAGTGTTTCAAAAGGTCCGCAAAATATAGGTGCTAACTTACCACACCTACCAAAGCTCAATGATCTTCATTTAGATTTTACTTTCAAGTAAACATGATCGCCTATTTGGAAGTCCTTATCTTTTCTTTTCCTATCTGCATAACTTTTCTGGCGGTCTTGTGATTCTTCAAGGTTCACTTGGACCTTGGTAACCAACTGTTCCAAGTCCATCAACAAATCAGCCCTAACATGATCCGATCCACGTGGATATCTGAAGTAACCAATGTTCTACACTTTTGTCCATAGAGTACCTCAAAGGGACTCATATTGGCAGAATTGTGATAGCCATTGTTATATGCAAACTGTGTGAGGTGTTAGTAATCCTCCCATTTCATTAGGTTGTTCATGACATACATTCAAAGCATGTACTCAACAATTTAGTTTACTCTCTCTTTCTTCCCGTCTGTCTGCGGGTGATATGCAGTGGTAAAGTTTAAATGCGTCTCAAATCCAGAGAATAAAGATCTCCAAAAGTTTCCTATAAACCTAACATCTTGATCCGAGATAATTGCTTTGGGTATCCCGTGCAATCTAAATATCTCTTTCAAGAAGATATCATCAATGTTGATGGATTTGTAGGTCGACTTCACAGGAATGAAGTGTTCTATTTTTGACAACTTGTCGATGACCGAAAAAATAGACTCATTTTTCTTCTTACTTTTCGGTAAACCGATGATGAAATCCATAGTAATGACCTCCCACTTCCATTCTGGAATGGGAAATGGATGCAGCAATCCCATGGGATGATGACGCTCAGCTTTGACCAGTTGACATTCCAGACATTTCGTAATAAACATTTAAATGTTGGCCTTTAACTTAGGCAAGAAAAAGTGTCTCTTGAAAACATATATCATCTTTTGATATCCCGAGTGCCCTCAGTAGGGTGCCCAATGAAATTCTGTGAGGATGCTGGACCTAAGCTCCCCTCCTTCTGGAACAGACAAGCGATCGTTGGACCATAGCATTACGGATTTGTCTACCTTGTATTCTTTTTTTTGTTGAAACAACCTATCCTCCTCGACTTTCTTGAGGATTTCCACATAGAAGGGATCAAATCCATTGGCCTCTCTAATCCTCTCATGCAAATTTGCATCGGTTTGAGTCAAGGTCAACTCATAAATCATATGAGTTCATTAGATCATAGCATCAACAACCTTATTCTCTTTTCCCTTAATGTACTTTAGCTCAAAATGGTAGTTGCTAAGGCAATCCAACCATCTGGATTGCCTTGCATTAAGATCCGGTTGATCAAATAAATACTTTAGACTCATATTTTCTGTATTCAAAAGGAACTTCCTTCCCATGAAGTAGTGCCTCCACATCCTCAAACCATGGATGATGGAAGGTAACTCAAGATCGTGTGTATGGTAATTTTAATCATGCTTTTTTCACTTCCGTGATTCATAACATATCACATGATCATTCTGTAAGAGGACTCCTCCAAGTCCTTCCTTGATTTCATCTGTGAAAACAACGAAATCCGCATCGGGATCCGCAATTCATAACACTGGTGCGGTCATCAAAAGCTGCTTAAGATTTTGAAAAATTTCTTCACACTTGGCGGTCCATAGAAAATTACTTGCTTTCTTTTGCAAAGTAGTCATGGGGCAAGAATTCTCAAGAAGTTCTCAATGAACTTCCAATAATATCCAGCTAATCCCAAAAATGACCAAATGTTAGTGACACTAGTAGGGGTAGGCCAATCCTTTATGGATTTAATCTTTTCTGGGTCCACAGCTATCCCTGTCTCAGAGATAATGTGACCTAGATATTGTATTTGTTGTTTGTAAAAATCACATTTACTAAATTAAGCATAAAGCTAATATTCTCTCAACACTTGTAGTACTATACGAATATGTTCTTCGTGTTCTTCTTTATTCTTTGAATCAACCAGTATGTCATCTATAATGACCAAGGAAAAATTATCTAGATACTTATTGAATATGTTGTTCATCATCCACATAAAGTTTGCGGATGCATTGGTTAACCCGAATGACATCACTACAAACTCGTAGTGTCCGTACCTTGTCCGAAATGCACTTTTGTGAATATCCTCATTGCGAATCTGTACCTGATGGTACCTAGATCGTAGGTTAATATTTGAAAATATTTTGGCTCCTCCCACCTGATCGAACAAGTCATTGATCGTGGGGAGTAGGTAATAGTTCTTGATATTCATTTGTTCAACTGACGGTAATCGATGCACATCCACATAGTACCGTCTTTCTTCTTTAAGAATAGTATCGGTGCTCCGCAAGGAGACACACTGGGTTGGATATACCCTTTCTCTATCAACTCTTGCAACTGCAATTTGAGTTCCACCAACTCATGTGCACTCATGCGATAAGGGAATTTGGAGGCCGGAACTGATTCTGGTGTCAGTTCGATGGAAAATTCTAGGTCTTGTTTCGGAGGTAATCTAGGGATTTCCTCGAGAAACAAATACTTGAATTCTTCAAGAATGGGGAATTCTTCTATGCGTTGTTCCGTATCAGACTCTATGTCTCAGATGTTCACTGTTGACAACTTGCAGCCTTTCCTAATGCATTTCTTCACTTGTAAGGCAGATATTTGTCTTATAGAAACTTTCTTTGGAATTCCTTGAACCTCCACTTGGTTCCCTAGAATATCAGTGCACAAGATAGACTTGTGCAAACAATCGATCATGACATGGTGTTGTTCCAACCAGTCCATGTCAATAAGTACATCGTACGATCCTAAAGGTAGGATGTTCAGGTTTACTTTCATAGGAAAACCATTGAGCTTTAGCTCATATTCTTTAACAATTTCTGAAATTTTCCGTTTCATACCTATGGCTAACTAAACTAGCCTAGTTTTATCATGTTTTACTTTTCCTAGCTTTCATTCATCGACAATTTTAGGCGAAACAGAGATTCAAAAAGCACTGGGATCAATAAGTATTGAAATAGAAGTGTTCAATATCTTACCGTCTATTTCAACCATTGTAGCTTGATGGTCTGGCTGCTGGCCATCCAATGCTGCATAGATCCATGGTGTTCTAGCTATGTCCTCAATAGTTGGTTCTTCCTAAAAGTTATGCAAGACCCCACCGGTCTTGTTCTTACAAAATTGGGCATAATGAGTTCCACTGCATTTCCAACACTTGATCTATAGCAGAGTAGCATTGGCTCCACTTGCTACTAGTTTGTTAACATTACTGGCTAGTACATAAGGCTTTGTACCTGCTTTATTAAAGTTCTTGTTCGCTTGAAATCTTGTATTCTAGTTTTTGTATGGATGTGGGTTGGACCCAGGTTTGCAGTTATATGAGAAGGTATTAGACTTGTCTCGGTTTCGGTTCATGTTCTACTGCCTTAGTTGTCTATGCTCATAATAGATCCTATCTTTATGTAGTGTGGTATCCAAAGTCTTAGGCATGTTGAATTCAATCTTGTCCCGAAAACTGGAACGAAGAAATCATAGGAATTGTTGACTCTTTACCTTTTCTTGTTTGATGCATGGTAGATAATGCAACAAATCTATAAATATGTTAATAAACGCATCCAAAGTCATGGATCCCATGCGTAGTTCATGAAACCCTTTTATTTTTCTATCAAAGAACCTTTCCAACATATATTTCTCTTGGAAAAAATTTCGGAAGGTATCCCAACATATTTATCCTAGCTCATCTTTCTCGGTGTGTTTCAAATCTCTCCACCATCTTGTTGCCTTGGCATTCAAGTTATAGATGGAAAGATGAGCCTTCATCTCACTTGAATAGTTATGAACCTGAAAATATTTACTCATGCCCATCAGCCACTCTTCGGCCTTCTCCCCAATTTTTACTTATGTTGATGTAATTGTAACTTCAGAATGTATTCACTTGTATTTCTTATGTATTGTAATCCGATGTTTATTCTGGGAGGTATTTGAAATTTACCTGAGTCATGTCATGCCTTGATGTTCCGATCAGGAGTTTTTATAATGTAAAAAAGTCATGTCAAGTCAAGGTGGGTAAACCTCGTATTGTCTAAGGGTTAAAGTCCCCACAGTTCCGGGGCACTAGGGTTATTAGACTCACCTAGTGAAGTTGGTCCTAGTTGGGTTTAGTCAAGTCGAGAATTAGTATAAATAGAGAGCTAGCCTCTCTATTTATCACACACTCACTCACACTCAGTTGTAGTGCATAGATGAGGAAGAGGAAGACACTGGGGCAAGGAAGAAAGAAGGTTACTATTGTTGGGAGATCATCTTACTCTTTTGGGTTTTACTTTTGGTGCTGATTATATCTCTAAGGAATTTGTGTGGTTTTCTCCATTTCTTGTTTCCCCGAGGAAAAAAACTGTGTTCATTGTCTCTTATGTTTGATTGTTGTGCTTGTTGTTATCTCAGTTAAAGATCATAATATAATGCTAGATTCATGTTAAAAATATAACATGGTATTAGAGCTAACCTGAGAAGAAGACACTGTGCAGCTGCAGGAACTAGGGCTTCTTACTTTGTGGATCTCTCTCCATAGATTTTCAGCAAAAGTAGGGTGGAACAACTCTCCTCCTTAGGGCACATCTTTCTGTCGAAGCAAAGTCCAATTCAGAAGTGGAATTTTTTAGTGAGCCCAGGCCTCGATTGATATCCACCTCAAAATCAAAGTTAGGGATCAAAACCAAATCATTTGGTTGGACAAAACTCTTGAAAAGAAAAACCCTAATCTGCTCCAGAACCAGCACTGCAGAATTTCAGCTCCGAATCCAGATCTAACATCTTGACTTGGTAAGATCTAAATATTTTGTATTTCCATTTGAGGTTCTCAGTTAAGATGTCTCATCATACCAAGCATGATAAAAATCTTGAGGGAGCTGATAAATTCCGAGCTTGGAAGTATAGGATCTCCCTGGTCCTGGAAGGAAATGAGTTGGACTCCTATATCAGTGGGGAGGTTCTAGTTCCAGAGGGAGATGAGGCCAAGGCCATACATAAGAAGAAGTTGGTTATGGAAAAAAGGATCATTGTTGATTCAATCAAGGATCACCTCATACCACAGGTGTCCCCCCCTCAAGACACCTAAAACTATATTTGATGCCCTAACCAAACTGTTTGAAGTGAAGAACATCAATCAAAAGATGACTCTAAGGAACCAAGTGAATAATGTAAAGATCCAAAATGAGGAGAGCATCTAGTCATACTTCACAAGGGTCTCTTAGATCAAAGAAAATCTCAAAGCGGTAGATGACGAAGTGGAGAATGTAAAAATTGTAATGAAAACCTTGAATGGTCTCCCTAGGTCATGGGATTATTTCATCCAAGGAATCTATGCTAAGAAGAAGTTAGTCAAGTTCAATAGACTGTGGGAAGAATGTTCACAAGAAGAAGCTCGAATAGAAGCTCGAGAAGAAAAGATGGGAAGTGAAGATCAAGCTCTCACAGTACACTCTAGAAAAGGAAGAAGGGAAAATCATCATCATGAAGATAAGAATTCTCATCAGAAAAATAATCCTATAAGAAGGGATCCATACAAAATCAGATGTTATACATGCAATGAAATAGGACACTTTGCTAGAAATTGTCCCATGAATAAGAATGGATCCAAGAAGAAGAAGAACTCCAAAAGAAGACATCATGCTCACACTGCTGAGGATGATGATCCTCCCAGGAAGAAATTAAAACAAGAAAGTGAAGTCTCTTCAAGTGAAGAAGAATATGTTATGATCTCCGCTCTCATGGGAATTGTCACTCATGGAAGCAAAGATTGGCTTATTAACAGTGGGGCTTCCAAATACATGACATGTTTCAAGGAATATTTTGAGAAACTATCCGAACATAATTCACCCCGTAAGGTGAAACTTGGGGATGACTACCAATATCCCATAAAAGGTAGTGGTGAATCCTCCTATAAGCTAGACTCTGAAAATTCTATGAAAATGAAGGATGTCTTGTTTGTACTAGGACTAAAGAAGAATATTCTATCCATATCGGCATTGGATGCAAAAGTCATGAGGGTTTCATTTGTATATGGCCAAATCCTCATGTGGTCAAGAGGAAAGACTATTGACGATGCAATAGTAATTGGAGAACAAGAAGGAGGATTGTACAAATTGAAGGGCCATCCAGAACAAGCCTTGGTACATGACACAGTAGATCCAAATGAACTTTGGCATAGAAGGCTTGCACATGTGCATTACAAAGCACTACCACTTGCAAGAAAAGTTGTTGAAGGTATTCCATAAATTCAAGCAAAACATGAAGGGGTCTGCAAAGGATGTGCGAAAGGAAAGAGCACAAAGAAGACATTTCCAAGTAGTGAGAGCAGAGCAAAAGGAATCTTGGAAATCAGCCACTCCAATGTATGTGGTCCAATTTCATCAAGATCACTAAGTGGGTATGTATACTATGTTTCTTTTATTGATGAATTTTCTAGGAATACATGGATTTACTTCATGAAGAACAAATATGAAGTATTCAGCAACTATAAGGAATTCAAATCCTTGATCAAGAATCACATAGAAAAGAAGATCGAGACCTTTCGATCAGATAATGGTGGAGAATTCACATCAAATGAATTCAAAGAGTTGTGCAAATACTCAGGAACTAAGAGGGATTTGTCCACTCCTTATAATCCACAATAGAATGGGACTGCAGAAAGGAAGAACATAACTATCATGGAAGCTGCAAGAGCAATGCTTCATGATTAAGATATTTCCATGCATCTATGGGCAGAGGCTGCTAGAATAGCGATATATGTAAAGAACCGTACTCCACACAGAGTACTTGAGAACAAGACACCTCAAGAATTATTTTCCAGCAAGAAACTAGAATTCATCCGTCTTAGAATATTCGGTTGTCCAGTGTACATACACATTCCAAAAGAGAAGAGAACAAAATTAGATCTTTCAGAAAAGAAGGGTATATTTGTGGGATAATCTAAAAGCTTGAAGTCTTACATAATATATTTTCCAGGATTCAAGAATATCGACATCAACAGGGATGTAACATTTGATGAAGACACAGCTTACAACAAATATAGAAAGAGACCTACTAAAGAACATGAAGAAGAAGAAGCACCCAGAATTCATGACACAACCATGAACGAAGAAACTCAAGAAGAAGATCAAGAATTTGAAGAACCACAAGAACCTGTAGATCCACGTCAAGAGAAGAATCCTCACAAGAGGAAACCTACTTGGGTACGAGAAGCTATCAAAGGTGCGGAAATATATGGGGCTCCAGAAGAGAATCACAGAGAAAGAAAGAGAACTAGATCTTGCTCCGAATATGTCTCTTTAGTATGTGACTTTATCAATAAAAAACCTTCTAATTATGAAGAAGCCGAAGAACAAAAAGAATGGAAGGATGCTATGATCGAAGAGTATCAATGGATCATGAAGAACGATGTTTGGTATGTTGTCACAAGACTATAAGGGAAGTTGGTTGTAACTTCCAAATGGATTTACAAGATCAAGCATGCTGTAGATGGTAGCATACATAAATATAAGGAAAGATTTGTGGCCCGTGCTTTCTCACAGAAAGAAGGAATAGATTATGAAGAAACCTTTGAACCTGTAGCCAGATACACTTCCATCATATCAGTACTTTCTCTGGCTGCAGTGATGAAATGGAAGATACTCCAAATGGATGTCAATACTGCTTTCTTTAATGGTGGTGTAGTGGAAGAGGAAGTGTATGTAGAGCAGCCAATCGGTTTTGAGACACATGATAGGGATTTTCATGTGTGTAGATTGAAGAAATCCCTGTACGATTTGAAATAGGAACCCAGGACATGGTACAGTAGAATTGACATCTTTCTATCTAGTTTAGGCTTTACCAAAAGTAAAGTAAATTCCAACCTTTAGTACAAGGTTGAAGATGGCAACCTAGTGATGCTCCTACTATTTGTAGATGATCTATTTGTAACAGGTATGGATGGGTTGATTGCTGATATAAAGAGAAATCTTGATGCCGAATTTGAAATGAAGGACTTGGGTATGATGCATTATTTTCTAGGCATGGAGGTGTGGCAGAATGCAGTAGAGATCCTGAAGAGGTTTGGGATGATGGATTGCAAGGCCATGACCACACCTATGGCATCAAACCTGAAGCTATTGAGTGATGCTTCATCAGAGATGGTTGATTCTATGATTTATTGTTATATGATTGGGTCCTTGATGTACCTGAGGAACACAAGACTGGACATTTGCTTTGCTGCGAACACCTTGAGCCAGTTCCTGAAATATCCGAGACATGTTCACTTGATTGCTGCAAAGCATATTATGAGGTACCTGAGGGGTATAATTAATTATGGGCTCAAGTATGAGGCAAATCAGAATATTAACATAGAGGGTTATGTTGATTCATATTGGGAAGGAAGTGCCATCGATAGTAAAGGCACTTTAGGGTGTTTCTTGAGTATGGGATCACATGTGATCTCTTGGTTTAGCAAGAAGCAATCCTTTGTGGCACTGAGTACAGCTGAAACAAAGTATGTGGTAGCTTGTTCAACTAGTTGAGAGGCAGTATGGTTGAGGAAGCTACTGTCTGATTTATTTGATCTCCAAATGGATGCTACTTGTATACATTGTGACAACTAGAGTTGCATGAAGTTGTCAGAGAATCCAGTGTTCCATGACAAGTCCAAGCATATCGAGATCAAGTATCACTATA
Source organism: Pseudotsuga menziesii (assembly GCA_001517045.1). Classification (NCBI taxonomy): domain Eukaryota; kingdom Viridiplantae; phylum Streptophyta; class Pinopsida; order Pinales; family Pinaceae; genus Pseudotsuga; species Pseudotsuga menziesii. The sequence continues at coordinate 138,899 of LPNX010143151.1, read as the reverse complement.
TCAGGGATATGGTGCAGAGGGGAGAAGCGAAGCTCCAATATGTTGTGATGGAGGAATAGGTAGCTGATGTGTTGACAAAGCCATTGGCTAGGGTGAAGTTTGAATACTTCAGGGAGAAGCTTGGTGTTCTCCACATCGAGGTTTCCTCCAAGGGAAAATGATGAAACCCATAGCCATTCTCACATGATGAGAGGATTGGTTCCTTCCATGGTCAGATGTAAGGGCTGAGTCATTCTGTCATGCTGAGAGGATTGGTTCCTTCCATGTAATATGTGAGTCCCGATCCATTATGATGTGACTTTAGGATTGGTTCCTACATGATAAAATATAAGCATTGAAGTCCATTCTTGGAATGGAGGCACCTGGTTAGTTACTAGGAAATCTCAGTATGGGACTAAGGGCCATTCTAATGTGACTATAGGATTGGTTCCTACATGATCATATGTGAGTGTAGAGCCCTTCTGACATTGGTTGTCAGATGTAAGTGCATAGCCCTTTCTGAATGAAGGATTTGTTCCTTGCATGGTCGAATATAAGTGCTGATCCTTTTTGACATTGGTTGTCGGAGGTAAGTGCAGATCCTTTTGGCATGCAGGATTGGTTCCTCGCATGGCCGAGTGCAAGTGCTGAGCCTTTCCGACATTGGTTGATGGATGTGAGTGTTGGGCCTCTCTAACAGGGTTCTGGAAGGTGTTCCCACATGGTCAGATGTGAGTGCTGGGTGTACCTTGTTGATATGATTATGGGATTGGTTCCTACATGATCAGATATAAGTGTTGGGTAGGCTATTCTGACTTAGGGTCATATATAAGTGTTGAAGAGGACCTACATGGAGGCTAGGCCTACAACCAACATGAAAAAGGGTTGGATCTGTAGAAATTCTTGTGATGAGAAGAATAATGAGATAGCACCCATGATGATATAGTGATGATCCAGATCGAGGGATGATCCAGATCCAGTGATGACACTCTAGAGATGATCCAGATCAAGGGATGATCCAGATCCAGTGATGATTCTCCAGAGATGATCCAAATATAGATGAAGATGACTTGAAGATTAAGATGACTTGAATATAGAGATGACTTGAAGGTGAATATGACGAGGACTCGATGATGATCCAGATGATACAGAGAAGAAGACTTGTGCTAGTAAATTGTGTTGAGAGAATAACTTTCTAGTTAAGAGGGAGTGTTGATGTAATTGTAACTTTGGAATGTATTCACTTGTATTTCTTATGTATTGTAACTCGATGTTTATTCCAGGGTGTATGTGTAATGTACTTGAGTCATGCCATGCCCCGATGTTCCGATTGGGATTTTCTATAATGTAAACAAGTCATGTCAAGTCAAGGTGGGTAGCCCTCCTATTGTCTAAGGGTTAAATTCCCCACAATTCTAGGGCACTAGGGTTATTAGACTCACCTAGTGAAGTTGGCTCTAGTAGGGTTTAGTCAAGTCATGAATTAGTATAAATAGAGAGCTAGCCTCTATATTCATCACACACTCACTCACACTCAGTTGTAGCACATAGATAAGGAAGAGGAAGAAACTGGGGCAAGTAAGAAATAAGGTTACTTCTGTTGAGAGATCATCTTACTATTTTTGGTTTTACTTTTGGTGCTGATTCTATCTTTGAGGAAGTTGCGGGGTTTTCTCCATTTATGGTTTCCCTGAGGAAAAACACTATGTTCATTGTCTCTTGTGTTTGATTGTTCTGATTGTTGTTCTCTCAATTAGGGATCCTAATATAATTCTAGCTTAATGCTAAAAATATAACAACTTCACCTTCATAGGTCGAGGCTCTTATTTTTGTAAAATCAGCCTGAAGAATGTCATTGCTTCTTTTTTTCTTTCTTCAAGGAGAAAGACAGTCATCACTGGAAGAAGGACTATGATGATCTCCTTTCATTGCTTCAGTGGTACATTCCTCTTTTTCTCCTTCTCTTGGTCTGCTAGCCCGTTTATGGTAAGGTTCTCTTTTGAAACTCTTTGTGGACTGGGTATTTTTATCCCGTGGGTTTCCTCCCATCATATTTCTTAGTAATGCTCCATTTATATCTTGTTGTTCCTTTATTTCATTCAGACTGTCTTTTGTGAGACTTCGCAATTCTGCTTGAAGACCATGTATAGTCTTCATAATATCAGAATTCAGCTCCACCACTAGTTCTCCTTCTAGGATGGGGGTGTTCATCCTTCCTTGCCTGCTGTTATCTTTCTCAATGTTCATAAACTGAACTATTCAGTAAAAGTTTCCTAAAATTTCAAAAAAATTAAATAACAGAAAAAATTCCTGTTAGTAACAAATTTAATATCATACTTTATTTTCTTGGCAGTAAGTGCTTTGTGAGCCCATAGGTCTCTTAGTATTGGAACTGGGCTCTGATACCACTTGTAATGTCCCTAAAAATCAAAAATAAAAAAAATTAATAGGATAGTAATAACTACCTATATGGAACATTATCCGGCTTGTAGAATTATTTCGTACACTACATACCACTGTTTATTCGTAAGCTATTCTTATGTTTTGTCATTTTACTTTCAGTCATTATTATTGATGTATTTTAATTACGATGTTTACTACTTAGTTCTTATGTTTAGACATGTGTCTCGTAACTATCGTTACTGGATTTAAATGCTTCGCCCTTTCTGCATAGTCTTACTTGTTATGTATTAAGTCCTAACTTAACTTTGTTTGCGGAAACAAAGTGGGCGTAGTGGAAGGACTCAGTCTCCCATGATGGCTTGAGCGGTAAAGGTGTTTACTTGGTTGCAGGATTACTTAGTTCTTTGAACTAAGGTACTTATTTTATTTCACATGCAGTTCATACTTTGGCGACGGGGTCTTATTTAAATAGTACTGAAAGTCTTGTTCCTAAAGGACCTACTGTTAGTTGTTATGGTTCCTTACCAACTCAGATTCATAATAGGGTAAGTGTTTTTTGTCAATTTAGCTATCACAGTTAAATTTCATGTGCACTACTTATACTTCCTTATGCTTTAAGTTTCATATTTTTATACTTATTATAATATCGTTCTATGTTTATTTTCTTAAAATTATTAACATCCATATGTTTTCTTATTTGCAAGTTACGATCTGGCTTAAAACCAGACCTTTGAGTTTTACAAGGGTTAAATATTTAACATGGCATATTTTCTATGCCATGTTCACTAAGCATTAATCTTAGGGAAATCACATTTTATTAGGTTAAGGCTTTAAGAATATAGTTTATATGTTGTATTCCTTGTGGCTTAAACCTTGGACTAGTGCATGTTATACATGGAGTATGTACCAGACATAACCTTGCTATATAATAAACGTCGTAATATGATTTGGGGTGGTGACATATCATAAGGCTGGAACATACACATTGGGGTTTAACAAAATGCATGCTGGTGGAGACTATCGTGTGGCAACGATATCAACTATGGAAAAGTGGGTTTTTGGCTTTGATATTGGAAACTAGGTGGTGCCATTAATGCACCTTGGTTTTTGTGGCAGCGCAAACTTACCCTTGGATCACAATGGTTTGTTCTTGGCTCTTCATAGGAGGAAGAATGGAGGCGACCTCCAGAATCGGAAGGTAAGATTCACCTTGGGTTTCATGCCTACTTTTTTTGTTTTGTTTTGAAGCCTCTATTGTTTCCATACTTCTAAACTTTGGTTTCATTGTTCGTTGAAAGTGCCAAGGTATGAGGAAGAGAAGCATGGCTCAAGCTCTACCGTGGGTTGACCATGAGCAAAGTGTAAGGTAAGCCTTGCCAACAAGTGTGCGCTTGTTGTCCCTCAGCCTGTCTATGTGGTGTTTCATCGTTTGGTTTTGGGGTTCTCTATGGGGTTTGAATAAGCCTTCGAGCTTGTAATCAACATAATTGGGTTTTAAGATTAATAGTGTGGTGTTTTTGTCCATGGAGCAAACATGCGTTCTCACAGGATTTGTGTATATAATTTTGGGTTATGTAATTTATAAAATGATTTGGGGCTTTTGAGCCATGGGATGCACCATTTCTTGCACTGGTGCCATAGCCCATTGGCATTCCTTTGTGGGACTTGAATGCGATGATGGAATTACTATGCATAATGTAAATACTCTGCATTTATGAAGTGGCAAGGTTTATTATGCTTACTGTGTGTATGGATGGAATTTATGCTGCGTTAATGGTTTAATATGATAGTTTCTAAACTGGCATAAGCCTTCGTTTAGGGTTTGTGTGTTGAGTATTTATAATTTGTTGTAATGTTTGACAACGTAGGGTAAAGGCCATGCCATATTTGGCTTGCACATTTCCCTTAGTGGATGCGATATCTCTAATGTATTTCATTACTACTTATACTTCATTGATTAGCTTGTTTGGATGAAATCATTAATAGAGTTAGTTTGTTGATTATCTCCATGCTGTGTATTTTTATTTGAAATGCCATGGCTTGGGTTAATGTTGCGCATAGCTTCAGATGGTTGTTTTACTGTTTAAATATTTTTTTAGTTGGAAATTAATGTGGATTATATGGGAGCCAAGAGTGCAAAACCATAATGGCCTTCGTTGTTGCAGATAGATTTTTAAATGGACTGTGTAATAAAATAATTGGGCCAAGGCTGTGCTTGCACCATTGTACAGAAACTAAGGTCTTACGAACCTTGTTGTATCACATTGGGTTCTTTATCTATATTGTTGATTTTATTGCTATAACCTGCACACTCTAAATGTATAACGTGGCCGTGGTAACCAATACCCATAGGGTTGGAACCCTGTTCGTGGTTGATGTAATCAGTTATATATTTGATTAGTAGAGTGTTGGGCTTGTATGCCCATAGGATTCAATTCATGTCCCCATTGTAATTATTTGGAACTGTGATATGATTTCAATACCATTTAATACAAGAAATGATTCTTGTGTAATGATATTTTTGTTTAATTCATTATATGTAATGAGATGCATGTTATATAATTTTGGTTATTGTTTATGCATATATGAAATGGTTGTTTATTGAGGCCTACGACTTGGGTTTGTGAACTTACAAGGTCGTTATCGTGACCTATGTTTAAAATGGAAGAGTTCTTTAATTTTTTTAGTTGTTTACTTGGTTAATTTATAAGCAATAGTTATGAGAGGCTTTTAAAGATTCATTCATGCAATTATGATATGGCTTAGTTAGGACTGTGGGTTTTATATATGTGAACGGAGATGTGAATATTGGACCAAAAGGATGGTGATGACACTTCTCGCTCATTTAATTATAATGCTGTTGTTTAATGGAATGATTTACTATTTAGTTTGTAATCAATGAGACAGACCTTGAAAGGTCTTTAATGGTTTATTTCTCTTGGATTTAAATGTAGAATAATTTTATAGATAGCTNATGTTTATATATATATATATATATATATATATATATATATATATAGATATATAGATATATATATAATAGTTTAGTTTGTAGATAGTACCTTAGGTTAACTAGTTTGTAAGTTTATGTATTTAAATCTTGTTTCTAAGATTAATATATTTTAATCTATAACATGTCTCTACTTGCAAATGGAATATGTCAGTAGAGTAAGCAAGGTTAAAAGTACAACTATATAGTAATCTAAAACGAAGCCTAGTTTTCATTAAACATAGTTTAAGTAAGGAAGATAAATATAGAAACTAACTTAATTGCACAAACCGAGGTGAATACACCATGAGGTGTAATTTGCAGCCTAGGGCTACAATTTAAGAAATGTAAACCGTAGATGATATAGATAGAACAATCATTTCTAGGGTTAGAAATACAATATGAACCTTTACCTAAAGCAACCAACATCTATTGTAGAAATGAAATTGACATACTAAGAATTCATACCTGTAATTTTCTGAATCTCCTTTAATGGATGAACCGACAAAATTTAAATAACCAACATTAACCAATTAATACATATATGACCTCTGTTTTGATGACCAAATCACTTGGGAACTACCACGTTCCACCCAACCATGACCCAGAACCATTTCTAGTTTTAATCCAGATCCCCCTGAGCTAGACTCCAACATGCAAGTAGCTTAGAGCTCCTAAGGTAGGGTTTCCTATCTAGTATATTAGATCCAGATCATTTCTTCTTTTTCCTTCTAGGAAAATGTTCTCCAATAATTTACTTGAGAGAAATCAGGCAGAAAGAAGAATCCTCTAATGATAGATCAGAACCCCAAGCCTTTCCTTGGCTTGAGTCTTTATAGACAAGCTTTTTAGTCAAAGGGATAGTTAAATCAAGAAACCTTGGTTTCTTGATTTAACCCTTTTCAATTACTTTAGATAATTATTAATATTTTAACTTAGGAACTTTCAACTAGTTCCTAATTAGACTTTGTAATTTTTTGAACTATTTGTTATCTTTAAATAATAAATAATAATGGATGGAGCTTTTCTTTCTTTATTTTATCATTAATATTATAAATATATTTAATTCTTTATACATATGGTACATAATAATATAACACTTGTTAACATTTGTCTTTTGGCATCATATACGATGATCCCTAGACTTAATGACACTTCCTCATTAAGGTCTAGTTGGTAGATGGTTTAGGTCTACTAGGCTAGGCAACTCTAAACATCCTTGCATGTTAGATTTCCCTCGTATAATGTGGTATCTCTTTAGTATTTGAGGAGAATACAGAAATTCAAAATTTCATTTAATCACTTATAAATAAGTATGATTAGATCAATATTTTCTTGAGTCGTTTTCACTTGGAAGTTATTAAATTCTTTTCAATAACCCCTAGCGCTTACTAGATACCATACTCAATGCTTTAATAGGCAGTTACAATTTAGTACAATTCCAGAGCTCCTTGTTCAAAACTAATTCTAGGATGTACTTGTACGATACACCTAGGGATACAATGGCCAAGGATCCAATCCTCCAGATCATATGCTGAACATCAACATGGAATGCTCCAGGGCTTATGCTGAACACATCCAATTATATTTTCATGTGTTCCAGAGCTTCTCGCTCAAGATAAAGGTAAGTACTCATGTGCTCCAGAGCTTCTCACTCAACACAAATCATCAACCACTCAAGTGCTCCAGATCTCCTCACTCAACACCAAACATCTCATCAATCATGTGCTTTAGTGTCCACGCCCAACACAAACAAGCATAAACATATATCATGAATAATTTTCTTACGCCAAATATATATAAACAAAATCATCATGTTCATATGCAGTGGGTTCTTCAACTAAATAAAAAAATTAAAACATGAAGATAATCATAATAATCAATAGGGACATGCCTATAAGTGTTAGGTCTGAAATTTGAGATATTATATCCATGCAAGAAGATTATATCAATCTGACAGCGGATTGAAACCTGAGATGGAAGAGTACTAGTTCCTGCAGATTTGACTCAGGAGAGGTGTTGGAGAACAGGAAAAATAGACTGCATGAGGTCTCTATAAGGAGATGCATAAGAGTTACATGGTTTGTGGGATAGGTGGAGAACAAGCTACAAAATATTCCCACCTATGATAGTCTACCCAACCTTATGAACTTCTTAACTAATTTTTAAGGACTTGTAACAAAGTCCAGTGCTTTTCTGCGTTACACCATGTACTGAAGGTTACACCGAATAGATAGCGGGGTACACATAAGCAGTTCATAACAGACTGGCCACAATGCAGAAGGTTGATGGAAGTCAAGTTTGATGAAGAAGGCACCACTGTGAGCCACAAATATATAGGATTGTCAAACCCTGTCTAGCACATAAATCACTGTCGCATCGTATTTGCAGAATACCCGCAATAGGAATGGATCCATCATTTTATTCATACATTGGAAATGACACCTAGGACATGGTATGCATCTATGGAGTTGCAACAAGGAACCCTAGAGTAAGAAGGGATCACTAAGTAGCTTAGGAAAACATTTGAATTTGTTGATGACAAACCTACAGTTGATGATGCGCTTCAAACGATAAAGGAGAAGATATTTACTAAAATTCCTGTCGAGGAGGCCAATGCTCACCAATGCAGTGCGATGATTCAGCAATGGATGGCTTGCTATAATCTAGCTAGAGACCTAGATGATGATCCGATTAACATAAACATATCGAAATCAGAGGGAACGTGCGCAATCGAAGGAACCGGTATTTCAAGTGACCAATTCCTTAAGACGTTGAAAATCAAGAAAGTAAACATTGGGTCATCAGAGAACCCAATGTTTGCCAATATAGGGAATTATTAGGATGAAGAGACAGTCACAAATATCATAGAATTAATGCATGAGTCACAATATCTATTCCCTACCAATTTCTTAGAGATGAAGGGAATAGTCAGTAACCTAGGGGAGACTAAAATACCCCTGCGTTCAGATGCTAAACCCAGTAAACAATGTTTGTATAGACTGAATCCAAGATATAAAGAGAATGTAAAAGTAGAATTGGATTGCATGCTCGACATAGAAATCATTGAACCTATTGAGGAATCATATTGGATCATACCTATAGTGATCAAGGATAAGAAAACAACAGGTGAAGTGACGATCTGTGTCAACATGAGGAAGTTGAACAATGCATGCCGGCACGATCCATTCCCAAGACCATTTACAAATGAAGTACTTGAAAGAGTCGTAAGATAAGAGATGTATTCATTCATCGATGACTTCTATGTCTATCATCAATTTATAATCGCGAAGGAGTATTGCCACAAAACGACATTTGTCACACAATGGGGATGCTACTGGTATACATTAATGCCGTTTGGACTCAAGAATGCACCTACTATTTTTTCTAAAATAGTAGTCTCTTCTTTTAAATATTTTATTCATAAATTTCTTGAGGTATACTTTGATGATTGGACAGTGTTTGGTCTAGTAAGAGAACATATTAAGAGTCTGTACATGATGATGCCCCATTTTCTCCAATATCAGATCACACTTAATTCCAATAAATTTATCTTTTGTCCACCGTTTGGTGTGTTGTTAGGTCACGTCGTATGTCATGATGGTATTTTGGTTGACCCATAAAAAGTTGTGATCATTATTTACTTACCACCACCTACATTAGTTACACAAATCAGGTTCGTGCTAGGACATACAGGCTAGTATAGGAAGTTCATTAAAGGCTATGCAGAGATCATTGCACCTATGGAGAAACTACTGCAGAAAGATTCAAAGTTTCAGTGAACACCAGTTTTCCAGGAAAGTCTGGAAAAATTAAAGAAAAGATGGCCACTATGCCAATACTTATGTTCTCTGACTTGAAGGAGTTCCATGTTCATGTCGACGTGTCGTCTGTTGTGCTCGACATAGTTTTGACACAACCAAGAAAGGGTGTGCTTGACCACCCTATTGCTTTTGCTAGCAGAAAACTATCAATTGCAGAAAAGAACTAAACCATGACATAAAGAGAAGATTTCCTATGGTCTATGTTATTCAGAAGTTTTGACACTACTTGCTGGGTGGACATTTTCAAATGTGCAATGATCATTTAGCGCTGAAATACCTAGTCAACAACCAGTGTTGGGGGGGAAGATCTATCGATGGATTCTCCTATTTCAAGAATTTGAATTTGAGTTCATAGTTAAACTTGGTCGACTTAAAGTTGGGCCAAACCACCTGTCATGGATAGAAAGTGGTGAATAGCCAACCAGCCTAGAAGATAACTTTCTTGAAGCGCAACTATTTGCGGTCATTATGATGGAATATTGGAACAAGGAATTCAATGCAATTATCCACTTCTTGAATAGCAGCTATGCGCCTCCAGGGTTCTCTATTAATCAGAAAAAACACTTGGTCATTAGAGCTGTGGACTTAACATTGATTGCTCGACACCTCTATAAGTTAGGCATGGATGAAATACAGCGGAATTTTGTTTTTCATTATGAACAACCTTGGGTCATGACCGAAGCACATGCTGGTGTCACAGGAGGAAACTACATAGGAAAAGAAACTATGTGCAAGATATTGTAGGAATGACTATGGTTTCCAACCATACACATGGATACTAAAATCTTCTGTAGACGCTGTGATATCTCCCAAAGAATAGGAAAAACATCACGCCATGACAAGATGTCGCTTGCACCACAGATAACACTGCAAGCCATTGAAAAATGGGTTGTTGATTTTGTAGGTCTGATCAGTCCTCCAAGGAAAAGGACTTGCACCCGCTATATTATTACTGTGACATATAATCTAACCCGATGGGATGAAGCCATGCCTGTTAAATATTGCACCGCTGTGACTGTAACGAAGTTTTTATTTAAAAATGTGGTGATTAGATTTGGATGCCCAAAAATTCTACTCAGCATCCAAGTTACACATTTTGTTAACAAAATGATTTCTGATATTACTGCAGAGTTCAAAATCTAGCATAAGAAGACAACACCCTATCATCCTCAGGAAAATTAAATGGTTGAAGATTTCAACAAGATTCTGGAGAATGCATTGACCAAGCTATTCAATGTGCGTCGAGATGACTGGGATTACAAAGTATCATCTATGTTATGGGCATACCACACAACTTGCAAGTGACTAACAGGGCGCACCCCACTTAGACTAGTATATGGACAGGAAGCTATTGTTCCAATGGAGTATATCGTACCGAGTCTATGGATTGTTACGGTGACGGAGATGACCGATGGAGATGCTGTTGAACAGAGGTTGTCGCAGCTCATTCATATGGAAGAGGAATGCTTCATCATAGTATTTCATCAGACTGTCAAGAAGCACAGACATAAAGCATGGCATGATTTCCACATCCAGGTTAAACCATTCAAAGTCAGAGGACTTGTGTTACTATATGACAACAAATTTTTCAAACACCTAGGTAAGAAAAAGACACATTGGCTAGGTCCATAAGCGATCACGCACATCACTAATGCAGGCGCACTAAAACTGCAGAGACTAGATGGAACTTATGTCGCAGGTATGGTGAATAGAATTGCTTGAAACCATACTATGATGGTCATAACATACCTACCTAGAATCGCACTACGCGTTGAAAGAAAAAGAGCGAGAAAAAGAGAAAACGAGAAAACTATTATGTCCCATGTCTATGGAAGAATCAGCTGAAAGTGCAAAAAAGTGTACAGTGCATGCAAAAGGTGGAAAGTATTTGAAAAAGTGGAAATGACAGGATGGAGGACATTAAAGTGCAAATATCTTGCGAAGATTGAGGTGGTTATGACAGCTAAGTGCCATGAATTTGAAGAGATACAAGGAAAATTACAGCATGCCTTTTGGTCCAATCAAGCATCCTCAACATAATTGCCATAAAATTAAATGATAGGTACAACATAGTAATCAAGCAGCTGAGTTAATGGAGGAATGCATCCGCCAAGAATCCCGTGTGCTTGATTAGACCTCAACCTCCCATTGTATGACGACTGCAGGACATATAGGTGATTATAAATACAAGGCTTCGCCATTAAGCATTATTTTACACACAGAAAGAGACCCAAGAGAACCAAAGCCAAGAGTTTACAGAGCCAAAGGCTCTCATAGAGTGACAGCTGACACCCATGGTAATAGAGATCTCCAATGCAAGTGAGCTATCCGACGTAACTGTCAATCCAGGATGTCCAACTGAGGAAGAGATTCAATCACCTGAAGTAAAAAATCTAGAGAGAGAACCAGGAATCAACCCGATGGTACGAACGAGAAAGCATACTATTCCTTCTCTGGGCCTTCTTCTTCCACTTGGTTTGCGTCGTGTACCGAACCCTATTAAAAACCCTCCCACTACACCTGCATGACCTATCATGGATCCGAGACAGGCTAACGAGAGAGCGGTAGGAGAGCCATCCGGGACACCATTGTCTAGGAAATGCAAGGCCAAGGTCGTTGCAGATGACACTAGGAAAGCACCCATGCAGGAGGATCTCCTTGAGGAAGAGTTGATGGATGAGGACTCCCCACCTCATAGAGACCACGATGCAGAGGAAAGTGAAGAAAACTTCCCGCACTATGTCAGGCCTAGGAGAGCCGAGGAGGAACCAATGGTGCTTCCCACAAAAGAGTTCACATATTTAGTAACACCGCGTATCCCTGAGTGCGTACCCCTACTCAGATGACACTAGGAAAGCACCCATGCAGGAGGATCTCCTTGAGGAAGAGTTGATGGATGAGGACTCCCCACCTCGTAGAGACCACGATGCAGAGGAAAGTGAAGAAAACTTCCCACACTATGTCAGGCCTAGGAGAGCCGAGGAGGAACCAATGGTGCTTCCCACAAAAGAGTTCACATATTTAGTAACACCGCGTATCCCTGAGTGCGTACCCCTACTGATGGACATAGTGCCAAATCTTGCTAAGTTGGGATTCGAGGATTATTATACTCGCTTGCAGCTAGGCTTGGAAGAGAAGAACTGCATGATCATGGTTCAAGCTGGACCGAGAGATCCTGAGGTCCTAAACCCAATGAAGTGGGATACCGATGTTGAGCAAGCAGGATTGATTAACTTGCTATTTGTGCCCCACTTTAGCCATAGTATGTAGGCGAACACATATCTGAAACAACTCCTAGTATGTTTCCACAGAGTGTTCACATCTTACGATCGACCATACCCAATCGACATCAAGCTAATTTCATCGATCACAGGACTCCCAAATAAAGGACACAACCCTAGGCCAAGGCAGGGATACCACCAAGATGAAGAATAAGTATAGCCTGTAACGCACGGGAAGGGGATTCTCCATTCCCCATATCAAAGAAGTCATCATGTGGTTTCATGTGGTTCACTGCAAGGATCCTATCATACAAGTTGTTGTACAAGATGAGGCCCAATCAATGCACCACTGGAATGGTAGATCTGGTCAAGCTATATTCACAAGGTGTGAATTTGAACTGATGACAGTTCTTTCTTAATGAACTGATCAACAATGCAGAGCAGGCGCAAGAGGACCTGGAATACAAGTTTCACCACTCATGGCTTCTCATACTGATATCGTTCACCTTATGGTCCAACCCACCATATTGTGAGCCAATCGACGTCCCACTGCCTTTGTTAGGCACAAAATACCATAACCTTTGGGAGGACAAGAAAAACAAGTTCGACTAGATGGACAGTAACATCGAGTTCTTTCTACATGCCGAGGTGATGTGTGTTGTTATCATAGGAGCCCACAAAGTCTGAATGACGATGATGCATAGGTATGTGACCTTCATTAATTTCTAAGCGGGTGCACATAACATGATTTTGGAACCGAAGAAGGACCCATCCAAGTAGGCGCACTAGGAAGGGCTCATGATTGATGACGATGAAGTGGATACCATTCTCAAGGAGTGGCTTGAAGAATGGCATCTCCCACTAGAATAGTCTCTTCCTGAAGTAGAAAACCAAGAAGACCCACCAGCTAACCAAGGTGGAAATGCTGGCGTGGGCGGTGATGTTGGAATTGGCCAAGGAAATTTCCAAGGAAACAATGGAGGCCATGGTCAAGACAATCATTTGCGAGAATAAAACAATGATAGCAGTGGTGATGGTGGCTCCCATCAAAGTGATGGAGAGCAGACACCTACTGATGAGGAGACTCATAATCATCGGAAATAACAACAACAGCAACGCAGGCCATTGCACAATAAGAGAAAGGCCGACAGAGTGGCCAAAATGAACACATTGACAAAGGATGATGTTCAAGATCTATCAGGCATTGTAGCTGAGGTCACCAAGAAAATCCTCAAGGTGTTGAACACGTAGCAGGTAAAATTGGCTGGTCAAGTTTTCAAGCACATGAATAATCTTATTGACACCATTAACAATGTCAAAAACACTATTGAGGTCGAGAAATATGGTGTGGATCCTAACATTCCACTTGTAACACCAGAGCTAGTGTCGCCAATCAAATTACAAATCCACAAGAATGCAATGGAGACAAGGAAGGAGACTATTTCCTTTCATGATATTGTCAAGGAGTTTGCAACATTGAAAATTGACTTCTCTAAGATTTCATTGGGTGAATTCTATGAGCTACAAAAGGAAGCCGGGATGGAAATATGGTTGCGGGAGAATGCATTTTCCTATCAGGAAACAAAACATCAAAGGAAGGCCAAGCAGTGCAAGGCCCTCTTGAAAGAGAAAGAGAAAGAAATCCAGGCGCATGAGCACAACCACATTGCACTAGATGAAGCCATCAAGGGCATAGTTGCAGACTTTCCACCGAAAGAAGGCCAGGAAGATGAATAATCAACTTCCAAGGTTGCTCAGTTGTTTCGGATTGGAGTAGAGATAAAGAAGCAGGTTGGGGAGCTTCAGGATAGGCAAGCATTGAGCACCTCCTGATTTGCTCGAAGAGAGAATAAGTGTAGCATCTAAGGCTACTGGAAGGATAAGTGAAGGGGAAACACTCTATGCAAAGGAATTTGAAGCTATTTCCATGATATTGGAAGCACTTCTGCAAGATGAGACTGCAGAAAAAATATGGGCAAGCATGAGGCAAGTTGACGAGAAAATTAGCGTGGCAAAGATAGTGATGAAGAAGCTGTTGTTCCAAGAAAAGTTTGCGAAGATAGATGGGATCAAACAAATAAAGCAGGAATTATAGTTTCTCTATGACCAAAAGCACTCTAGGGAGGGAGAAGTGGAAGCATACTAATGAGAAGCAACGCAGTTCACAGGCCTCATTCAGTCGGTGGAGTAGAAGAAAAAGTAAAGTTTGGCGGTAGGAGATTCTGTAGAGAAGTGCCTTTTTTCTTACTAGCTCGGGACAAGCCACATGTGAGTGTTGGGGGGCCATTGGGCCAAGAAAATTGCACAAGGAAGAATGAGACGTGTAAGAAAGTAAGGAAAAGTGCACATGTGACAAGGGAAAAGCAGGTCAAGAAGGAAGAAAATGGACCGATGTGGAAAGATAAAACATGTACGCGACGGAGAAAGGTAGGAAAGGAAGCGTAGGGAAGGATAGCTGCAACGAGGAAAGAAGATCCAAGTTGGTGGAAGAGACAGGTAGAAGAGTTAATGCTAAGCAGGAGAAAGTTAATTTAGACAGCTGAAGGATGAACTGACAGAATATGGAAGGACAATTTTGCGGCTAGTTACGACTAGTACATATGAGTTGAAGGACATTTTCACGGCTGGTGAAGGCTGTGGTTAATGCATGAAGGAATATTTGTGGCTAGGTATGGGATGGAATTTATTGGAATAGAGATATTTCGTAACCTATTTTTAGTCTCTAATAACTAAGTATTACTCAGTCATCCATGCGTTGTTTGGAAATAGTATAAATAGGAGGAACCTGCTCTGTATAAGGGTTCAGTTGGTAGTTAGGAGATGATATAAGGTTGGATTCAATTAGATTTAGTATTCAAATCGGAGAAGAGTCTGGTAAAAGTAAAAGGTTGTTGAGCCACAGATCTTGCAGCTGTTTGTAAAGGCTGCTAGTAATGTAGAAGAGTTGATCCAATATGTGTGAGGATCAATAGGGGTAGATATAAGCACTAAACTAGAGAGCATGAGAGAAAGAAGATTGAGTCATAAAGACATATCTTAAGAATATTCTGCAAGTTGCAGGCTGCAAGGTGCTACCTATATTTCTCGTACCAGATGAAGAGCACATTGGTGATTTTTCCTAGATGGGTTTCCACGTTATTTCCTATGTTGGATGATTGAATGATATTGAATGTTTATGTGAAGGTTGTCAAATATTTTCTTACTGTGTATTGATACAAGTATTGTTGAATGTATGTCACAATATCTTTAATGAATCGACGACTAATAAGGAATTATTGACATGTTATGTATGACTTCATGGTTAAAGCTACGAAGTTAAAATATAATCTGCGCACTGTCTTTCAAGCGTAAGAAATCAGCTACATCGCACTATTGCACCAGCTCTTAAGTGGTTAAAAACAAGGATGTGTCGCACGCAGTTCATGGTACATAGTTTCACCTCCATTGCAGAGTAAAATACTCCATCCTATCATCTTTTTCAACCATCTTGGTTGCACGCCAAGGGACTATAATGACTCGCCAACTACAGAAAATGGTTATGGCAGTTACCCATTAAGATATCTCAAGTGAAACTACGCCTTCCTTGCGGGTGTTTCTGATTGAGCTTACTCTGTCGGGTCAATGTCTTGTGGTGTCATGTTGGTATTATGTTGTTGATTGAAATGCGGTTCAAGACAATAAGGTATATTAGGCCAACATGTGTCAATTTTACTGTGAAAAACTTCTAATATTTTTGCTACTTTCTTTGCTTCGAGTCACAGTTCTTCCTCCGTCTTCTGCAATTGCTCAACAAGGTCAGAAATGAAAAATTATGGAACCACCTTATATAATGATGTAGCTACTTCTCGCACCTTCTGATGTAAGGGATGAAGAATTCCTGTAACCCTCTCATATTTATTCTACAACTCTTCAACCTTGTCTGTGCATTGTTGTTGTTATGTGTGCAACATTGTAACCTACTATTGCAATTTTCTCATCTCTATTTCCTTGGCCATTTTATATGCTAAGGGTGGATGATTCAAGTCATTCTTTATTTGTGTAATATTTTCTTCAATTGTAGCCAAATTGTTTTCAAGTTTCTCTAATTATGCATCATCCATCAATTCTTCCCAAGCCTGAAAGACTTGTTCAACATCATTAGCACATATCTCTTTTACTTCTTTTATCTTTTTCACAACCTCAGTCGTTCACTCTTTTTTACCTCCAACACATATGGGGCTGTGTTTTACTGCACATGTTCTTCAAGTTCCAAGAGATTTTTATGAAGGTAGGGTGTTACCTTGTCAATTCAAATGACCTTTTTCTCCATAACCATTTCTAGTGTAGTTTTTGCATCATTAAGATTTGTGCAGGATATATTTATAGCATTATCAAGGTTAAGTTTTTTTTCTTCCCATGCTTTTTATTTCTTCTTTGTCTTCTGCATGTTTTACATTATTTTGTTAACAACCTTCTTGGTTTTCTTCACATGTTTAACCAAGGTTATTTCTCTTACTTTAATTTATGTGACTCCAGCTTTCTGTAATGCATATGCTTCATTCAGTTGCATCTATGAAAAATATACATTTACCTAGCCTATGCTTTTCGACAAATCATTAAATTCAGGGGTTCCCAAATCTAGTACTTCTCCTCCGACTTGTACCCTGATTGGTTGAACTAGTTTTGGAATATGAGGTTTTCGATTCTTCGAAGGGGCCAGGTTCATCCTACGACTCATCTTCCATAGGAATGTGATCTACTGTGACTCTAACTTGTTATAAATATTTACAAAGTAAGTTCAACTTCTCTATAATACTAGTTGTTAACTTGGTTTGTCACCTGTTAATGTCTTGGAAACTTTGTTGGGAAAATTCTTCTAGTGCTTCTCTTAATGATGCCAACTATTCCCCATCCCTACTGAATGTATTCAATTTTTTATCAACCTTTTTTTTATTTTTATTAAGATCCCTCTTATCTTCTTCTTCTTGATCTCCCCATTCTTCCAGCGGTGGATCTGATGGGGACAAGCTAGAATTAATCTTGACTAACTCTTTTTCTTCGTTGTCCTGTCATGGGGGTTTGTCTTTATCCAAGTACTCATCTACTATTTGTGCTTCTAGAATAGATAAGATCCAATATTTTTTACACTCATTGGTAATGGATTCCACTTCTTCTTCTATCATTATAAATCCTATTTCCAACCATTAGTGAACAGTATCCTATCATGGTTGCATGATAACATAATGTGGGACAATTTGAAACCTGATGATTTGTAGAAATTACGCAACAATTTCATCATGAAGTATTACCTATTTATTCACCTGATTCCTCAGGGATTATGCATGTATGAAAAATTAAATATTATTGTATGTTTGCATGTTCTTGTCTTGTGAGAACTAGACGTTTTGGGTTTTTGCTCCTTTGCAAGTAACATGTAGATTTATTAGTTGGTGGTCCGTCGGTTCATACCAAGCAATAATTGAAATTAAAATCAATAACGAGGCATTGTTGAAAGCCACACCTTCTTCCCGTGATGCACCCATGTCCTGTAATAATTTATTCAACAAAAATTGTGACCAATTAATATGAATTCCCTCTACAAAGAGTTCGACTAGCGTAACCGCACCCGCGATACATTGGGTTGGTCATAATTTTGACAACATTTTGCATGACAATATCTTCATAGTAAAGAGAACATTAGTTTCATTAATGGATGAAATAAAGAAGCACCTATTGGACCTACCCAAATCATACTTATCCTTGACCCTCATGATCATCATTGGGTCCTTGTCCTTCTTTAAAAATGACGATGGGTCTACTCTTGCTCGCAGACGGCCTGTAATTATTGAAATGAGGTCAAAATTGACCGACTATGCTTTTTCAGCCACATGTGTCCTCCATGAAATACTAATAGAAATTTTTTCACATAGGTTTTCACTTATGTGTTTTGACCAAAGTGTGGCATGAACATCAATGGAAATAGGACAGATTGGTCCATTCCTTTTCCCATTTCATTATAACAAAAAAAAATTGTGAATCGGGTGTTTCCTTCACTAGGTTCATGCAGTTCCTTCTATCCAAGTCTCTAAGTTTGTTTGTATAATGGTCATCAAAGGATAACTTATGCAAATTTGGGATAATGTTCTCCAGTACCTTAATTCCTTTTAGCATTTTGGGTGCTACTAGTGGAGCTCAAATCTTGGATGGAATTTTGACCTTTGTTGTTTCTGCCCATCTTGGTGGGATATATGGAAGCATCAAGTTTTGGGTTTTTGAGTATCCTTCCTTATCATGAAGTTGTTATGTTTTTGTTGCTTTTTCCTTTCTCTTCCTCTTCATTGTAGTCTTTCCTTTTGAAGATACTGAGTTTCCCTTTACATCTGCTCTAGGTTTTCTGGATCGCTGAAGTGGAACTTGCTTAGTAGCTGGAACATGATATTGAGTTTGTGGAACATGTCTTGCATTATCTTCCATAATGTGTGTGGGTGATGCAATTCAAAATTCGGCTTCCATGGTTGAACTAGTATTCGATATCAATATTACCGTGAAATTGTTTCGGCTCCAGAAGTTGCAGACAATAGTTTCTCTTCTCTCCTTCAAAGAAAATGAAATTGATTTTGTGGGAAAAGTTTGATATCAAACAACATTTTTTAGGGGTTGTTTTCACATGCGTAGGAATTCAAATAAAAAGGAATATGTCCTTTCAATCCCATGGGACATCAATTAAATCATGTTAAGGAAACTTCTCAACACACTTTCAATTAGCTGGCACCTGCATAGGATGTTATTTTTCATAAAGGAATACATGACCACAAAGCATGTCGCCAAGTTCTCTTGCAATTTCCAAATTAATGACTGAGAGTTGTCATCCTAGAAATTCTCTTTGTTCTTTCACTAGTGTTTTGTCACTTGTGACCTAATTTATTTAATTTGACAAAATTCCTTTCTTGTGCGACTCGCTATGTGTCTCATTGCACTCCCTGCGACTTTCATTTCACTTTAAAAAGTGTTCCATTCTTGCGACAAACCAATTATTTTCACTCAAAATTTTGACCTTGCCCAGATGCGAAGTCTGTAAAAGTTCACTTCTCTCTGCCACATACTAACAGTCCGTGATCATACATTTTAGCTGAATCTTTCATTCTTCTCTCTCTTGTTCACTTTTTTTTATACAACCAAGTCATAGCTATCGCAATATGGTTTCAGTTGTCTCCCATTGACGAGTCCTCTAACCTCTATCCCATCTAATTTATTTAAATTCACTACTCCTCGATCAGTGATTTGCTTAACATCCTATGGTCCTAACCAATGTGTTTTTTGCTTCCCTAGATGCTTAAAAAATTTGTTGTAATACATCAGAGAAAGACTTCCAACTTCAAAATCATTTTTCTTAATCTGTCTCTCATGCCATACCTTCTGTATTTGATTTTCTACGTTTTGGTGAAATCTTGCAACAAAATGTTCTTCTTCGAAGTGAACTTGTTGAAGTAACATATCTTCCATAGCATCAATCTCTGCCATTTCAGTGATTGAAAAAAATATTAGGATTGACATAATGTACTACACAGGCATGAAAACTTATATCCCATATACCAACCTAAATGGAGTATGACCTTAGATCTTCTTACACATCGTGCAATATGCCCATAATACTGCAGTAATATTCTGGTCCTAGTCATCTCTTTGCACATTGCAAACCTTTGTCAATGCATTTTCCAGAATCGTGTTGAATGCTTCGACAACTCCATTTTATTGAGAACGATATGGCATTGTCCTTCTATGATGTACCTAAAATTCTTCACTCATTTCTTCAATTAATTGGTTAAAAAAATGTGTAACTTGATTGCTAATTAAAATATTTGGGCACCCGAACCTTGTCACAAATTTTTCAAATAAAAACTTCACAGCAATACAATCCTTTACTAGCACTGCTTCTACCCATCTGGTTAGGTAATCAGTCGTAGTAATAATATATCATGCTCTCGTGTGATTTCTTGCTAGACTGACAGGTCCTACAATGTCAACAACCCATTTATCAAATGCTTGTAAAGTAATTTACAGTACTGATGGAATTTAATCTATTTGGGAATGCTTCCTAGTTATTTGATAGACATCACAGCTGCAACAATAATCCCAAGAATTTTCATGCATCATTGGACACCATAATCCTTCTTTCAAAATTGCGCACCAGATCTTTTTCTGCATAGTGGCCTCTTGCGACACAAACATGTTATTCATTCAATATCTAGTGGAGTTCGTGCTCCAAAATGAAACACCAAAGTTTCTCATCAAGACCCATTTTATACAGGTGTCAAGTGATCAACTAGAAGTATGCAGCTCGCACCACCAATTGTTTCTTCTGGACAGTGGTAAATTTAGTTGGTGCATAATCGATACTAAAAAATGTACGATATCATTACAATGATCATCAAAAATGGTTATCACAAATAATTGTGCATCAGGTAGGTTCTTCTCCACTTTCAAACCTTGAAAGATAGTATGGTCCCAAATTCAACCAACAGGGTTTAACAATTATTTCAAAATCAAATTTCTGGAAGAGGAGAAGCCACCAACAAATCTCCCCCCCCCCCCCCACCTCAACGCTGGCTTATTGAGCAAGTATTTTAATGCAAAATGGCCAGTATGCATCTTAGAATATCCTCCTAGTAAATAATATCTAAATTTATGCATCGCATATACCATCGCTAGCCCTTCTCTCTTTGTCATGGTATAATTCTTTTATGCAGTTGAATAACTTCCTGCTATCCAAGGAAATGTGATGATTGATTGATCCTTCATCAGGATACGTCAGTGACACACCAAGAGCAACAAACAATGTGTCGACATGAACATGGAACGCTTTTTTCCATTCTTGAAATACAAGTATTAGCGCAATATCCATCTGATTCTTCATCTTGTACAGACTCTCTTGACAATATTATATCCAATGAAACTTAGTGTCTCTTTCTAGCAGTTTTTCCATCGTTGCAGTTTTCTTCGCATATCCTTTGATAAATTTCCTGTAGTATCCAATGTATCCTAGTGTTTCTCTTAAGTGTTTAACTGTAGTGGGATGTGATAGGTCGAGCATGATTGCAACTTTGGCTAGATCAACCAACATTCTGTCACGGCAAATCACATGGCCCAATAAACCTCCAAAAAGTGTGGAAAATATACACTTCTTCAAATTCATGGAAATTTGATACCGACGACAGCATTCCAGCACCGTTCTTGGGGTCTCTATATGGTCCTTTACAAGGCCAAATATTGTCTAGTCATCAAAGTAGACTTCATTAAATTCATATATAAAATATTTAAAGGAAACAACTACAATTCTAGAAAAAATTGCAAGTGCATGCTTAAGTCCAAAGGGAATTACCGTATACTGGAAACAACCCCACTCTGTCACAAACATAGTCTTCTGTCAGTCCTCCTTTACAATTCTAATATGATGGTAACCAGAAAATATGCCGGTGTAAGAGTACATCTCTTATCCTCTGACATTCACCAGTACCTCATCTATAAATGGTGTTGGAAACGGATCATGCAAACAAGCATCATTCAATTTTCTTCGGTTGACACAAATTCTTACTTCACCTGAGTTATTCTTTTCCTGTACTACTATTGGACCAATCCATCATAATTATTTGATAGGTTCTATAATGCTTGCCTCTAGCATGTGATCCAATTCAACTTTAACCTTTTGTTTGTATTGCGGGTTTAATCTATGTGGTCATTACTTCACCGGTTTTGCGTCGGGCCTCAAAGGTATATTCATTTCGTTGAGGTCGTCAATCATTCATTTCATTTCAGAAAATTTAGTAGGGAATAGATCCTAGAATTCAAGAAACAAGTTCGTGATCTTCCCAGAGTCTGAGCATCTCAACAATATCGAATATTGTCAAAATTTGTATTTTAAGGAAGGCCAATATTTACTTTCTTAATCTTAAGTACACTTAGGAATCAGTCTCTGGAAATGCCAAATCCTTCCACTGAGTGCATACCTTCAGAATCAGGTATGTTTACATTGAGCATATCATCATCATCCGGTTCTCTTGTGACACTGTAACATTCCATCCAATGGTGTATGGTCATGCTGCCTTGATGGAAATTTTTGGTTGCAACTGAGATTTAGTCAAACATATTTTCCTTGATTATCTGTAGTGCAACATCAATTGTTTGGTGTTTACATGAAAAATTAGATGTATTGGTGAAGCTTGTAGCTAACTCTTCCCACTCAAAAGTTACTCTTCATAGCTCCACTAATGTATACCAATTTCTTGGTACCATCACCAATGTGTGTATGAATCGATGGACCCATTCTTGTCACAGATATTATGTCCATGTCGTACAAAAATCCTCATTATCTTCACTAGGATTTGTCAATATTGTATACTTACAACCAATATAACTAATCTTTAGCAGTATTCTAGACTGTGTGCATTCAGAGATAGATTGTTTATGTGTACCCCACCATATAGCAAGCATAGATTTCAACAAAAACTCGAAGGTGGACAATCACTGCGGTTCTGTTAATTTTTCTTCAAACTATACCAGAAAAAGACGTGAGGTTGGGTAAACCTTCATATGTAGGAATATCAATTTCCTTTGCTCCTACCCATCATACAAATCTTGTAATTCTTGCACATTTTCACATGGATACTTCATGCAGTCGCTTCTGCCAATTTTCTAATGTGACGCCTCAATTAGATGTGCAAGAGATTACACTCTACCAACTCATCTTTTGATCAGTTTTTGGGTTTTATATAATCATCTATTGAAGACATGATATAATATAGTTTATCCAGTTAATTACCTTGGCCTTCACTACTTATTGACTCAACATATATTTTCCTTTTGGAGTGGATCAATTGGTGCAACCATTCTTATCTCATAATATTCAAATGACAATATTATTTTCTTAAAATTAATTATGGTTTGATTATATATCGCTAAATCAATTTCCAATAGTGAAGGATAGGGATTCGTCATTGACAATGTTGATCACTTCAAAGTCTGTATATGTCCTCAAGACTTCGACTTCAACAGGTACCCGAGTTAGTATACCAATGGGTAGAACCTTCCACTGATTTACATTCCTTATTTGAATAGGAGACTAATCCAGTCGTGGCTTATTCATGCTCTCCCTTGTGTGTCTTGTCAAGATATAGACATCATAACCAAGTTCTAAAATGATATAGTCCATGTCATAATCTCCTATTTGCGTAGTCATTCACAGTTCTTGACTAGTTTTTAATATTTTCCCAACATGATTAACTATTTTTGCATGTCGCAACTATTCTAGAGTTTCTTCTATGAGTGTTGTCAATTCTGCGACAACATATCTATCATGGATTAGTTCTAAATAACTTTTGAGAAATCCTTTAATATTACTAACCTTTTTCATTGGTTTATTCTAAAGTAATTATTCAAATCTTCCGGGCATCGTATTTACATGTCTAGATGTCGACGATCGATTTGAATCAACGAAATATGGAAATATAATGTGGCTTTTGTTTGTGTCATAGGTCACACCTATAGTTTTCCCTGCTATGTATTCTGGTCTACTGCATACATAACACCTCATCTTGTAACAACAACACTATTTGGTTCTATCAGCTCAGTAGAAATCATCTGAATGTTTTGGTTGGGGTTGGGGTTGGGTTCAGATTCTACACAGAATTAGGATTTCCCATAGTTCGATCCTTCCATTTCACAATCAATTTTGGAAATTGTTTGACAATGTGATAAAATGATTTACAGTATGTACATGTTTTCGCAGGACTTTGGCAATCTCAACAAAAGTGTTCTGGCTACCCACTGTGATTGAATTTGTATGATTCCTAACCCAGTCTCTCCAATAAGCGAGGATTTTAGATTCATGGCTATTTTAAGTGCTTCAACTTGTCACACAATGTTCTATTGCATCAATGGGATTCGGATTTGTGGTAGCAAGGTGAAAGTGAACCATTCCTTGTATTATACATCTGACATATGGAAACCCACTTTGGCCATTAATGTCTTGAATCTCGAGTCGAAGTCCCAAACAAACTCTATTGGAAACTGCTTGATTTCTTTAATTTATTTAATGCACAACGACTCAAACTTTGGCTTTCTAAACTCATCTATCAATCCCACTAGAATTTGGTCGAGCATTTTCTAGGAAACATCTACTGGCACTATAGAAAATTTCATGTACCAGCTTAACGCACGACCATGAAGAGTAATGATCATCTATTCTTTTTTTTATTTTCTCATCTTGGATTTTTCACACAGTCCATATGGCTTCACATATAACCAATGTTGCACTGGGTCTTCCAACCCATTTCCATTGAATATTGGAAGCTTAATGTCTGTCTTAACCATTGTATTAACTGTTGGTACGTTCAGAAAAAAAAATTCACTAGTCGAATTCCCTTGTCTGCTATTCACAACATTACTACTACTTGTATTTCCAAATCTACTTGGTTATAAGTCTCTAGAACTTACCTCTAGTGATGTGAGCAGTTGTGTAGTCATGTTGTATCTGTGTTCTAGATCTGGAGCTTCAGTTGATTCTTTTGAGCCTTCTTCTCCTTTGGATATCGACTGATATTCTTCTTCTGCGTCGCAAGGACCTTCGTTTAAGTGCAACGCAAGCTTGTAGTATTATTATTATGTAGTCGTGCTACAAATCCCTCTTGTTGTTACAGTCTCTCTTCACTTTCTGAACCAAAATTTTCTTCCACTTCTTAAGCAACCAAAATTTATTTCAGTTCAACAATTTCCAAGGAACATTTCAATTCAGTTTGCTCCACTTTTCATATAGTTCTACTGTGACATACCCACCCTTTTGTGCAGAGCTTCCAACTTGACACATTCGTAGGATGATTTTTTCACGTACAAGAATTTATATCCATGTCTTTAAAGACAACAAATATCTACCACAAGGTCCTTGAAAAACATTTCTCTCTTCCTCATTTTATGAGTTTATTGTGTCGACAACAAATTTAGTAATGTATCCCTCCAAAATATTGTCTACCCAAAAATATACAACCCTTCACACCTGGTTTCTAACTCTTTTCATATGCTCAATCAACTGAGGATTCCACTCTATTTGTTCTCCTCCTTGGAAGTTCCTTTGTTCGGTTTCCAACTTAGACAACCACTCATGCAACACAATGGGAAGATAGGAAAACAAAATCTCATGGATATCCGTATAGAGTTATCGGCCTACCCACTTGGTTGGGTTCTAGTGAGATCCTCTTCTTTCTTCTCATGTGAATTCTAACTCTTTGAAATCTACCCAATCTTGGATTTCAGGATCCATCGACTGCCACAACATGTCCCTCACCAAAATGATTCTCTTCCTGCTAACATAACCATTTTTTGGATTTTTTTCCTACTACCATTCGACCGAGGTCTATTCCCTTCTTCTTAGCGCAACAAAGCCCAGTATATCGTCCCAACAGAGAAAATACTAGTCGGCAACACCTGCGACGCAAATGTAGTCTCACCAAGTTTTTGGAGTTGGATAGGGAATTTTTGGGACCTTTATCGTTTACCAAGGTGCTAAACCAAGCCTGATGGGTGGATTACTTATGATTATTATGAATAGTTAGACTGCAACCCAACATCTCCTTTATAGCTAATGTAACAATAGTACCGATGAAGAATATATGTATTCAACTTATAAAAGTGCTACTGATATGCATGTATTCATTCCTAAGCAAATATATAAGAATTCATTCAAAGTAACATTTATACCGGTAACTCAAACACTTTTAACATTCACACATATACACATGATCTAACCTCGAAACCCATCCAAGAGAAACCACAAAGGTGCTTTTCATTTGGCATGAGAAATGTATGCACCTTTTGTTTGTGCACTACTAAGCTGCAAACTTTATTCTAAATCTTCTTCTTTATCTATACAGACTCTCTCTTCCTCTCACACTCTCTAATATTCTGTTTTAATCCTTCTCTACTTGACTCTACTAACGATCTGCACACTCTATGGATCGACTCAACGTCTCTTGCACTTCTGCACACTTAGTTGCAGATTCTTGAACCGAAAGCCACTGAGCAACAACTATCAGACAAAAAATACAGAGAATCTAACAGTTGGGAGGTTCAAACTCTAAGAAGGGAGAAACTAACCCGCATACATCTTCGGTTTCTCCTTTTATAGACTCTTTACTAACTCTTTATATACTTTTTACCTGTCGCTTTCTCAACCAAATTTATTCAATTAGCCAACAAGCTAGTTTTCCTATTCTAGCAAAACACGAGAGTAGTCACTAATGACCTGGCTAACAAAGATTCTTCCATACGTGCAGCTTCCACCGACTCTAACCAGCCTTGTCCCCACAATATTCTTGAATTGTCTCTTTCCGACTGTCATCCTCTACTATCATTTTCCATCCGTTATACGACTTGCACACCTTCTGGTACTATTATTTCAACGCACATTTTCTTGTCGCACTATTTCCTTATGTCGCGGATTCCTCTTCTATCATAGCTTCCTATTTTGTCACTGCTTCCTCTACTCTCACGCATCTTCCTTGTTCTTCCTTCCCATCGTAGCCTCAGTCGTAACTCCTTTCTCTGCTTCTCTAGATCTTTTCCATACTTTGGCATAATTCTAAATGAATTATGCTTTCCTTTCCTTAGGCCCAACAGATTGTGTAAGTCACTACAAAAGAAAGAATTCAATAAATTTATTTGATTTGTTTCATTCATTTTAATTTTTTTCCACCATTGTTATTAACATGATTGGTCATTATTAATATTGTTATTCATGAGGTGATGATTAATGACTTACATTACAAATAATTCCAAAAATGATATTTCATATTGGGCTCATAGATTCCCCAATTGTTAAAAATAAAGAGTCATATGGAATTTAAAGGAAGAAATCATAACATGCGATTCTTTCTAAGGATTGACATATGAGTTAATAAGCTAAATGGTATTCACCATGAGAACATATCAACAAAGTCCTGGGATGGGTAACGTTACGCACATTAGTGAGTGAAATTCCTTGAAATAAGTCATAAATATAAAAATGCCAATGAACGTAATTTCTGGAGATTATGTTTCTCTACACACCTCTAGATTATATCTACGGTCATTTTTGTTTAATGTTAGTTTGTCACCTACAAGATTAGAGTATCCAAGAGTAGAGAGAAAGTAAAAAAAATGAGCAAATTTTGATTTTTTTGTTGTTGTTTTGACTATGTTTTTTTATAGCAAGATCTAGATCTAGGTTTGTTGTTTAAAAATCCTCTTTGACTCTTCATGATTCCTGTAAGTATTTCATGAATTCAGATCTATGAAAATTTTCTAGTACATATTCCTTCACATGCGTTAGTAGTTGTGCATGACTTAATTCTTGATAAACAACATCCCTCCTACTTGAACCTCTTAGAAATCATTGCACGTTTACTTTGTCATGTTAATAATGGTATCATATATGTTATGCTTGATATTAAATATAAACACCTTGAGAAGTACATAATGAAAGTACATAATGAAGTATAGATGCTATAGATAAAAATATATATAATTTGTAGTATGTACAAAACCTCCTTAAATATGAAATTTAATATTCTCAATAATGTAGTGCCAACCAAATCATATAGTAACCGCGTGGATCAATCGTTGGATTATTTATTGTAATTATATATTGTATGTAATTTAATGAACCAGTACCAACATGTGTGAGGGGTGTAATTTGGTGATTGGGCTTGTATTAACGTGAATACATGGATTCAAATCCTTGTAACAAGAATGACTAAAAATATTTTATTGTGAATATATAAAATATTTTTAAATATATAAAAATGTAATAAATCATTTTTAAATATTATCAACCAAATATTTTCTTGTAAATATATAAAATACATTGTAAATAAAAAATATAATAAACCATTTTTAAATATTATGACTATAATTAATATTATAGAAATTATTTTTTTTAAACTTTGATTCTGAACAAAAAGTATAATAAAAACAAAAACAAAATTTATAAGAAAGATTAAGATTTTGACGATAATAATATGGAATAGGTTGCCTCTCCTCATGAATATTGCAGCACTGATATACATGTAGGGGCTTCCAAACACTACATCACAAATATCAAGGGGCATTATGTGTATCTCCACTTTATCAACATACTTTACACTTATGGAAAATTTGATCATGCACTATGTCGTGACTTGGAGTTATTCATCCTTATCGATGCATCCCAGTGCTTAGGGACTAGTATGAACATGCACTTACAATAAAAAGTTGCACACCATATCCTCTCCTATGAGGTTTGTCTTTAAACCAAAACCAAATAAAGCATCAATCTTGGTATTCTTGGCATAGAACTTGATGTGGAAGAGTTTCATCATCTCCTTCTCTTCCTTAGGGTGAAGGAGACTTAGGTTGACCTCCTTTTCAACTATGGTACATATAATATTTACAAGTACATCTTGCAAATTATTTATAACTCCTTTCTTTCTTGACATCCATCTTGTTCTTCTTGGGGTTCATTTATGGATGTTGTAATGTCCCTAAAATACACCCCAAGAAAATTTGTAAGAGTATTTATGTATTTGTGTAATATATAAATATTGATCTCTTCCTTGGTTTCAAACTCATATATGGTAAATTAACTTCACAACATGCTTAAATGTAATGATTCTTCGTGTTTATACTGACTGCACTTATGATCATTCTTCTGCTTTTGATATGGAAGTATCGTCACTTTTTGTAGTGAGATTTTTACTACTTTTCGGCCATGAACCATATGGACTTAGTTCGGCTTCTATGCCTTATAAGTTAATTTAATTGTTCATGATTCATATGATTTAATTAATATTCCTATATATGAGTGGATGATCTATGGATGTCCAACGCTTACTTAGCAAGTTATGCTAACCTATCCCTTTTCTCTCTTTCTCTAGTTATTACTGAACCTAGATGATAGAGGAGCATTAATCCCATGTGTACTTTGATATCTTGCATGTCTAAGATATACATTTTAGTTCTATTATAAAGTAGGACTATAAGTCCTTTCTACAATGATCTTTTGTGGTATTTATTAACCCCTTAAGGTTGTGCATTGGACTTAATCTCAATAGCCAACATTTTATGCTTGATTACATCATTATAAAGTGGATTATTGGGATCGTATAGGTTAACCTTCATACTTAGTATGCTATCTTGGTAATGTTTCTTATGGTGTCATGTTAATGTTGTTGTCATATAACCAACCTAGATCAAAATACTATACTCTATCATGTGCCAAGAGGGATCAAATATCTCGAGGTGCAAACCTCATTGAGTGCAATACTTGAAAATAGGTTTGCACCTCCAGAGATTTCATACCTCTTGGTATTTGATAGAGTGTAGGATTTGGATCTAGGCTGGTTTCTGTCGTGGGCATTGACAAAAAAATAGAGTTTGATCAACATTGTAAGCAACATGTTAAGTTGAAAACATAGATAGAATTATAAGGACTATCTCAATGTAAGTAATAAGTATTAAGGATTGAATAAATTGTTAAACTAGAAAATAGAGATACTAAAATTGTAAGGATAAATAAATGAAAATATAGTTCACATCATGATCATTCTCAATCTACTTCTTCATCTTTTCTTATCTTCATACCTAGTATTTTTGACATCTTCTCATATTGATCATATGAGAATGGAGGTTGAAATCGTAGACTTTCCAAATATTTAACTCGATATATTGTTGTAAATGTCATACCGTTCCTCTCTTGCTTTTCGATATTAATAGTAGTTTTGTCCAATGTCAATCCTTGTGACTTATGGATTGTTAAACCACAAGCAAGTTTCAATGGAAGTTGTTTTTATTGTCTCTTTAGATAGATGTAATATGAACAACTTGAGGAAATGATTCATCCCATGGTACCCCTACATAATTATCAAATTTTATTAAAACATACGGGGGTGGTTCTGAAGGTGAACTTCAGGGAAATGTCTTGGAAACATATTTAATTTCCTATAGAAATCTAATGGTGTGTCCTCAATATTTGTATTGTCCATCTATTGAATGCATCACATGCAATATTCGACTTGCACATGCGATCAACACCTCTTCAACTTATGTGAGATCTTCAAGGACATCAGGTTGAGTTCGTGGATGTAATATCTCCAATTTTTGACCTCACACTTATGGGCATAAGTTGCATTGCATGTGATATTGATTTGATTTTTTATTTTGTATATTGGGCATAAGAACCCACTGCACATCAGAATGATGATTTGTTTGATATATTGGGTGTAAGCCAAATGCATATCCCTTATGTATATGATCTCATGTGTTGGCCGTGGACCCCGAAGCACATAATTGATGAGATATTTGTGTTGAGTGTGAGCTTTGAGGCACATGAGTATTTGATATTTGTGTTGAGCGGGATCTCTAAGGCACATTAGTATCTGAAGTTTTTGTTGAGAGAGAATATTTGGAGCACGTGAGTATTTGATGTTTGTGTTGAGCGAGAGGCTCTGGAGAACACGGGTATTTAATGTTTTTGTTGTGAGAGAGGCTTGGAGCACATGAGTTATAAAACCTTTGTGTTGAGAATGAAGCTCTGAAGCGCATGCAAATATAAGAATTGGAAGTGTTGGGAATAAGCCCTAAATAATTCCAAGTGTGATTAAGGGATTGGTTCCCACTTGATCAGATATAAGAGTTGATACCATTCTTTGGGAGAATGGAGGCACCTGGTCAGTTACCAAGAAAGCTCAGTCTGGGACTGGGGGCCATTCTGATATGAGTGTTGGATGTGTTCTCACATGATCAGATGTGAGTGCCAGGCCATTCTGATGAGTAGGTCAAATATGAGTGCTGGGCCATTCTGATGAGTAGGTCAGATATAAGTGTTGGGCCATTATGACGATTAGGTAAAATATAAGTTTTGGGCCATTCTTACGAGTAGGTCATATATAAGGGTTGGGCCATTCTGACAAGTAGGTCAGATATAAGTGTTGGGCCATTCTGATGAGTAGGAGATATGTAAGGGATGGGAAATTCTAACAAGTAGGTCAAATGTAAGGGCTGGGCCATTCTGACATGGGAGAGGATGAGGTTCCTTCCATGGTTAGATGTAAGGGTTGGGCCATTTTGATATGGTGAGGGGATTAAGTTCCTCTCATGGTCAGATGTGAGTGCTGGGCATTCCTTTCTGAAGAGTCAAAGTCATGTGTAAGTGTTGGACGGACCATTCTGACTTAGGGTCAGATATAAGCACTGAGAAAGACCTACATGGAGGCTAGGCCTACACCCAACATGAAAAAGGGCTGGCTCTGTAGAACTTCTTATGATGAGAAGAATCATGAGATAGCACCTGTGATGATTTTAGGGATGATGATCTAGCAGTGATGATCCAGATCGAGTGATGATCCAGATCCAGTGATGGTCTAGATCCAGATGAAGAGGACTTGAAGATGAAGATTACTTGAAGATGAAGATGACTCGAAGATGACGAGAACTCAAGGATGATCTAGATGATATAGAGAAGAAGACTTGTGCTGATAAATTGTGTCGAGATAATACCTTCCTAGTTAAGAGGGGGTGTTGATGTAATTGTAACTTTGGAATGTATTCACTTAGGTATCTTATGTATTGCACCGTGATGTTTATTCTGGGATGTGTCTATAATGTAATTGAGTCATGTCATGCCTCGATGTTTCGATCGAGAGTTTCTATAATGTAAATAATTCATGCCAAGTCAACGTGAGTAACCCTCCTATTTTTCAAGGGTTAAAGTCCCCGCAATTCTGCGGCACTAGGGTTGTTAGACTCACCTAGTGAAGTCAGCCCTAGTAGGGTTTAATGAAGTCAAGAATTAGGATAAATAGAGATCTAACCTCTCTATTTATCACACACTCACTCACACTCAGTTATAGCGCATAGCTAAGGACGAAGAAGACATTGGGGCTAGGAAGAAAGAGGTTACTGTTGTTGGGAGATCGTCTTACTATTTTGGGTTTTTACTTTTGGTGTCGATTCTATCTCTGAGGAAGTTATTGGGTTTTCACCATTTTTGGTTTCCCCGAGGAAAAATACTTTGTTCATTGTCTCTTGTGTTTGATTGTTGTGCTTGTTATTCTCTTAGCTAATATAATTCTAGATTAATGTTAAAAATATAACATGGAGCACATGACTTATGAGATTATGTGTTTAGCATAAGATTTGCACCACATGGATTATGAAACTATGTGTTGATCGTAAGCTCTGGAGAAGATATGTAACCCCAAATAGTAATAATGGAAGTGTTGGTTATAAGACCTGGAGAATTCCACTTGATGTTTAGCATAAGCTCTAGAGGATCGGATCTTTGGCCATTGTATCCCTAGGTGTATTGTACAATTGCATCCTAGTATTAGTGTTGAGGGAGAGGCTTTGGAATTGTACAAGTGTAATTCCTATTTGATAGTATTGAGTGTAGAATTTGAATATCACCAGGTGTAACTGTAATTAAGTGTGTTGAGTTGGAAAGACTTTGAATATCACCAACCATCATCATACTTATTTAAGTTGATTAATTGAAATTTTAAATCTACTTCTCATTAAGGACAGGAAGAGATACAATGAATACGAGGTAATCCAACGTGAAAGGAAGATCTAGAGCTATCATTATGGATAAATGTTTTAGGTTTTTTTATTAGTTAAGATAAAATTTCAGTTTAAATTCTTATACATATTGTAGGATAAATTTCTTTCATGTTTATGTTAAGTTAGTTTTAAAATCTTCTATAAATGTAGGGTTTACCCTTTGTTTATTATTTAGTCCTGATAATGTTAGTCACCAAAATTTTCCCAACATATAGAAACAATATTGAATCCATACATATAAACCCTATATCCGAGCACTTGCATAATTTTGTCACACAATATTATAAGATCATAGTAAAAATAAAACCCTTAAGTATAATATTATAGAGCATTCACAAGGGCTCAGAAATTTAACAAAAATAATGACCATCTTCAAATAAACTATCCATTACACAAACTATCAAATAAATGATGGAAAAACCAACTATTAATCCGAGTCACGGACCAGGGATCAAGTCCCTTGGAATCCAAACCCAATGTATTATCAATGTTCCAACACCACTAACTTACTATATAAAATATGTGCAACATTCTCTTCGTAAAATATTAAAATAACTAATAAATGATAGAAAAAACATACAGTAAAGAGACTAACAAGTAAATAAACAATTTACAGTCCAAATAATAACACAAAATCATGGTCCTGGGATCAAATCCCTTAGTGTCAAAACCCACTATAAAATAGGTGCAACATACGCTACTTAAAATCATTAAAATGAATACACATTCATCCACGAAGAATAAATTTCCAACCATCCTCTAAAAGGATAGGACAAAATAATAAACATTGCATATTAGCATTTCCTAGTGTTGAACTATATAAACTATCTAAGCTACAACAAAATAAATAAATCATGACAAAACCACCATTCCTGTAATGAAGGTTGAAATCCTATTAACGTTTCTTGAAAGGATATAAATTAAACATAAACAATAAATTAAACGTAACCAGAGTATAATAACTCTATTCCACCCACTATCGAAATTTCTTAAGAGTTGAATCAAATGCATTTATGTTACCCAAAATTAATGATAAGCAACCCATCATCAAGTCCCATAAACATTGATTGGGAACTTATAAACAAGTTAAATGAAATAAATAACAATAACAACAACCCAACATCGAGTCTGATAAACATTGTATGTGAGTTCTCCTATGTACTATATGAAATAAATACAATATATTGACCATTCCAGAGATAGAGGCTACGGTTACCCAAATAAAACCACCTTTGAAGCCATAGGTTCACACTTTCAGCAATGGCTTTATAACTATGTGTAAACCACATAAAAATGTTGATGTATTTGTAACTTCAAAATGTATTCACTTGTATATATTATTTATTGTACCCTGATGTTTATTGTGGGAAGTATCTATAATGTAATTGAGTCATGTCATGCCCCTATGTTCTGATCAGGAGATTCAATAATGTAAACATGTCATGTAAAGTCATTGAGGTTAACTCTCCATTGTAAGTCAAGGAAATAGTCCCCACATTTGTGTCAAGGTTAACCCTCCTTTTTTATCAGAGGGTAAAGTCCCCACAGTTGTGGTGTACTAGGGTTATGAGACTCTCGTAGAGATGTCGGCTCTAGTAAGTAATTATTAAGTGGGGCCGACATGTTAAAGTGGACATTAAGTGAATGGAAGAATATAAATAAGTTGTGAGGCTCTCTATTTATCACACACACACTCTCTCACTAGGGCGCATGAGTGAGAGAGAAGTTGTTGGGATCAAAGAGAGAGACTACTACTGTTGGGAGATCATCTTTATGTTTCCTGGTTTCACTTTTGGTGTTGATTCTCTCTCTGAGGAAGTTGCGGGGTATTCTCCTTTATGGTTTCCTCGAGGAAAATTATTTGTGTCTCTTGTCTCTTGTGTTTATTGTTGTGCATGTTATTCTCTTAGTTAAAGATCCTAAGATTGTAATTCTAGCTTGAATGATAAAAATATAACATGGTATCAAAGCTAACCTGAGAAGAAGACATCGCACATCTACAGAATATAGGGCTTCTTACTTTTTGGGCCTCTCTCCACAATCCATCAGCAAAAGTATGCTAGGATGACTCTCAATTGAAGGGCGCATCTTTCTGTCGAAGCAGAATTCGATTTCAGACATTTTTAGTTTTTGGTGCAGGAAATTAGGGCTTCTTATAGAAGAGGAATTTTTGAGTGCACCCTGCATAGGATTTCTATCCTCATCAAAATCAAATTTTAGAGACCTGGGTTGAGATGTTTGGTTGGGTGTAACTCCATGAAAGTCAAACCTACTTCTAATCTGAGCTGGGAAAACCCTAAAATATTGAAATGGATACGTTTTGGTACATTAACTATATCTTGGTATTGGAGAAGTATCTGGAGCTGACACTTACATAGGAATAATATAAAATCCTGGTCTACACTATGTCCAAAATTCAGCCTCTGAGTCTCTATATTCTAGGATATACGATCCCTCCAATTTAGGGTTCTAGCCTCTTCTAGGATTCATCCCTAAATTGGACACCTGGGGTGAATTGCTATATCTCGAGATACAAAGGTCCAAATGAAATTTATGAAGATTTTCAAGAAATGGAATGGAATTTACTTTATGTGGTACAATTTCTAGACCCATAGGATGAAATAGTGACACATGCAAGTCCGTACAACTTGGGTCAGCTGAACAGTCCTAAAACATGTCACCTTGGGAAAATGATCGTAAGCCCCAATTGGTGAAACAAATTCTGATGAAACCTATGGTGTTGGAACTGGAACATGCGAGGCTACTTTAATGAAAAATTTTCTACGTAGTGGAGCCATAATTTTTGATATACCATAGAAAAAGTATCAAGATTTTATGTAGAAGAAATTGGTAAACTAGGGGTTCCTATTCTGGGGGCTTCCCTCTGTTGTTTTTAGAAAATGAGTACATTGGAAAGATCACCTTAAAGATTTCTATATTTTTATCCAATTAGATCTTAAAGAGTCCAAGTTTTAAAAATTAGGGTTTCTCTGACAAACCCTATATCATCCAACTCTCGAACCAGGACAAAGACCTCAAATCGGTAAGATCTAATCTTTTGCTATTCTCATTTAAGGTTCTCATTTCAAAATGATCTATCACTTTAGCTTGATCAAAAGCTTGGTGAAGTTTACAACTTCCAAACATGGAATTATATGATCTCTCTGAAGAAAATGAATTGGACACCTACATGAGTAGAGAGGTTCCAGTTCCAGAGGGAGACG
Source organism: Pseudotsuga menziesii (assembly GCA_001517045.1). Classification (NCBI taxonomy): domain Eukaryota; kingdom Viridiplantae; phylum Streptophyta; class Pinopsida; order Pinales; family Pinaceae; genus Pseudotsuga; species Pseudotsuga menziesii. The sequence continues at coordinate 102,661 of LPNX010143151.1, read as the reverse complement.
AGGCTCAAAGCCTTACACAAGAAGAACTTGGGAAAGGCCAAGAAGATCATTGATGATTCAATCACGGATCAACTTGTACCATAAGTGTCTTCCCTAAAGACACTAAAGATGTTAGATTTGTTGACCAAGTTATTTGAATGGAAGAACATAAATTAGGATATAACCTTAAGAAACCAGTTGGAGAATGTGAAGATCCATAATGCAGAGACCATACAGTCATACTTTACAAGGGTCTCTCAAATCAAAGAACAACTTGAAGTGGTAGAAGAAGTAGTGGAAAATGAATAAGTTGTGATAACCAACTTGAATGACCTTCCAGGATCATGGGATTCATTCATTTGAGGAATGTGTGCCAGAAGGAAGTGATTACTTTCAACAAACTCTGGGCAGTAGAAGAAGCTCGACTCATAATAAGAGAAGAGAAGATGGGAGAAACTTAATATGAAGCTCTCACCATCCAAAGAATATCCCTCAAGCGATGAGGAATATGAAGGACTTAATTCTTGAAGAACCTCTTATCCATCTTGAGCATTTGGATAATAAATGATGAAGTCATGAACGAAGAAGATGATGAAGTGGAAGGATCAAGGAGTCTACCCACAAAACAAATAAAGATAAGTATTCAATTGTCATTTCGTGATATTGTTTTTGTTATGCATTTTTTTATATTTAGTTGATGTATTATGCATGATAGAATGTTTGCATTAATGACAGTATACTACTAATATGCATGTGATGGATAAGTAGCTCATGGTGCTATACAACTCTCCATTGCTACATATCTAGAATGAGGGCCTCTTTGCTGACATATTGGATTAGTGCACAATCTCAATGTTGTCTTGGTAGATATGGAAGGCATCTAGAAAGTTACCATGAGATATGGATGGATGTTGTATAGGATAAAATAGTTGCATGATCATATATTTATGCATAAGAATTTCCCATTATGAATATGCCTTATGGAATGTTTCTAACCATACAAATGCATTTGACTTATAGGGAAGATCGCGTACAATCACCTACAAGCAAACAAGGACGAGACTTGTTTCGAAGAACAAGTGATGACAGTTCAAGATGAAGAAGAATATGATGAACGCAGTGACATCATTGATGCAGAACCTTCCAGCTATGAATAGGTAGCCAAAAAGAAAGGGAATACCAGTTCAAGAAGAGTGATGTCTAGGATGCAGTATAGAGACCTGAAGAGAAGTTCGTAGTTCCATCATGTAGTAGATGGAAACATCATGGGATAAAAGGAAATATTCGTAGCACGAGGCATAGAATACGAAGAGACATTTGTAGCCACTAGAAATACACATGACAGGAAGAATCATTTGCTACAAGGTTGAAGATGAAAATCTATAGAGGATCACAAGATCACAGATGGGTGCAAGAAGAACTTTTGAAAAATTTCAAGATAGAGGATCTTGGTATCCAATGATCCTAGATGGACACATAGGATATTAGTAGTAGAGAAAGCTACTTGTCACTCCGATATAGAATGTTTCATTGCAAAGAGTACGAAATACAGAGGGAGAATGATGCTTTGCTTCAGAGGGAGTGACTGCAAAAGATCCTGAGGTTCCACATGGTATGACAGGATGGACAAATTGCTAATGAATCTAGGATTTACTAAGAGTAAAGAGGATTCCAACCTTTGCTTCAAGTTTGAATGAGGAAGACCAGTGATGCTCCTGTTATTTGTTGATGACTTGTTCCTGACAAAAAATAGGAACTTATTAAATTTGCAAGAAGGAGACTTGCTGCCGAGTTTGAGATGAAGGACTTGTGGATGATGGACTACATTATAGGCATGGAGGTGTGTACAAGGGAAGTATGCTTGACCAAACCTATGGCATCGAACCTGAAGCTATAAAGTAATGCTTCATCATAGAAGGTTGATGCCATGATGGATTGCCAGAGGATTTACCTGACAAATATGACACCAGATATTTGCTTTGTTGTGAACACATTGAGACATGTTCACCTGATGGTTGCAAAGCATGTAGTGAGGTACCGAAAGGGTACCGTTGATTATGGGCTCAAGTATGAGGTGAATCAGAAGATTAACCTGGAGGGTTATGTGTATTCGTATTGGGTAGGCAGTGCCATTGATAGGAAGAGAACTTCAAGGTGCTACTTCACTATGAGATCAAGTATCACTATATCATGGATATGGTGTAGAGAGGAGTAGTGAAGCTCCCGTATGTTGTGATAGACAAACAAATAGCTGATGTGTTGACGAATCCATTGGCCAGAGTGAAGTTTGAATACTTTAGGGAGAAGCTTGGTGTTCTCCAAATCGAGGTTCCCTCCAAGGGGAAATGATGAGACCTAGAACCATTCTGACATGGTGAGAGGATCAAGTTCTTTCCATGGTCATATGTAAGGGTTGAGCCATTCTATCATGGTGAGAGGATTGGTTCCTTCTGTTAGTGCCATAAATTTTTCTCAGACTACAGAAGAACAAGCCAACACAATCTCAATAAACACAATTAAGTAAAATAGGTCTTTTTAGGGTTTTGGTTGTACAGTTTGTAAACAAGAGGGCATAAATTCATGAAACTAAAGAAAACACTAAATCATGAACAATTTAAAGACTGAGATGCATAACATATAAAATATAAACCAGAAACAATAATCACAACACTCAATTCCACCCACAGTCAAGAAGCATTTCATGCATAATAACCTTAAACAAGAAATGAGTATATCAATTGAGTGATTAACACAAATTAGAAATGAAACCAGTCAATAGGTTAAATAGGGCTTATAGTTGCATATATTTCATAATCAGTCACTCAAAAATACATAAGATTTTTTACACTTATCTCATAAACCACGGCTTGATAGCCTCCCCTTGCAACAAAAATCGAACCCTGGGTCCTTTTTTGACCTTTCTTTTATCTTGTTTTCTTAAAGTCAGTTACATAACTGAACAAACTACCTTTAAGTCATACTCCCAAATTTTTCAATAAGGCTTATCATTACAAAAATAAAATAACGTTTTCACAAACTAACTAATAACTACTATTCTTGAAGCACTTTACAAGTCCTTTGCTGCATTTGCTAAAAGAGCAATTCCTTCTAAAGCTTGAGTCTTCCTTCTTGCCCTCTGGTGCTTTGCTTCCAAATCTTCAACTCTTTTTGTCACCTCCTAATTCTGATATGTTAGCTCTTGAATAGTTTGTTTTAGTTCTATAAACATGCTATGAGTCTGTATTTTTCTTTTTAAAGCCTCCTTATAAACTGTAATCAATTCCAGATAGTGACTATTTATCTCTTCGAGATATTCTCTCAGTCTTCTATTGGAAGTCACTAATCCTTCATTTGTCTCCTGGAGGTACTCAATATGATATTTGTACTGTTTGATATTTCTATGCAAATTCTCATTTTCAGAATCAATGCACTTCCATTCTGATGATGGATGCATTTCTTCTTGAATCCAAGGGATTTTTAACTTCTTGAAAATCTTCTCATCTTCTTCCATTTTCACCGTCATGGCCATGGGAATTTCTGAATACTTTTTAGCTTCAATACTGCATTGTGTTGATTGCTTAGCAACCCTTCCTTTTTATACACAAGAGCTTGATATAACTAAATGTTGTTTCTTTAAATCACTTTGATGCTGATTTAAAATCACCTTCTTTTGAACTTCCTCAAATATCTCTGAAATTTTTGTCTCAGTTAAAGCTGATTTGTTTTCTGAAACCATTGGTTTTTTACCTTTCATATCCTTCTCTTTTTTATCTTCAATGTCTTCTAATTCTTCCTGAGATGAAGAATCCTCAATTTCTGTAATCTTCTTTTTAGCTAGTTTAGGGTTTAAGAGTTTCTTCATATTCAATTTGAGTTTGTTTTTTGGTCTAGTCTTGGGCCTCCAAGATGTTCCAATTTCTCCTAACATTCTTAAAACTTTACCTTGATGCTTGATAGAAGCTAGTTGGACAACTTTTCTTTTTATCCCTTGTGACATTGCTTCTTCTTCAGATTGTGTATGTATCTTATGTTCAGTATGAACCCTAACTTCATGAGACAATCACTTTTCTTTTTCTTCAGAGAATACTGTAATAGGAACTTGCTCCTATTCTTTCACATCTTCCTTTAAACCTTGGTTCAGTTTTGCATGAAAAATATTTTCTACAGGGTCCACCTCCTTCACTTTTGGCTTTGATATTTCATTCTCTTCAATATTGGTTTGTTGTTCAATTTCAACATTTTTATCTTCTTGAGTCACATATTTTTCTAGTTCATTATCCTCTTCATTCTTGACTGAGACTTTCATTTTTAGCTTCTTGACCAGCTTCTGACCTTTATTCAATTGTCTCTTCTGAGCTTGATATTCTTTCTTTGTTTGAAAACCAGACCAAAATAGGAAATAATCCCATGTATTCTCCCTCTTTCGAAGCACGGTATTTATGACTAGCTTTATAAGCACATGATGAAACGCATATTTTTTACTGTGATATGGATTCTACTTCACCCTGCTAGACATCTTTTGTAAAATTTTAAAGAAAAATAATGGAAGATTCATTTTTTCTTCATGGCTTAGATGCTGCAAAAACCTAAAATGATACTTGAAAACAAATTCAAATCTCCCTTCACAAGTGATATAACTCTGCAGGATTTTGATTGGCTCTATCCATTCCGATTTAAATTTTTGAATATGTACCCCTTTACCCCAATCTTCTACCACATCTTGAAGTAAGTATTTATGTGCATCAACGGTGAAAGGCTCTTTTTTAAACCAGTATTATCCTTCATCTAGGATCCCTATAGCTTCTTATAACAATTCTATGGTCAACTTGAACTTCAAAGTATCAAAAGTAACAATATCATTATCCAAACACTGAGAAAATTTATAAAATACTTCTATGTGATACCCCTCAATTCTTTAAAAAAAGCTTAACCATTCGGCCTCTACAAACAATCTTGCACGATCTGGAAAAGTCTGAAGGTTCTGGTCTATTGGTTTTACCACTTATTTTCATTTCAAATGACTATCAAATTGATTCTTTCAGTAAAACAAACTCTAATTCTATTCAAATATTGACAATTTGACAGACAGTGCTATATTGGGAAACCAAACCCCCAAACTAAACTTTATCTCTTAAACTGATGAATGTCTTAATTCTATTGACAGGTAATTCAACATCTAGTATGAATTAGGTTTACATAATAACAATCTTCATTAAATTCCATTATTAATCCTCTGTTTAGTATAAACCCAAATACATGAAATTTGATATCAATTCGCAGGCTACATGTCAGAGTGGTGAATCCAAGTGCTAGAATTGTGTTTTCTTTTCTATTAGGTGTCTAATTTCATTGCTTAATCTTCGTTGACCGCCACGATAGTTCCAAATAGTTGCCCCTCAAATCCCTAATTTTATGACCTGCTTCAAAACTTGATTAGAAATTGCTAACACTTCGCCAGGAACTCATTTGATTCTTCATGCACTTCACGAGATACGAAATTCAAGGCGAATTTGCCTCATCATTTTTAATTATCATTATTCCATCACTCTGCACTAGACCACCGCAACTTTCCCTAATGATGAATTGCTTGAAGTATTAACACCTGTCACAATGATCATTCTGGATAAGAACATGTATCAAATCCATTAGCAAGTATGAATGACATCTCGCTTGCGTGAATTTCCAAAATTTTGAACCAAAAATCATGATTTTTGAACAACACGATTTTCTTGTAGTGTGTGTGTGTAACGTTTTTAGGCTTGTGTTACAAGAAAATCTCTTTCAACTATTTTCAAAAATACAACTCCTAGCAATGATTTAAATCTGGTAAAATGATCTAGATCAAAACTTTATGATATTTTTAGGACCATTTTAGTTCATATAAACATTCTATAAGCCCCTCAACTAAGAATTTCAATAAATAAAATCAAAATTGGAAAATAAAATTAAGAAATCATCTAAATACAAACATGAAAATTAAAGGAAAAAGATGAAAGCTAACCTAAGAACCAAATTTTTTAAGAGAAATGAACAAAACCAAGTTTCAAAACATACACAAATACATTAAAAATGAGAAGCAAAAATAGGCTATAACACTTTCCATGTCAGATGTGAGTGTTGAGCCATTCTTATGTGACTGTAGGATTGGTTCCTACATGATCAGATATAAGTGTGAATGCCATTCTTAGAATGGAGGCACCTGGCTAGTTACTAGGAATACTCATCTTAGTGCTGAGTTTCCATTTTCTAGGAGAGTGGAGGAACTTGGTCAGTTACCGAGAATACTCAGTCTGGGACTGAGGGCCATTTTGATATGATGGAGGGTTCTAGTCTCACATTATTAGATATAAGTGCAGGGCCATTCTGATGTGATTCAGGGATGTGTTCCCACTTGATCAGATATAAGGGCCGATACCATTCTCTTGGAGAATGGAGGCACCTATTTAGTTACCAGGAATCCTTAGTCTAGGACTGAGATCCATTCTGATGCGGTGTGTTTGTGCATGGTCAGATGTAAGTGCACTGGCCTTCTGATGTGGTGTTTTCAAACATTATCGGATGTAAGTGCAGATCCCTTCCGATGCGGTGTGTTCACACATGGTCAGGTGTAAGTGCAGAGCCCTTCTGATGCAGTGTGTTTTCACATGGTCGGATATAAGTGCTAAGCCATTCTAGCGTGATGTGTTTACACATGGTCAGATGTGAGTGTTGGGCCTTTCAGACAAGATGAGGTCAGATGTGAGTGTTGGGCATGCCTTTCTTACAAGATGAGGCCATATGTAAGAGTTGGGTGGGTCATTCTGACTTAGGGCCAGATATAAGCATTGAAGACCTACATGAAGGATAGGCCTACAACCATCATGAAAAAGGGCTGGCTCTGCAGAACATCCTGTGATGAGAAGAATGAAGAGATATCACCATTTGATTGAGATAAAAGAAGCATTAATGATGACGATGATTAAGTGATGATCCAGTAGTGATGATCCAGACTTGATGATGATCCAGTAGTGACAATCTAGATCAAGCAGTGATGATCCAGTAGTGATGATCCAGCAGTGATGATCCAGCAGTGATGACCCAGACTTGATGATGATCCAGTGATGATCTAGATCAAGTGATGATACACACTTGATGAAAATGACTTGACAATGAAGATGACTTGACGATGAAGATTACTTGAAGATGAAGATGACTTGAAGACAAATATCACTTGATGATGATTTAGATGATACAGAGAATAAGTCTTGTTCTAATAAATTGTGTCGAGAGAATACCTTTCTATTTAAGAGGGAGTGTTGACGTATTTATAACTTTGCAATGTAATCACTTGTATATCTTATGAATTGTACCCCAATGTTTATTCTAGGAAGTATCTATATTGTAATTGAGTCATGTCATGCCCCGATGTTCCAATCAGGAGATTCAATAATGTAAACAAGTCATGTAAATTCATTGAGGTTAACCCTCCATTGTATGTCGCGGTAATAGTCCCCACATTATTGTCAAGGTTAACCCTCCTTGTTGATTAGAGGGAAAAGTACCCATATTTGTTGGGCGCTAGGGTTATTAGACTCTCCTAGAGATGTCAGCACTAGTATGTAATTGTTAAGTGAGGATGACATGTTAAAGTGGACATTAAGTGAACGAAAGAATATAAATAGAGATTGAGCCTCTCTATTTATCACACACACGCTCACTCAGTGGGGTGCATGAGTGAGAGAGAAGTGGTTGGGATTAGAGAGAGAGACTACTACTATCAAGAGATCATCTTTTTGTTTTTGGGTTTTACTTTTGGTGCCCATTCTATCTCTGAGGAAGTTGCGGGGTTTTCTCCTTTATGGTTTCCCTGAGGAAAATTCTTTGTGTCTCTTTTCTGTTGTGTTTATTATTGTGCATGTTATTATCTTATTTAAATATCCTAAGATCGTAATGCTAGCTTGAATGATAAAAATATAACAAAAAATATATTGGATAGAGCTAGGACTTTCCCTCTACTACGATACAGAAACAAAATAAATATTTCGATACAATGTATAATTCACAACAGTAAGGAAATTATCAAATATTTAAATAAAGAAAGAAGCTATGGATTTTCCCTTTGTCTCTATACAGAAGCGAAACACCAAATTGAAAACAACTAATATAAATTAAGAGAGGTAAAATCCCATTAACGCTCAAGATTTCATAGAATACGTGGGAATAAACCCAAATTATATGCACATTTAAGTAATATTATGAGCAAACGTTATTATATTTCCATTGCTCGTAATGACACTCATATATTAGAACCCTCATATTAAAATTAAATACAGTTGTCTCAAAAATGATCTGCCAAAATAAACTAATTAAATAATAAGATCACATTTTCCAGTTACACTCTTGATTACACGAAACTCCAATTTAAAGGAAAATGAAAATTTCTTAAACCAATCAACATAGCACCCATATCAAGATATCTCTTCCACCATTAAAAGTCTTCCAAGGCTTTAAAACTTAAAATACAACTTCATAAATTAAACCAGTGAAGAGTCGGTAGCGTAAAACAAGAAACCTCCATGAAAATAAAAACATAAGGTTTTATATGAACACGATATATTCACCATAGTCATTACAATTTTTAAAAAACCTAAACATGCCATAATTATTAATCCAAGCCCAAAACCATGAATAGTATGAGTTTCATTCTACCCCAAACCATGGAAATTTCCCAAATGGCAATCCTTTACAAACTACTGACAAAGAACCCGAACTACTTTCAACACCACATACAACAAAATAGATGGTTGAAGGTCCTTGTGTATGTGATTACCAATAATTTGCTTGATGACCATCACACTTCCACAATCACAAGTTGCTCCACATCGAAACCTACAGCAAAAAGTAGAAGTGCATCAGAAGTATGCTATAAATAAATACCAAAACGAATGTCTAATAATTATAAACCACAGAGATGTTTTGCATACCTGTCAAGAAATTTGAATAAAAATTGTGATCATGCCTCTACCTATGAAACACCAGCAATGGATCTCTCTCCCTTACCCAATTAATTCCCCATGCAAAAAGGAGGAATCAAAACCCTAGCAATGAGTTTTAATATTGGTGGCAGGGTGAGGGAATCCAAGCAACCTTCACAGGGGATCATTTAAATGCGAAATCTTATAATCCACTAAATATTTGATCTTTAGCCTATTCCTTATATTTTTATGCTCTTGTTATTTTGGTTAAGTTTTGTACCATACAAAACTTAAAGCCTTAGTGTTAGGGTTTTAAAACATTTTCTTCTAGGTGCTAGGTCTTGTTCCTTTTTCTTTTACACACATACACCGTAGGATTAGCAACAAAACACCTGCAATAACCATGGATACATCATGCATTAGTTCATGAGAACTAAGAAATCCCAAACCATAGGATTTTATTTCCTTTCTGAGTGAGTCATTAGGTAAAATTCATCCACTCCTCCCCTTTAGATGCAAAGGTAACTTAGCCTCATCATTTAGAAAATAAATACTAATTTGCGTAAAATCACATCCACTATAAAGAAGCAACATCATAGAATTATTAAACCAAATAAGAACAACAAGATACAAGTACACAACGCATAAGTAAACGACAATAAACAACATCGTAAACATAATAGGACGTAATATCCTAATTAAAGAATATCATAACAAAGGATATAGGTAAAGTTCCTATTAATTTTTTACAATTCTGAAGTTAAGAATAAGATGCCACTTATATCTTAGCAATGATATTGACCCTACCATTTTTTTTTACATATTTTAGGGACATTACATATCCTCATACATCCCACATATATCATTCCTTCTTAACTTACAAAAGATACAAGACTTATATATATACAACATCATATGCCCAAGTCATATGTAGGGAATGTTGAAACATAAGCCTGTATCACATAAACATTATGATTAAGAAGTGTAGTTAGGGGTAGCTCCAAAGATCTAGGCTTAATTCCTAGATAAGAAAACCATTATCATAATGAATTTAATCCTTAACATCACCTTGACAAATGTTGCAACCAAGTTCTTTATGAGCTGAGGATAATCCTATCGTCAAACAATTAAAAAGTTTTAGTTAATCTTGTGCATCCAAAGGAATAATAAATAAGAAATATGTTATCACTAAGAAGGACACTTGTGATGAGTAAGAATGGTAATTTATAAACATTAATTTCTTTTTTATTTATTTAAGAATTTTAAAGGTTTATGGTAGTACTTCTCATTAGATTCATAGTGGAAAGTAGAATATCACTATTGATCACTTCAAAAGTGTGTCAAGACTCACCTCATATCGTGTAGAAAAATTACCCACTCGAACATCTAGAAGATTGCTTAAGAATCGCGGCTAAATTCACCGTAGGTGAGTTTACAGTATGTTCAAATGATATCCACCAGATATCTTGTGTATCCTTTTACGCTTGAATGATAGAAACCATTCCATTCCTAAATTTCTAGAAACTCTCGATCGCTCGGTGTATTGCTTGGAAGATTGTAACATACCCCAAATACCTGAAAAACATCCTAAGGTGGTAAGTATAAAATTTATTTTTATAAAAACATTTAAGCACACAAAATAAATTAAACTTATTTTTTACTTAATAATAACCATTCTTTTAGGATTACTACATACCAAATACAACCACTTTAATGCTAACCTATATAGACAAATCTTATTGAATAATATAATAAGACACAACCGCTACATTAGTTCCATAATGATCCTTCAAATGAGATATCGATTACAAGTTATCCTCACAAATTATCCTCATCCTTTAACAATGGTTAACACCCTCCATATCGAGATACCATATTTTATACCAAATCTCCTCGGTGAAACCGTGGGAGATGAGGTAAGAGTCTCGTGAGTGGAGCAAAAAATCAAGGTCAGATTTTCATTAGATGGTAAAAGAAGCAAATTAAAAAGTATGCACATATACAACTGATTTACTCTACATTGTCTTTCGAGAGTTATCCCAATGTCTTCTTCACCATTGGGACATAGCTTATGTATACACCACTTAAATTCATGTAAATGAACATACATATTAGTGCTATAAAGCATATTATAAACATAAGCTACATACTAAGCTTGAAATCATTATAAAAGTAGTTCCCTAACAAATCTAGCTATTGCAGATACTACTTAAATATGAATATAGGTGTGCGACTGAAACCATTTCTTTGACTTTCCTTCCAACCATAGGATTCATTTAACATATGTTTATCCTTCTAAAACCACCCCGAGTTGGACGACAAATCCACTAAGGTAAGGCTATAGACAGAAAATCTCCAAGTGTCAAGTTAAGATAGTGTTCTAGCCAAGGGGATATCTTTCCTATGAGTATGAGACATAGAATTCTTAGTCATCATAGGTTTTGAAAATTAAACCATTAATCATGACTAATGCTTCATCATGTTTTGTTTATAAAAAATAGGGGCATGTGAACCATATTGCTTAATTGGATGGAATCTACCCAAAATTCTAGAGTGCAACTCCATTAGTAAAAATAAACTATTCTACCATTTATAACAACAATTTTCCCTACCATTATTCATACTATAAGACATTTATAAATTACCCATTACATTCAAGATGATAAGTTCATAAACTACTTCGTTGGATATCCATATAATGAGATAGGGATCTTCCCACAGTTAGTGTGTGTATATATATAATGAAATATACTCTTATACCATTTATTACCGAATTCATTTCATGATTATCCTAATATATGAACTTCTTTCCATTTAAAAAGTACAATTAAAAATCAATAAAATAGTCACGCTTACCCTGTGCTTTATTTTAATGTAACATTTGAAAAGTCGGCTAATTACAAAGGTATTATCACAGCGTCAAACTCCTCCCTTTTTGAAAAATATTAAGGGTTTATAAAATATTAAAAGGAATCCAAAGAGAAACCAAATCAGATCTGAGATATTATTAGATCGAAGGTTTAAAATTAAGTTCCATTCCTTCACAAAATTTCACTCCACCTCCATAATTCGTAGACATTGGGCGTTGGATATATATAAATGATTAAAAATATATTTCTTATAAGAAATCATAGGAATCAATAATATAATTACACATTCAGATCCAACATATATTCAAACGAAAAAATTCAAGAAGCAATCTATAATTCTATATTCATATCCATAATGTATTTAAAAGGAAATCGTAGGCACCCAAAAAATTAATCCAAGGCATGGATCTAATTGCAAAATGCAGGAAGTCATAAATGATCAAAACTTATAAAAACATAGAAATTAATTCCATGACTATAATTTATCAAATCAGATGCACAAAACATAGTTTAGATCATTGTAATGTCCCTTTTTTAATTTTTTACCAAAATGCCCAATTTTCCAATTTTTTCACAATTTTGGCTCTTGACTAGTTTTAGTGTCTTGGTCTGCAAATCAGCCCACTTGCTCCCAAATATTTAGAGAAGGTGCATGAATGATATAATAACTTAATTAATATATTTAGGTATTTATTATGGCTCTCCAATCACTTCTGCAAGTCTGTACTAAATTCTGAATAAGATAGATGATTTTACTGGCTATTTTGGGCTCCAATCCCCCACGGGGTAAGTGGTAGAAATGGATTCCAAAATGTAAAGAAACTGAATAGAATTATTAAATTGAATCTGGGAATGTGTATAATACATTATCATATACTCATATTCATAACCAATCGACCTCCGATGGTTGTTATCACTTCTTTCAATCAAATATAAAAAACTAGTTTTGGACCCTTGGGGAAATGAGGTGTAGTTTGCTCCAATTGTTATGAAATTCGACCAAATGGAAACAAATTCTAAGTTAATGAACATGAAACACATAATAGTTTAATTACATTCCATTATTCATAAATAATCAATAGTTAATACATCCATTCGAATCCATCAAGATTACAAGAGTTTACAACAAGGTAGTGGGGAAATGGCACTGTTTCATCATTACTGAGCAATAATACATGATATTTATTGGACTTAGACATGATATATTTATGAAATTAAAAACCATAGAATTTACATCAGAATACAAACTACTAGATCAAGGTAATCTCCCTCAAAGAGATGAATAGCTGACCAAATGCGCCTCACTCCATAGAGCTGAAATATGGTGAAAAAACTTGAGATGAAAGGAAGAACAAGTTGAACTTGATATGTCAAAGATATGATTTATATTTCACCTATAATTTATGAATCCATTGAATATCCATGAAATACTTGATTTTCCTCTCCAAACACCAACTAGGATGGGAATTTTTCACCCTCGAAATTGGCTAAGGCATGAACTAGTCATCCACTAGCTCTCTTTCTTCACAATAACAATTTTCACAAATGATAAAAAAAGGCCTTCTCATATATTATCCCTACATTTTATAAAAATTATTGTACTTTTAAGGTTCCAAATCCATCCATAAAATAAATTCATGTCTAATTGGTGTGGCTGCTCATGCTATGCCATGTGGCCTCTAGGTTTCATCTTCCCTCTTCTCCCAAATTCAAGTAGGAAACTCTTGGCCTTCTCTGTAATACCCCAATTTTGACCCTATTTTCATTTAAATAATATGATTTAAATAATCATGGTTTAGAGCTAAGAAAAATCCCCACCATTGATTTATTGTTTATGTTTCGAAAATTAAGGTTGAGCCGATGGTATTTTATGCTAGCTAAAGATTAAAAGAGATGGACATTATGTCAAGTTTGCAATTTTTAATTAAAAACCTACAGCCAGCTGTGTCAACGCAACCAAATGATATGGGGGAATGATTTTTCCTAAGGATGGGGGGGGGGGATTGGAAGAGTGGGAATAAATTCGAATCGGGTAGATCACCACTTCGGGAAAAACGTTTTTTAAATTTTATTGGGCAAGAAAACACCAAAAAATACTACCTTTGCCTCACTCATGGGTGTTTCACCTTTCCCTCCTGATTTTGACTTTGTAAAATGTTTTTGTAAACCAAATGTAATATCCCAAATTTTGTACCTACCATTTATAGTCATGATCCTATTGATCATAATGATTATATAGATGTTTTATTTTATATTGGGTCGAACACCCCACTGCTTATGAACATGATGATTGTTTTTGTATATTGGGTGTAAGCCAATTGTTGATGATATATATGTATATATATGTTGGTTGTATTGAGCGTCGACCCTGAAGCACATGATTGATGAAATGTTTTGTGTTGGGCGGGGACCCTGAAGTAGATGATCGATGAGATGTTTTGTGTTGAGCGAGAAGCTCTGAAACACATGAGTACTTACATTTGTGTTGAGCATAAAGCTCTGGAACACATGAAAATATAATTTGGAAATGTTGGGAATAAGCTCTGAAGCATTTGATGTTGGTGTTGAGCATAACATCTGGAGCATCAAATCTTTTGCCATTGTATCCCTAGGTGTATCGTACAATTACATCCTAGCATTTAGTGTTGAGCGAGAGCTCTGGAATTGTACTATGTTTGTAACTCCTTGTTATAACCATTGAGTATGGGCTATGGTCAGCGCTAAGGGTTACTGAAAATATTAAAATCACCTCCGAGTGAAAATGACTCGAGAATAATATTGATCTCATCATACTTAATTTTAAGTGATTAAATGAAATTTCAAATTTATGTATTCTTATCAAGTACTGAAGAACTACCACGTTATATGAGGGAAAGCCAACATGCAAGGATATTTAGAGTTGCCTAGCCTAGTAGACCTGAGCCATCTATCTGCTTGACCTTCATAAAAAAGTGTTGTTAAGTATATGGATCATGACAGATGATGCCCGAAGACAAATGTTAACAAGTATTTTAATACTATGTATTTTATACATAGTATCTATAAAGAATTAACTATGATTAATTATATAATTGAATAAAGAAAGAAGAGAGGTTGCACCAATTATTATTTATTATTAAAAGATTAATAAATAGTGAAATATCTATGAAAGACTAACTAGGAACTAGTTAAAAGTTCCTAGGTTAAGAATTGAAAATTACCCCAGTAAATTAAAAAGGGTTAAATCAAGAAATCAAGGATTTCTTGATTTAACTATCAATTTGACTGAAAAGTCTATCTATAAAGACTCAAGCCAAGCAAAGGCTTGGGGTTCTGATTTTATCTTGAAGAATTAATATTCTTGCTATTTTTGGCTCTCAACTATTTTCCTGGAGAACTTTATCCTTAGGAGCTCTAAGCTACTTGCATGTTTGAGTCGAGCTCGGGGGGATCCGGATTAGAACCAGGAATGGTTTCGGGTCATGACTGGGTGGAACATGGTAGTTCCCAAGTGATTTTCTCATCAAACAGAGGTCATATCTGCATTGCAATGTTAATGCTGGTTATTTGAGTGCGCAGGTTCAACCATTAACACATCTTCAAGATCAGGCATGAAGCCCTAGCCTCCCTATTCTATTTTTCTAAATTAATTACTGGATTTGCTAGGTAAATGATTTCAATTCATTTCCTAACCCTAGGTCTTGAATTCTCTAGTTATAATCTGCTAGGGTTTGTATTTTCTTTAATACTATGTTTAGGTTGTAAAATTTATTACATGTTGTACATTACCAGGGTTTGTACTTTTGAGTTGATTTCTGTATTATTTCCATGTTTAGTTTATGTGTACTATTTCTAGGTTTGGTTACCAGTTAACATATTATTGTTCTACAGGTTGCATCACTCTACTGACATATTTCATTTGTCAACAAAGGGTTGTTTTAAATTTAAATTTTGTTCAGAAGTACAGGTTAAATTTATATAGCAATACATATATAATAGTATTCCAATATTTTTATAATTAATTCACTATTTAAGTTATTTATAAACTAAAGTACAAAATTTGAATATTCTAAACTAAATCAACTAAGTACAGACAAAAACTAAATCTACGATAATAACTCATTAAAGACATTCAAGGTCTGTCTGAACAAGTACAATTAAATATCTTAACGTTCCATTAAATAAACATAATCATAACTAACCAAATAGAGAAGGCATCCTGGCCATCCATGTGGTACAATATCAAACCTCTCTCTTATTATATAAATTCCATAGTCCAAATCGCTTAGTCATTAATCGCATCCATTTACATAACTCAAATGTTAAAATCCACAGTCATATAATTACAATCATCCTTTTATAAAAGCATAAAGTGTTTAAAGGTCCCATATAAATCTACACACAACCATCGCATCACATTAAACAATTTATAACTAAAACCCATTTTGCCAACAAAGGTCACGACATCAAATCCTATGGATGTCCGAACTCAAGGCACAAACATTAATAATAAACCATAAGCATTTTATACACAAACAGTAAGCAAATCGCATAACCATCTTTATACAATCCATGCTTTACATCTAATATATGTGGGCTGCATTTTAAACTGTGTCAAATTCCATATAAACAACAAAGCATATGCTAACCGTGAGGTCGTAGAGACCCTAGCTATGGCCTCGACCAAGTTTCCAATCTAATCACACAGTCACACTATAATAACCAAATTGATATCGTGGGTTTTCCATAACCTTGCCTATTACAACCATATCCTTTTAATAAACACATTACATATTAAAATTCCAACTAAAGCTATCCCAGTAGTTGGGAGAGGCACATGCCATTCATGGAATGGCCTGCACCCATGCTGAGCCTTTACAAAACCAAAGTTCAATACTATGCTGAAACACAGTCTCCTCTAACGCTAACGTAGAGCATACGGTGGCAAGCTAATGGGCTACGACACCATTGTAACGATGGTGTAGCCCATGGCATAACGCCCCAACGTCTAGAAGCTCTCCCAACATTAAATAAAAACAATATAAATAGGGTGCTATGCATATCTCCAAAAACCAAAACTGTTAAAATGATATATAGAGTAAATTATACATGCTTTAAGCCACAATCAAACCAAGTAAATTCCACATGTTAAAATGCAGCATTTAAAATAACTACATAGTCCCAATTTTACACAGTAAAATCTATTATAAATGATGAACGAAATTGTATATACCAAAACACATTACAGTCTTTACATAAAATCCAACGGGCAGTGTATTTACACAGTGAGGCGTGAATTCATAAGCAACGAATGCCCAAATCCCTTTCCAAGTTTGTTCACAAACCTCGATGGCATTAATGGCACCAGTTGGTGAGCATTAATGCATCCATAAACCCTCACCATAATCTTGTGGATCAATGTTATACCATATACCAACCAAGTCATAAGTTTAAACCCTTTATCCTATACTTTCACCACCTTCATATGTTAGCATAGGCTTAGTGCTAATGACATCGTATTTATACCATAGTCTCCCCACCTTATAGTATACGCAGAGCTGAACACTATAATATAGTGTTTACAAAGTCATCCCCTTAGCATCAAGTTTTATGTTATCACATGCCCCTTTGCTAGATCATATAGGTAGTGTATGCGCTTAGGATTTTACTCTAGGTTTTCTAGTATTTAGGAGTCATCGAAAATATAGTATGCCATGATGCCGTCGCTAGGAAGAACAAGCATAGTTTTTCCAAACTCGTTGTTAGATTTTTATCATTCAAGCTAGCATTGTGATCTTAGGATCTTTAACTGAGAGAATAACATGCACACCAATAAACACAAGAGATAATAGACACAAAGAATTTTCCTTGGGGACACCATAAAGGAGAAAACTCCGCAACTTTCTCAAAGATAGAATCAGCACCAAAAGTAAAACTCGAAAACATAAAGATGATCTCCCGATAGCAGCAGTCTCTCTCTTTGATCCCAGCTTCTTCTCTCTCAGTCATGTGCCCCAATTTGTGAGTGTGTGTGTGATAAATAGAGACACTCACTCTCTATTTATATTCTTTCATTCACTTAATGTCCACTCCAACATGTCGGCCTCACTTAAAAATTACTTACTAGAGTCAACATCTTTAGGAGAGTCTAATAACCCTAGTGCCCCACAAATTGTGGGGACTTTACCCTGACTTACAATAACTCAACTAGGGTCGAATTCTCTAGGATAGTCTAATAACCATAGGGCCCCACAACTGTGGGGAATTTAACCCTTTTACAATAGGAGGGTTACCCACAATGACTTGACATGACTTGTTTACATTATTGAACCTCTCGATAGGAACATCGGGGCATCACATGACTCAAATACATTACAGACACTTCCCAGAATAAACATCAGGGTACAATACATAAGATATATAAGTGAATACATTCTGAAGTTACAAATACATCAACACTCCCTCTTAACTAGGAAGGTATTCTCTCAACACAATTTATCAGCACAAGTGTTGTTCTCTGTATCATTTGGATCATCATTGAGTTCTCGTCATCTTCCTCTTCATCATCTTCATTTGGATTTGGATCATCACTAAATCTAGATCATCATCCCTAAATATGGATCATCATCACTCGATCTGTATCATCACTATTGGATCATCATCATTGGATCTGGATCATCATCACTGGATCTGGATCATCACTCAATCCAGATCATCATCATAGGTGCTATCTCATGATTCTTCTCATCACAGGAAGTTCTACAAAGCCAACCCTTTTTCATGCTAGTTTTAGGCCTAGCCTCCATGTAGGTCTTCTTCAGCACTTATATCTAACCCTAAGTCAGAATGACCAGCAATCACATCTCACCATAAGAGGAACACATCCAACACCATGTCAGAAAGGTACAACACTTACATTCACTAGCATGATAGGACACAACTACTATCATCTATGAAAATACATGGCACTCACATCCACCAACATGGTAGGAAACACCTCCTACCATATGTGGAAAGGTACATCAATTACAATCACCAGCATGGTAGGACACACCTACTACCATCTGTGAAAAAGCATGGCACTCACATCCAACAACATGATAGGACACAACTACTATCATATATGGAAAGGAACATCACTTACAATCATCAGCATGATAGGACACAACTACTATCATTTGTGAAAAGGCATGGCACTCACATCCACCAGCATGGTAGGACACACCTACTACCATATGTGGAAATTCATAGCACTTAAAATCAACAACATGGTAGGACACACCTACTACCATTTGTGAAAAGGCTCAGCAATCACATCCACTAGCATGATAGGACACAACTACTATCATCTGTCGAAAGACACAGCACTTACAATCACTAGCATGGTAGGATACACCTACTACGATCTGTGAAAAGGCTCAACACTCACATCCACCAGCATGATAGGACATAACTACTATCATCTATGGAAAGAATCGTCACTCACATACACCAGCATGATATGACACAACTATTGTCATCTGTGGAAAGGAACTACAGTTACATCAGATCATGCGTGAACCAATCCCACAGTCATATAAGAATGGCCCTGAGTCCTAGACTAAGTATTCTTGGTAACTGACCAAGTGCCTCCATTCAGATAATGGCATTCAACACTTATATCTAATCATGTGGGAATGCATCCCATAGTTTCTTCAGAATGGCTTAGCACTCACATTTGGCATGGAAGGAACCAATCTTCCAACCATGACAAAATGGGTTAGCCCTTACATCTAACCATGGAAGGAACCAATCCTCTCACCATGTCAGAATGGCTCTTAGCTCTAGGTTGATTATTATTGGTAACTGACCAGGTGCCTCCATTAAGAGAATGGCATTCACAACTTATATCTGATCATGTAGGAACCAATCCTATAGTCACCTCAAAATGTCTCAGCACTTATATCTGACATGTGAGGAACCAATACTCTCATCATGATAGAATGTCTCAGCCCTTACATCTAACCATGGAAGGAACCAATCCTCTCACCATGTTAGAATGGCTCATGAACTCATCACTTCCCCTTGGATGGAACCTCGATATTGAGAACACCAAGCTTCTCCCTGAAGTACTCAAACTTCACTCTGGCCAATGGCTTAGTCAACACACCAACTATCTGTTCATCCGTCGCAACATACTGGAGATTCACTACTCATATCTATACCATAATCCTAATATAGTGATATTTGATCTCGATATGCTTCGACCTGTCATGGAAAACCAGGTTCTCCAACAACTTCACACAACTTTGGTTTTCGTAATATATACAAGTAGCATCCAACTAGATATCAAATAAATCAAATAGTAGATTCCTTAGCCATACTACCTCACAACTAGCTAAACAAGCTGCAACATACTCTGCTTCAGTTGTACTTAGTGCCACATAGGACTGCTTCCTACTAAACCAAGAGATCACACCTGATCTCATACTAAAGAAACACCCTGAAGTGCTCTTCCTATCGATGGAACTTCCTGCCCAATCTGAATCAACATAACCTTCCAGGTTAATATTTTGATTCATCTCATACTTGAGCCCATAATCAATTATACCCTTTAGGTACCTCAGAATATGATTTGCAGCAATCAAGTGAACATGTCTCAGATCTGTCAGGAACTGGCTCAAGGTCTTCACAACAAAGAAAATATTTGATATTGTGTTCGTTAGGTACATTAAGGACCCAATCATATGACTATACATTGTAGCATCAACCGCTTCTGATGAAGCATCACTCAATAGATTCAGGTTCGATGCCATAGGTGTGGTCATGGCCTTGAAGTCCATCATCCTTAACCTCTTTTAGGATCTCTACTGCATACTTTCCTTGTCCCAGGGAGATTCTGCCACACCTCCATGCTTAGAAAGTAGTGCATCATATCCAAGTCCTTTATCTCAAACTCAGCAGCAAGTCTCCTTCTTGCAACTTCTGTCAGGAACAAGTCATCAACATATAACATGAGCATCACTGGTCTTCCACCTTCAACCTTGAGGGAAAGGTTGGAATCCTCTTTACTCTCAGTAAAGCCTAGAGTCACCAGTAAGCTATCCATCCTGTCATACCATGTCGAACATTGAGATATTCTGTAGTCACTCCCTTTGAAGTGAAGCATCATACTCCCTCTGTCTTTCATACTCTATGCACTCTTTTCATGAGAAGCCTCGTGCTACGAATCTTGCCTTGTATCCCATGATGTTTCTATCTACTGCATGATGGAGCTATGAACTTCCCTTCATATATCAATACTGCATCCTAGACATCATTCTTCTTGAACTAGTCTTCCATTTCTTCTTGGTTACTTCTTCATAGCTGGAAGGTTCTACATCAATTATGTTGCTGCATTCGTCATATTATTCTTCATCTTGAACTATCGCCACTTGTTCTTCAGAACAAGTCACATCCTTGTTTTCTTATAAGCAATTATGTATGCAATCTTTCCTACATGTCAAATGCATTTGAATGGTTAGAAACATTTCATAAGGAATATTCATAATGGAAAAATCTTATGCATAAATATATGATCACGGAAACTTTTCTAGATACCTCCCATCTCCACGAGGACAACATTGAGATTGTGCACTAATCCAATATGTCATCAAAGAGGTTTCATTCTAGATAAGTAGCAATGGATATTTGTATAGCACCATGAGCTACTTACCCATCACATGCATATTAGTAGTATACTTTCATTAATGCAAACATTCTATCATCCATAATACATCAACTGAATATAAACAAACGCATAACAAAACAATATCATGAAATCACAATTGAATACTTATCTTTATTTCTTTCATGGGTAGACTCCTTCTTGAGCCTTCAGCTTCATCACCTTCTTCATTCATAATAGCATCGTTTCTTATCCAAATGCTAAGATGGATAAGAGGTTCTTCAAGATTTGAGTTCTTCATATTCCTCATCACTTGAGGGATCTTCTTTGGATGGTGAGAGCTTGATCTTCCCATCTTCTTTTCTGTTGTTATGATTCGAGCTTCTTCTTGTGTGTGCTCTTCCCAGAGTCTCCTGAAAGTAATCACTTCCTTCTAGAACACATTTCTTGCATGAATGAATCCCATGATCTTGGGAGGCCATTCAAGGTGGCTATCACCACTTTTGCATTCTCCACTTCTTCTTCTACTGCTACAAGTTGTTATTTGATTTGAGAGACCCTTGTAAAGTATTACGGTATGGTCTCTTCATTCTGGATCTTCACATTCTTCAACTATTTTCTCAAAGTCATATTCTGATTTATGTTCTTCCCTTCAAATAGATTGGTCAAGGAATAAAACATATCTTTTGGTGTCTTTAGGGAAGAAACTTGTGGTATAAGGTGATCCATGATTGAATCAACAATGATCTTCTTGGCCTTGACCAAGTTCTTCTTGTGAAAGGTATTTAGCCTCATATCCCTCTAGAACTGGAACCTCTCCACTCATGTGGGTGTCCAATTCATTTTCTTCAAAGAGATCATATACTTCCATGCTTGGATGTTGTCAACTTCACCAGGATTATCATCAAGCTGATGTGATAGATCATTTTGAAATGAGAACCTCAAATGAAAATAGATAAATATTAGATCTTACCAATTTGAGGTGTCTGTTCTGGTTCCGGAGCTGGATGATCTAGGGTTCACCAAAGAAACCCTAATTTTCAAAACTTGGAATCTTTCTGATTTGACTGGCTATAAAGATAGACCTCTTGAAGGTGAGCTGTCCAATGTACTCCTTTTCTAAAAAAAGTGGAGGGAAACTCCTAGAACAGGAAGCCCTACTTTTCTAATTTCTTCTGCAGAAATGCCTGATATTGTTTCTATAGTATATCTAAAATTACTGCTCCTATGTGTGTAAAACATTACACTAAGGTATCTGCACCTGTCCCTGTTCCAACACCATAGGTTTCATCAGAATTTGTTTCACCAATTCAGACTTATGAGCATTTTCCCAAGGTGACCTGTTTCAAGACCGTTTAGCATAGTGAAGTTGTACGGACTTCTAGGTGTCACTGTTTTGTTTTCTGGGTATGAAACTGGGACCACAGAAAGTATATTCTACACCCTTTCTATAACATCTTTATCAATTTCATTGGGACCTTGGTAGCACGAGATATACCAATTCTCCCCAGGTGTCTTGTTTGGGGATGAATCATGGGAGAGGCTTCAACCCTAACTTGGAGGGATCATATCTCCTAGAATAAGGAGAATATGATGCTCAACTTTGGAAACAGTGTAAACTAGGATTTTATCTTTGGCCTATGAAAGTTTCAGCTTTTGATCCTTCTCCAATCTTGAGATATAGCGAATGTACCAAAACGTATCAATTTTAGTATTTTAGGTTTTTTCTGGCCCAGGGTCAAACTAGGGTTTGACTTTCTTGAGTATACCCTACCAAAAATCTCGACCCAAATCTCTAAAATTTGATTTTATTGAGGAGATAAATCCTATGTCGGACTCACCCAAAAATGCCTCTTCTGTAAGAATCCCTAATTTCCCGCACCAAAAACTGAAAATGCTTGGAATCAAATTCCGCTTCGAGAGAAAGATGCCCCTCAAATGGAGAGTCAACCTAGCATACTTTTGCTGATGGATTGTGGATAGAGACCTAAAAAGTAAGAATACCTAGCTTCTGTAGCTGCACAATTTCTTCTTCTCGGGTTAGCTCTGATACCATGTTAGATTTTTATCATTCAAGCTAGCATTATGATCTTAGGATCTTTAATTGAGAGAATAACATGCACAACGATAAACAAAAGAGACAAGAGACATAAAGCATTTTCCTCGGGGAAACCATAAATGAGAAAACCATGCAAATTCCTCAGAGATAGAATCACCACCAAAAGTAAAACCCGAAAACATAAAGATGATCTCCCAACAATAGTAGTCTCTCTCTCTAATCCCAACTTCTTCTCTCTCACTCATGCGCCCCAGTGAGTGAGTGTGTGTGTGATAAATAGAGATTCTCACTCTCTATTTATATTCTTTTGTTCACTTAATGTCCACTAGAACATGTCGGAATCACATAATAATTACTTACTAGACCTGACATCTCTAGGAAAGTCTAATAACCGTAATGCCCCACAACTTGTGGATACTTTTCCCCAACTTACAATAACTCACCTAGGGCCGAGTTATCTAGGATAGTCTAATAACCCTAGGTCCCCACAACTATGGGGACTTTAACCCTTGTACAATAGGAGGGTTACCCACAATGATTTGACATGCCTTGTTTACATTATTGAATCTCTCGATAGGAACATCTGGGCATGACATGACTCAAATACATTACAGACACTTCCTAGAATAAACATTTGGGTACAATACATAATATATACAAGTGAATACATTACGAAGTTACAAATACATCAACACTTTTAACCAAGGTAGACCTGCAAAATAGAATAAGAGGAGAGTAATTAATTAACAAAGAGATAGATAATAATAATGGTAAGGACAGTAATTTAGTTCATCACATCTAGATAATTAACTAAGAAATATATTTAACAAACATAGGGCTTACCTGATTCATAAAAATGGAGCAGTAATAAAGTGCAAGGTGGAACTGGAAATATAACTAGTAACTAATTCGCTTCCGGTAACCAAATAATCCTGATGTCGCAAGAGGGGCCCTTAAATCAATAAATAAGGTGCCTTATTTCATATGAACTAAGTAATCCTGCATAACGAAGAAGGACCTTAACTCCCAGGTCGTCATGGGAGAACGAGTCTCACCACTCCACCACTTTGTTCCCAGCAACACAGTTAAGTTAGTTTTTATTAAATAAACAAAGTATACATGTGCAGGAGCAAAACAATGATCTATACAAGTCATTAGTTCATCGACAATAGTAACTAAGATGTATAAGTAGTTCAAATTATAGAATTAAGACATAAGAAGTAAACGAACTAATAATCACTGTATGGATAAGAGAGTAACAAGACAATATGCGCAGTTTCTAAAGAGATTGAAAGGGTAGTTTTCACTAGCCTATAAATATTTTTTTATTTTCAATTTTTGGGGACATTATAAGTGGTATCAGAGAATTATGGGTGCACCAGGTATTCATGCAGGGAAAATAAAGTATGATAAGTAATTTTTGTTACTAACAGAAATTTCTGCTTCTATTAAAAATTTTTGTGCTTCAGGAAATTTTTACATCATTGTTCAGTTTATGAATATTGAGGAATAAAATAGCCAGAAGGAAGAAATGACCACCATCACTCCAAAATTGAACTTGGTGGTTGAGCTAAACTATGATGTACTAAAAACTTTGCACATTCTTCAAGCTGAACTAATTTTTTTTAGAGAAATTCTAAATGAAAGAAAGGAGAAGCGAGCTATAAATGAAGCATTATTGCATAACATGATGGGAGGGAGCATGCAAGATAAACCTACCCAGTCCACCAACATATCCAAAAGATAACCATACCATGAGTACCATGAGTGGGCCAATAGCCCAAGAGAAGAAAAAAAAGAAGGTACACATGAAGCAACTAAAGGATATCATCATAGTCCTGCTAGTGATGGCTCACTTTCTCTCTGGAGAAAGAGGCAAAGAAATGATGATAGTCTTCAGGGGGAGTTTCGAAAAATAAGATCCTCGACCTAGAAAGGTGAAGTAAATGTGGGAGAAAATTTTGAAGAATGGTTGCTGGGAATGAGTAAGTATTTCCAGGTTCATAACTATTCAAGTGTGATGCAGGCTAGATTTGACATCTACAACATGAATGGTAAGGCATCAAGATGGTGGCGAGATTTAAAACACACCAACAAAGATGAGCTGTGAGAAATAAGATGGGAAAAAATCTGAAATATTTTCGAAGAAAAATACATGTTAGAAAGGTTCTTTGACCGCAAGGTAAAATTATTCCATGAACTGTGTATGGGGTCCATGACTATGGATGCATTTATAAAAAAATTTCTAGATCTGCTGCATTATGTACCATATATCAAAGAAGAGAATGTGAAGATCCAGCAGTTAGGCTAGGATGCATTCCTTCCAGTTTTTGGGGTAGGATTGAATTCGACATGCTAAAGATTCTAGAAACTGCACTACACAAGGCCCGACTTTGTTATGAGCATGGGAAGTTACGGCAAGAAAACTAGAACCTAAACAAGGAAAAGTCGAGAAATTTGATTGATAATTGCAAGCATGGATCAAACCCATAGCCTTATAGAAAGAAAACTAACATCTTTCAAGTGAACAAGAACTTCAACAAAACTGGTATGAAACCTTATGTACTAGCTCCTAATGGTAATAAGGAAGTGGCGTGTGGAGCCAATACTACCCCTTTAGCAATCAAGTGCTGGAAGTGGAACATGCTGCATTATTCTGTATATTGTAAGAACAAGAACAATGGAGTCTTGCATAACCTGCAAGAAGAACCTACCATTGACGATATAGTGGGAACCTCATGAATCTATGCAGCATTAGATAGCCGACAGGTGAACCATCAAGCTACAATTGTCGAGATTGAAGGTAAGATCTTGAACACCTCTATTTCAATACTTATTGATCCCAGTGCTTGCTGGAGCTATGTTCAACCTAAGATTTCTGATTTATGCAAGTTAGGCAAAGAAAATCATGTTAAACCTTGGCTGATATAGTTAGCCACCTGTACGAAATGGAAGGTTTTCAAATTGTTAAAGAATGTGAAGTAAACATGAATGGTTTCCTTACTAAAATAAACCCGAACATCCTACATTTAGGATTGTACGATATTATTATCGACATGGACTAGTTGGAACATCACCATATCATACTCGATTGTCTACACAAGTCTATCATGTGTATTGATAGCCAAGGGAACCAAGTGAAGGTTAGGGGCATCCCAAAGAAAGTTTATGTAAGACAAATATCTACTTTACAAGTGAAGAAGTGTGTTAGGATGGGCTACAAGTTGTTTGTGGTAAACATCCAAGACGTAGAGTCTGATAGATAAAAACACATAGAAGATTTCCCCATTCTTGAAGAATTCAAGGATGTGTTTCCCAAGGAAATCCATAGATTACCTCCGAAATGAGATATAAACTTTTCGATCGAACTAACCCCAGGATGAGTTCCAGCCTCCAAATCCCCTTACTGCATGAGTGCACCAGAATTGGTGGAACTCAAAGTGCAGTTGTAGGAGTTGATAGAGAAAGGGTACATATGACCCTGTGTGTCCCCTTGGGAAGCACTAATTTTGTTCGTAAAGAAGAGAGATGGTACGATCCGTATGTGCATTGATTACCGTCAGTTGAAAAAAATGACTATAAAGAACCATTACCCGCTCCCTAGGATCGACGATTTGTTTGACCAGGTGGGAGGAGCCAAAATATTTATGAATATTGACCTACAATCCAGGTACCATCAAGTATCGATGAACCTTTGTTTATGTCGTGCACGTGAGGCGCCTTCTTTGCTTACACGTGAGATTCTTCCTTGTGCTCCTATCCCAGGCCAACAGGACCCCAACACTCACATGTGGCTCATCTCAAGCCGCTAATGAAGAGACATATGAGGAGGTACGATCTGCGCAGCATCCTTTGCAAAAAAAAAAAATTCCTTGTCCACCTTGTGCACCTTGTTCCTTGTTCTTTTTTTTTTGGCGATGTTTCTTGCATTGCATCTTATTTAGAAGATTTGCTAGGTTACAACAAAGATACAATTTTTTTCTTGGCACAATCGGAAGACTCTTAATCGGGGGTTCAAATTCAAAATTCCTTTGCGAAGACAAAGTTATATATGTGCTTCTTATTGAGACCAAACTCCCAATGAACAACAATGTTGTTTTTTTCTGTCGGACTCTTTCATCATCTTATCATAGTCTTCCTACAATTTCACCAAGGGTTGTTAGTGTCTCATTCTGACAAAGAAATCCAATTATTATTCTCATTCTTAGTTTTCTAGAGTTTAGCCGTGCTTGTGATAGCTTGTTTCTTGTTGTTCTTCATTGATTTCATCATTTTCTTCGTCATCCTTTCCCTCATCTTCTTTCTTTTCCACTTCTTGTTCTACAGATATGGGTGGTCCAGTGCCAAACCAAATGTATAAGTTTGGACGTGTGAGGTGTAGCAAGGATTTCTCCTTGCTACAGGGGCAAGAATGACTCCCTTATATCTATAGGGTAGAAGGGTAGGTTCCTGCTTGTAAAAGTGCTGAAAATAAAATCGGGAATGAAACTAGACAAAAATAAAAGCAAATATCGAAAGAAGAGAAATGATGGAGAACCCCTATGCAAACAATGGGTTAGGGATCTACTTCCAATAACATGCAAACAACTTGTTAGAAACTAGAAACCTACAAAAAACATGTTATAAACAAGCCTGCAAACAAAATAGAGTTAAAAAAAACTACAAAACACTAAAGCAAATGCAAGAAACAACATTGGTATACCTTCTCTTTGATGGAATTGGGCCACCATGGCCTAGCTTGAAGAATCACCTCTCTCTTGGATGGGGGATCTATGGCTCAATGGAGATGGAGGAGAGGGAGTGTGGGTGGCTTGAGAGACAAAGGATCTCAAGGAATCCATGGGTTAATAGTATGCAAGGGAGAAGTGTTTTGAGAGTGACCCCCCACCCTCCTTTTATAGCTTTTTTGGGGTTTTAGGGTTTTAATCCCTTGGTCCGGGATTTAGCCCCTTTTTTGGGCTTTTAGCCCCTTTCACCCTAATTTTAGCTCCTTTTAGGGTTTTAGCCCCTTTCGGGGGGCTTTAGCTCCTAGGAGAGTATTTTAGGCTCATTTTTGGGGTTTTTAAGCCCTTTTCTTCATCCTTGAGCATTTTTGAGGGTGTGGGGGTCTAATGGAGGGTCGTGGAGTGGTGTCCTTGGGTGGTGTAGGTCATGGAGAGATTAGTGAGGTATTTTTTGGGTTAACAGATTGCCCCCTGATGTGTGAGGGAAAAAGCTCATCATATGGCCGATGGACATCACAAGATTTACTGTGGTGAGGTGGTGCTTCCGAGGCTGGGGCATGGTGGCTTTTGGTTTTTGTATTAATATGGTTTCCATCAATGGGTGAGATACAAATAATGTGTGAAATGTATATGGATGAGGCGGGCATCCCCATGCTCATGACCATGTTAAAAGAATAATTTGATCTATGCTCTAAAATACAAGAGCCAATCATATACAACTGATGATACAATAATGGTTGCCTCAATGTGATACTAAATACAATATTGATCTAGTACATTGTACCTATGGAATTCTCATGGAATTCTATATCTTCATGACTGACGGTATGCTGGATCTGGAATGGTACATAGTTGTATGGAATCGTTGATTGAGAGTCAGAGTCTCTATGGTACAAGTATGCTGCATCAATCATAAATATATATAGAAGCATTGTTGGGGCTTCTGAACACTGTCTCCAACGCAACCCAGAAATCACAAGGGACATAACCTATTTAGGTCCCTCTAGTAGACTCATCAATGTGCTAGAACCAGGTCACATCTGGGGTCTTCGACCAAGTATGTGTGGACCAGACCCTGAACAAATATCAATGGTGTGATGATGTAGTTGGAGTCAAGAACATGAGAAACAACCATCCCGAGAGGTACTAAGGACTCCTCCCAAGTGGTCCAAGGAACTCATCAATGAGGTTAATGAAACCAGGATATAGGGACCTCTGGGTCTATCCTCTGGAATATATGTGTTGTCGTTGATAGAGAGAAACCTGCCCCTAGTCAAGGAAATGATGTTTCCTTGACCAGGAGCATGAGGGAGATAATCGAAAGGTGTGAGACGATATGCATACTGACCCACAGAATGGGGGGGTGGTATTAATCTAGGAACAAAGAATCAATATCATCAAATATTAATCAACAAATAACTCATGAAATGGTGTAATCGGTCTAGAGGAATAGTAGCTGCTCTGTATTCACATAAAGAATGAATGATTACAATTACAATGTCATGCTATAAGCATGAATGAAGAGATAATTCGAATTTCTTAGGAGGTCATTTGAATTGAATGAGTGATTCTATCTTAACTGATTGTAAGCCATCGGTCCACACTCAGTTAACCACTGATCAAAACCCTAATTGACTCAACTAACCCTAACTGAAGTTGGAGTACAATAAATGACTGAGTCTCAACTAAAAGAGATCAGATACATGTCACAACTCACCAACCATCCATAGCTAGCGCTACACTGACTCCAATGAACCCCGATGAGCTTAACTGAAGTTGAACTGCACATCAGAAGTTGGTGGAGGTGCCCCTGTTGACTCCAATTCATTAAATAATCATTAAGTAATATATTTAATGAGAGGAGGCGCCTTAACTGACTTGTTTAACTGATTGTAACCACTAGTTAGCAATTAGGTGCATTAATATCACTCAGATCACCCCTAGAGTGCTCCAGTTAGCCTCACTGAATGTAGGAGAAGGATAGGTTAGCTTCCTTGACTAAAGGTAGGCGTGGGTGAGACTGTATGATGACATTTAATGCTCCTTTGATTTCAATTAATGTCAATAATAACTAGGATAGTGGTTTAACTAGGCCAATCTGACCAAAAAGAGTGTGTATGGTGGTAAATGTCTCCAACACCCCCCCTTAAGCTATACTCAGGAAGAGTTAGAAAACATAAATGCATAAAAATGCTAGGGCTCAGACAACTAAGGCCATTCGTCACCCTATACAGTGCTAAAACTGAAACAATGCTTAAAAACAAACTAAGTGAGGAAAAGAGGGAAAACCCAGTGGGAAAAACCCCCCCTCAAGCTAAACACTAAAAGTAGTCTGAATCACCCTGATGAACTCACTCGCAATAGTGAATGGAGGTAAGTGAAATTCTTTTTTGAAAATCTCTTGGTGAATATGTCTGCAATCTGCTCATTAGTCAGGTAGTATTGTCGAATGATGGTCCTATCATGCACTAGCTCCCTGATATAGTGCATGTGGATCTCTACATGCTTTGTCCTCTTCCCAGTAACTGGATCCGTGGATATCTAAATAGCACTTTTATTGTCACAAAAGAGAATAGTGGACAAAGTAATACCAAGATCAAACTATGAAAGAATGCCTTGCAACCAAACTGCTTAGATGCAAGCATTCACCGCTCCTCGATACTCGACGTCTGTTGAATATAGTGCTATGGAAGCCTACTTTTTGCTTGAGCAGAAAATGGGGCCACCACCAAACATGAATACATATTTGGAAGTATGCTTCCGATCAATAGAGTCACCCACCCAATCGGAATCTATGTATCCAACCAACTCTAGCTCGGAGTCTGCAGCATAGTGAATGTCGTGGGTCCTGGCTCCCTGAATATACTGAAGGATCGTATTGGCTACATTCCAATGAATATCATGAGGCTTCTGCATGTATCTTGATACAGAATTTACAGCATAAAAAATATCAGGCCTAGAATGTGTCAAGTACAACAAGCTACCAATCAGCTGTCGATAGATAGTGTAGTCCATGGGAGGTGTGCTTTTTCCTTCTTCAAGGTTGATCCCTGAAAGGAAAGAGAATGGTATAGGCCTATAATTAGCCATGTTAAACTTGAAAAATATCTCTGAAATTTATTTGTACTGGGTGACCATAATCCCATCATAATTTTGCTCAATTTCGAGCCCCAAAAATTGTTTTAGAATCCCCAAATCACTCATTTCAAAGGCATTGTGGAGAGTAGTTTTGATGGTTGAAATGGAGGAAATTGTGCTACCTGTGATCAGTAAGTCATAAACATATAAAACAATGATAATTAGATTACCATCATAATTCTTTAAATATACATTTGTATCTGATCTACATCTCTAAAAGTTTTGCGAGAGAAGGAAGATATCCATCTTGGAATACCACTCTCTTGGGGCCTGTTTTAACCCGTATAGTGACTTCTTTAGCTTACAAACCAAAGATGGATCAATGATGTAGCCCTTAGGCTGCTTCATGTATATATCCTCATGAATATATCCATGCAAAAATTCTGACTTAACATCCATGTGATGCACTTCCCGGTGCTTGGATGCTGAAATTGCCAAAACAAGGCGGATGGAGTCCATTTTTGCAACCGATGCAAAGGTCTCATGGTAGTCCACTCCCTGGACCTGAGAGAACATTTTTGCTACCAGAATTTACTTATACTTTCAGTTTCTTCCATCAGTAGAAACCTTGGTCTGAAACACCTACTTGCATTGAACCAATTTCCTTCCCGGAGAAAGAGAAACTAGCTCCCAAGTAGTGTTTTTCTGAAGAGAATTCATCTTTTCATCCATGACAACTTGCCATCTCGGATCCTTCCGAGAATGATAGTAGGATTTTGGATCTAAAATAATCATAAAATACCAAGTTTTGGACAGCAAAATATTAGAACAATAGAGCGCAATACCTTCCCTTTGGAAATCAGACCGGGTTCTCCTTGGATCATCCGAATTTCCAATGTTGTCTCCTGCGAAGGAGAGTGTATGTCGGGCCCCTGTACGAGGATGATTTTTCACTTAAAATTATAATTCAGCATCTGATGATTGTTGCACACTAATATCATAAATCAGAGGATCCAAATCAGGGTCATCACCCCCAATTTCATCATGTAAATATTTTGTAGAATAGGAAGGAAATTCAACAGTTTTCTCCTTCATTAGTTCCACCTCCTGAACAGGCTCATTGAACTTGACACTTATCTCGATGATCATCTATTTGGTATTTATATCCAACAGATTGAACCCTTTAGATTCATCAGGATACCCAATAAATATACATTCTATGCTTTGCGGTCGCAAAGCCCTTCTTTTACCAAGCGAAATCCGGGCTCATGCAGTGGATCTAGACACCCGTAGGTTCGACACATTCGACTTGTGTCCGAAGTATGATTCGGAAGGGGTCTTCCCTTTCATAGATGAGTGTGGCACCCTGTTATAAATGTATTTTTTAGCATGCATGGCCTCAGCTCACAAATTTTCAGTAAGCTTATTGGATTCCAACATACATGTGGTCATCTCCTTGAGAGACCGATTCTTCCTTTCCGCTACTCCGTTCTGCTGTGGAGTGTAGGGAATTGAATGTTGGACCTGAATACCAGTTTGGGAGAATATGTACAGAAACTAATTACTAAAATACTCCCATCCATTATCAGATCTCAAGATCTTGATCTTAATCCTAGAGGCATTTTTTATCAAGGCCTTCAATTCATAAATATTTTCACATACTTCTGATTTCTTTTTGAGAAAGAAAAACCATGTATACCTTGAAAAATAATCAATAAAAGTAAGGAGATACCTTGATCCATTCATGGATGTGATAGGCATCAAACCACTGGTATCATAATGTATTAGCCTTGATATGCATGTAGCGTGGTTTTCCTTCCCTCGATCAAACTTGTGCTTAGGGTGTTTTCCAATCACACAGCCTTTGCAAAATCTCGTGGTTGCCTTGATGACCGGGTGGCCTTCATCCATGGATTTTTTCTGTAATTGCTGCAAATATTTGAAATGAAGATGACCAAACCTCTCATGCCATAGCCTACTAACCTCATTTCCATGAGTTAGCAGAGTGGTGGGCTTTGCATCTGCAACAAAGTGAGAGAACTAATAGGCTTTTGCATGATGGTTTGCAAGGCGTTTAGCAATGAGTTTCTCGGATGAAATTTTTGTTATCTCAACATCATTTGGGCTGAAAGAGACTCTCTTAGGCACTCTTATATGTTTCATCTAATAGACACTAAGAATAGGGAAAAAAACATTTTCAATATCTGCAGTACCTTGTCCTTCTGAAATGATGGTGGAGTTATCTCCTATGTGGATGGGGATGGATTTTCCGGTCTCCAAGGATGAAAAGGAGTCTTTTTCATCCATGATGTTGTTCAAAGCTCCAGAGTCAATCAACAGTGCTTTGGACTTGGAAGTGCTTTCCATGAGGGCATGACCTTTTTCATCCTGTTGTTCCCGATATTGCTGATCTCTCCTCTGAAATATTTCCGGAATATTGATGTGATTTCTCTAAAGGAGAGAGGTAGCTTGATCAAGATTCTTCTTCATGTAGGCATGTTTAGGGTGGAATCCCTTCCCACGATAAGAACACTTGACTTTTTCCTTGCCATGGTGTTGTTTTTCTTTGTTCTTCCTTGAGCTGGAAGACTCATCATGCTGCTGATTTTTAACTCTAGGTTTAGGAGCATCAAATTTAGTTTTTGGATTTTTCTGCTGCTTTCCTTTACACTTCAGATCTTTGGGCCCCAAGACATGAAGGGCTTGATCATGGGAAGATCTGATGATCCCCATCTAGACAAGATTGTCATGTTCACATGTTAGGGACTCATTGAAGGCATTGAGTGTAGGCATCTTCCATCCAGGGGTTGTGAGCTTCCCCACACGGAATGTAGAAACAAAAACTAAATAATTAGCCTCAAGTTTGGAGAGTATGGCTAGGATGAGCTGATCATCCTCCTTATCCATTTTGCATTTCTTCAAGATTAAAATAGTATGCTTGAACTTTGTGAAGAAATAATTTAGAGTCTCGAAGTTGGAGGGTTGGAGAAACATGAGTTCATTTTCAAGCTGATAAACCCTTAAGTCACCATGGTTTCCGTATAGAGTCTCCAATTTGTCCCATATTTCTTTCAAAGTATTCAATCCTGTAAGATGGAAGAGAAGGTCTCAGGAAATAGAGAGGCACACGAAACCAAAGGCATCATCCTTCTTGTTCAAGAATCTTGATATTTTTACGGCGGATCCATGCTCAACTTCAGTGTCCATGGTGACTCTAAAAAGTCCCTTGGAGCGCAGATGAATCTCAATATCACCTTTCCGTGAGTGGAAATTGTATGGATTCAAGGGATCTACTGAGGAGGGCATCTGGATGTGCTGGAGCGAATGGTTCACCTGTAGAAACCTGAAAATCAAAACAGAAAGGGAAATGTAAGGTCGGACAGCTTGCACATTTTAGCCTTTCATCACACCCAGCATAATCAATCAAGCAATATTGATCAACAAGTTCTTTACTTGGGGTATTAAGTGATAAGCCTTGGCTTTTGGTGCAGTGCTGGATTTTGAGCTATTGCTTAAATTTCATGCTGAAATCTATCAAAAAGCTTGTTTTTGAGAGATAGAGCTTCGTCTCGTCGTAAGATCTGATACCATATTAATATTGTATATCAATCTATGAACAAAGAATCGATCTCATCAAAGATTAATCAACCAATAACTCATGAAATGGTGTAATCGGTCTACAGGAATAGGAGTCGCTCTATATTCACATAAACTATGAATGATTATAATTACAATGTCATGCTACAAGCATGAATGAATAGATAATTCAAATTCCTTAGGAGGTCATTAGAATTGAATGAGTGAGTCTAGCTTAACTGACTGTAATCCATTGGTCCACACTCAGTTAACCACTGATCAAAACCCTAATTTACTCAACTAACCCTAACTGAATTCGAAGTGCAATAAATCCCTGAGTCTGAACTGAAAGAAATCAGACACATGTCACAACTCACCAACCATCAGGAGGTAGCACTACACTGAATCCAATGAACCCCGATGAGGTTAACTAAAGTTGAACTACACATCAGAAGTTGGTGGAGGTGCCCCTGTTGACTCCAGTTCATTAAATAATCATTAAATAATATATTTAATGAGAGGAGGTGCCTTAATTGACTTAATTAATTGATTGTAACCACCAGTTAGCAATTAGGTGCATTATTATCACTCCGATCACTGCTGGAGTGCTCTAGTTAGCCTCCCTGAATGTAGGAGAAGGCTAAGTTATCCTCCTTGACTGAAGGTAGGCGTGGGTCAGACTGGATGATGACATTTGATGCTCCAATGATGTCAATTAATATCAATAATACTTAGGATAGTGGTTTAACTAGGACAATTTGACCAAAAAGAGTGTGTATGGTGGTAAATGTATCCAACAAGGGGAGGGAAGGAATTGAACAGGGGTAGGGGGAGTGTGGTAGACTCAAACTTCCTTTGTTCAGAGTATGACCGCAGGGTGAACCAGGTAGCAAATGAAACTTGACTCATGGGAATGGGATCATAGCTGTAATACCAGGAATGTCACTACAGATGGGAAATACTTGGAAGAGGTAGAAACTTTTGATATTGAGGGGATCCAAGGAAGACACATTGCAAAGTACTCCGAACAAAGGTGACCCAATGTGGGAATGCTTCCAAACTATTTTTTGTGGGCTGGTGTCTAGGGACACCATTGTGGTATGATCTCATCGATTTATGGCGAGCCCAAGAAAGTAAATGCTCGATGGTACTTTCAATTTTAGAGAGTTTGAAAGCACAAAGAAGACTCCAGTGGGGGCTCTTTTTTGTTTGTAGTCTCCTGTTCTTGAAAAATGATAAAAGTATATATAGGAGAGCTCACCCATCCTGTAGGGGATGAGAGACTTATTTACCATTGGTAGTCCAGTTAGGGCAGAAGAGGTTAAACCTATACTGACTAGATGGTCATCCAGATACTTTTACGAACATGAATGAAACCAAGTTTGCTCGGTAATATTTTCTTGATGAGAAGGATAGAAAAGAGCTTAACGACAACCTGTGGTGATATTTTTCGTAAAGTGTGGCCCCTTTGCCCGAGAAAGCATAAAAGTATGCAGAGGGGAACGGTCTTGTCTTGAATACTCCAAGGTGGTCCTTTCCATTTAATGGTCTACATGGTTGGCAAAAGGAGGCAAAGAAGACGATGTAGATGCCCTTTCCTATACTTTAGCGAGCGAGAAAGGAAGCAATTGCGCTCGATAATCTTTTCATTGTTTTTAAGAGTCAGAAAAGAGCTTAAACAAAAATCTAGTGGGATCAACTGATTCCGATGGCACAAGCAGTGCCCCATGTCGGGATGGTGAACAGAGGTCCAAAGGCCATCCGCATAGTACGGACAGAGTAGAAGGCTCTCAAACATACAAATACATCTGTGGGATAGATCACGGTAGAGGCTTGCAATTCAGTGTAGCAGAGGCACATAAACCGACGTGGCTCTCGGACAAAGGTTAGGAGAGCGTGTGTGTGTGTTGCTGTGGATAGAATTGACTACATATTATGTGAGTGCAAGTCTGGGGGAAGTTCTATGCCGAATACATGCAAGAAAAATAAATCGTTTTGTGGACAATGGTCCAAAGGTCCGTGTAAGGTGCAGTGGATAAAGAAGACAACTATGTGTTAAAAATACAAAACAAAAAAGCAAAATGGTAACTCTTTACGGGCAGTGGCCTGAGGACCCGCATGAGTAGCAGTAGGAAAGAGTGATGAAAGTACAGGTCCGCAGACACTTACATTGCCATGATATGGCTCGTAAATCGAGGTGACTTTCAGGGAGGGGTCCCAGAATTTGTTTGTTAAACATAAGACGATGGTCTCATGACGAGATGGAAATTTGGGCCTGGAGGTGTGAGAGGTGTCTCGAACAGGCTCCGAATGACTTTGGATTAGCAGCTAATGGTGCTGCCCCTGACTTGTGGTGAAAAAAAAAATGTTGAAAAACAAAAAGGGAAAAAAAACTATGCTATAAGAGACTCATAGTGGTGGTATTAGGAATAGGATCTCTTGAGGTGGAGTTCATTGTGCAGCTTCTTCAAGAGTCAACCATCTGAGTCAGAGAAGAGGTATTCCCCCTTGACGAGAAAAAGGTCGGTGGGAAAGGGACGGTGACAGAATCTGGTATTTTATGGGAAGAACTAATTCCACACTATGGTTTAAATGGAATGGGGTAAAACCAAAGGAAGTCTTACAGATCTCTCCGTCATCGCGTAGGTGGTGCTAAGATAGATCAGGTGGATCTTCCACAATTGACGATAAGGGAAGGGAAATTGGTGCTAGAGATCATGTAAATGGTATTGGTTGTGGTTTTTGTAGCTTTTCCCCCGGTCTCTATTGTAGGAAGAGGGGTAGGCCTGGAGACGAGAGGAGTCTTTGATGGATCTGGAGGTAGGTGCAACATAATATGAATTGGTTGGACATGAGTCAACACATCCTGGGGCCTCAGAGGTAGGGTAGGTGGTTTAAGGTACTGCATAGGATATCCCAGTGTGAAATCCTATAGATTGCAGGTTTCCAAGAACGAATTACTCATGATCTCGGATGGTAGGAAAAGAAAAAGGAAAAGGATCATGTTGATTGGGAATGAACCCCATTGTTTCCCTGGTAACTGAGGTTGAGGTTGCAAATAAGGTTGCAGTGGTGGCTGGGGAAACAACGGAAGAGACAGTTCTGATGGACCATAGGTGATGGTGGAGATAAGAGGGTATGTAGAACTAGGCATCATGTAAATGGACATGGTTTCTAAAGAAGGAGGTGGGGGATGGACTTCTTCGATCATAGTGATCTCAGATTCAAGGGAATGTTGTAGAAGGTCAGCTAGAGCCATTCAAAATTTAGGTAGGTCTTAGCAAGGATGAGAGTAATGTCCATAGAAACTGCAAAGGGCACAAGCATGGTATGTTGTCAATTCCTTGTTTCTGACTATCGGCATAGTTGGAAGTTCAACCACGGGGATGTTTTTGTTTGTATCCATGGCATCTAAATGCGCACTGATCATTGGGATTTTAGGGAAACTATGAGTCGGGTGGCCCCGTTTCTCACAGACGACGCAAGGTGGGACTTGTCGTGGCTCTGTGGTGGCTTTGGCATTCTTTCCCCTAGCCCTTTTTGGGCTAGGCGGTACGAGTGTGGGTGTGGCGGTTGGATTTTGCGGACCGGGTGGAGGGTGAGACTCGACCGCAATGGGTTGCACCATGGTTAAAACATCCTGGGGCATTGGTGGTTGAGCTGGTGGATCAAGAGACCACACCAAAATTCACAATGTAAAGTTGGAAAGGCTTTAGGTGGCTATTACTGGTTTTCTCATGACCCTAGGTGGGGGAAAAAGGAAGGGAATCGTATGGACTGGAGATGAGCGTAGATAACTCCCTGCTGGTTGCATGTGGGGATGCAGTTGTGGTTATAGCTATGCATAATGCTGCTATTGCAGGTTATGTTGCAGATGCTGTTGGTGTTGCGACTGCGGATGATGTTGTGGTTGGGGTTGTGGTTGCGGCTGTGGATGATGTTGTGGTTGTGGTTGGGGTTGCGGATGTGGTGGTTGTTTGGGAGCAGCGGTGCGGGATGAGACCATGCACAAGTCCATAGTTTCAATTTGTGTCGATGGTGGTGACACTAACGAGAAAGGATTAGTCATAGTGGTATGGGCAAACAAACCAGGGCCAACATTCAACAATGGAGAGGCTGTTGTGTTGTCAACCATAGTGTTGATTGCAGGGACAACATTAGCGTGTGTGGTCACCCCTTTTGGTCCAGTGGTGGTGATGGTAGGGATAACGTTGGTAGGTGCCGCTAACCCTTGCGGATCATGATAAGTGAGCTGACTAACCACCACAATCTTCCCTTCATGGTGGAACATCATGAGATGGAGGACAGTTGATGTGACTGCTCTCATGGCATACATATAACTTCTCCCAAGGAGAAGGTTATAGTCCAGTTGAGCATTAACAACCTCTATGTCGATCAGCACTGTCTTCTCGACTAATGTGATGGGGACATGGGGGAGGATTTGTTGGGATTTAGTGGGGTGTCCATCATAAGTCCTCAGAGTTGTGGAGGACGGTTGCAGAATTGGTGATCCAAGTTTCTGCCAAACCAAGGTAGACATAATGCACGTGGATGCCCCCTCATCCACTATGCACCGATGCACAACCAAATTCTGTATGGACATGGTGATTTGAAAGGTGATGGTCGATGGCATGTGTGGTTCTCCATTCTCCATGTTGAATATGATCAACTTGGAGTCGGAGGGGTCTACTGCCCCAAGGGCAGCTAGTAAGGCTTTCCGCTGTGTTGGGAATGTTTTAAGTACCTCAAGAGTGGACATGGCGGTTGGCATTTGGGCCAAATCATCCACAATGCTATGGTTGACTACAGCTCTAGCCATGGCATTATTGGCAATCCTGTGTACTGAGGGGCGCAGGAATGGGGGTAACTGAAGAGGTACATTGATCGATTTGGACATGGATGTCTTGATGTGTCAGTGGGTTCGGTGGTGGTTCTGTACTGGTTCCATCTCATTTGTAAGTTGAGTTCTTCATTCCTCATGGCTAGTAGGTGGTGGACACCTGTTTTGGCCATGGGAGGTGCCCCCAGAGTGTTAGGATTGGCTGGGGAATGGGTGTGGTTGCCACCAACCGTTGGACTAGAAGTGGGTTTTGAAGCACCATAGGAGGAGGTCCTTGTGGTGTTGGGTTGGGTTAGGCTTGGTTTGTCACATTGGCGAGTTGTTGGACCTCATTTTGAATGTCCTGCTTAGCTCAACCCATGAGGGGAAACTCGAATGTGTAGTGTCCAAAAACTTCACAGAGTGTGCATGGTTGGTTTGTGCACAACAGGGCATTGCGTCTTGGTGCATTTGGTAGTGGGGGGTTTTGAGCTGGCCGGTTTGCCATGACATTGTTGGGAGGGTTTGATTATTGATCACCTCCCTGTGTTTGGTTGTTTCCTTGGTTTCAGGGCTGATTATTTCTATCTTTTCCTTGTTGGTTGTTGGGAGCAGGCTAGTTGGGACAATTTTGTTGTGTGAACACTTGTCTCAATGGAGTGACTGGAGCGTGGGTGGGGGCTTGAACCGCTTGCACTGGTGGTGCATAGTATATTCAAGTGGTAGGTGGTGCCACAAATGAGGGCATTTTCCCCGCATATTACTATATAGGCCAAGCCATGTCCTGAGCTTGCTGCAGTGGCACACGTTGTGCATAGGAAGTTGTTGCTTCGGACTGGGACATCATTCTAGCATAGTCTGGAGCTTGGTTTTGGTAAGAAACATTAGCATTGTTTCTTGGTTGTGATGGAACTACAGGTGGTGTCGGTCGGTGTTGTGGCTATTGGGAAACTAATCCTATGATTCCATCTGCAACATGGGATGCCCCCGGTGCATCGCGATAAGAGGTGCCTGCGTGGGGAGCATCTAGGATGACAATGTACAGGTATCCAGACTGAGCATAGATAAGGTCAAACTATTGAGCTTTCAGTATGGCTTCTTCTTTGGATTAGGCGCGTTCGAATGCGAGATCCTTTGTTATGGGTGGGAGAAAGGTCTTAAGGAACCAATCCAAAAAGATCCTATCATCAAGTTGGATTTTACATAGGCTACGACGTCGCCACCACTCATGGATATGGTCAGTTATATGAGTGGCAATGTTCTGAAGGTAGGATAGAACAATCTCCACCCCCTAGTCCTATTTGACAGGGAGTTGAAATTACTGTAGGAACATAAAATCTAGGGAGTTGAAGTCCTGGTATTTGACCTGTGGTAGCTCAATGTACCATTTGGCTGCAGCACCTATAAGGGTATGTTGGAATAGCCTCAGCCTGATGGAATCATCTATGATGATGTTGGATGAGCACCATAGATGGAATGTCATAATGTGGTTTTGGGGAAATTCCCCTGCCTTGCCTTCAAACTTGGGGATGTCTGATGGTAGTTTAGTTGGCATTGGAGGCCAAAAAGCTTGATGGTGAATGGGGTTGTTTTTTAATAGAGCCAAATTATGCAAGTTAAGATGAGCCATGAAAGGAAAATTTGACCCTAGTTTGATATGAGATGGGGCAGCGATGGTGGTGGGGTTTGCAGGTGCATAATGC
Source organism: Pseudotsuga menziesii (assembly GCA_001517045.1). Classification (NCBI taxonomy): domain Eukaryota; kingdom Viridiplantae; phylum Streptophyta; class Pinopsida; order Pinales; family Pinaceae; genus Pseudotsuga; species Pseudotsuga menziesii. Next base: position 61,274 of record LPNX010143151.1, on the reverse strand, counting down.
ATATGCATGGCTGGGGGTACTTGTGGTGGCACTATTGTGGATGGGCCAATGCCCCCAAGTGTGGTGGGAGGGACCATGTGGGTAAAAGGGACATTTCCTGCATGTATGATAGTAGGGGAAATGTAAGTGGATGGTGGTCCACTTCCCCCATGTGTGGCAGGAGGGGCAGTGTGTGTGGAGGGGCCACTGCCCTCGTCTATTGCAAGTGGGCCAGCTTGGCTGGTCACTATAGGTGGTGGAAGCTGACTAATGAAAGTTTGCATGAGTGTGCTTAGGCCACCTGTAGGGTTATTAGTGACAGGTTGTAGTGTGGACATGGGTCCACTTGCTATGGAGATGCCAAAAAATGGATCCGGGTTGGCACCAGCCATGGGGCTTGATGGTGCAGTATGGAGGTATGGTTTAGACTGATATGGGTCTGAATGTGAATCAGAGGCTGTGTGGCCCTCTAATGGTGTGGGAGATCACTGAGAACGGATTCGATCCGGGTTGGCACCAGCCATGGGGCTTGATGGTGCAGTATGGAGGTCTGGTTTATACTGATATGGGTCTGAGTGTAAATCAGAGGCTGTGTGGCCCTCTAATGGTGTGGGAGATCACTAAGAACATCTTTGACGGTGTCTATTTAGTGTCTTGAATGGTGGTGGTTCACCTCTTATGCGTGAGGAAGAGCATGGGGGATCAATTGTGTTAGATGTTTATCAAACTGATGGGAATGATGTTTGGACCCTGGTTTCAATGGATTCCTATTGGTTGTAGGTAGTCACTCAGCCACCAAGACTGCCAGAAGACAGTGCTTGGATTTTTCCTCATAGGTGTTTCTACTCAATCGGAAGGGGTCGTTGCCCATTTTGCATGGCAATTCCTCTCAACAGGAAGCTACTTTGGGGTTCTTGTGGTACTCCTCACAATGAGTTTCTGGGAAGAGCCCAATTACTTCCCACGGTTGAAGAAGTCAAGGACTTATGTCCTTAAGGAATGCATATTTCATTGAACTTAGTGTAAATTGATAAATTTTAAGGCTCTCTCAGCGTCATGAACTAAGTTGGGTTGATTAATTGGTATGGTGTATTTGTTTGTCTGTCTTTTTAGTATTTGGTAGCTGTAAATGGTTTATGAATTCATCATATTTTGGTAGAGTTCATGTCATTGTGTATGCAAGCATTGAATAATCAAAAAATTTTAAACAGATATAGTTTTTAACCCTGAATGTTTGATGGCCTAACTAGATGACTACCTCACACTGATTTTCCTCTTCCACCAAGAGAAGGTGTTGGGCTCTCAACCCAATGGGACTAATCCCATATGTAGATCCATAGGTCACCTCCTGGATGCAAGGTTGGTCAATAGGGAGGATGCTTGGTGCCATGAGAAGACCTCCTTATCTACCCCCTCTACCTTCCAGGTCATTCGGTTTTAATGGTTTAGAACAATTTTCAATGAAGGGCCTAGGACTATACGAGCTTGCCCTTCGTCGTATCCTAGAGTACCCCGGATGGTGATGAATGGGTAGAGGATGAAGGGTGACCAAGACACTTAGTTTTATGTTGATTTCAGTTACACTACATTCATTTAACTAAGCCATTAAAATTTGTTTGGAATTTACACATTGTTTGTTGATGCAATTACAGGAAATTAAAACAGAAACTGAAACTAAACTTCTGTGCTAGATAGAGGTAGCTGAACCACATTGACAATCCCTTTTAAACTGAAATTGAAACTCTAATTGACAGACCACACATTTTTTATCAAATTTGGCTAGGGGGTCGCAAAAAAATTTCAGAAACAGGCGAGGGGGTCGCACAGATTTCACAGATAGTCACGGTCTATGTTTCTGAGTGAAGTCACACCTTTCAGGGGATTAAGTGCACCCTAGGCATGCCTGTTAGACAATTAAGTGCACCCTCATCCACTGTTTAGGCCTGATAAGTGCGACCTCCCCAAGTTTCAGGTTTTTCTGATCCTGAATTAGATCCAACCGGCAGTAACCTATACTGTGGCCAAACTAACTCGTATTTTCCTAGTAGAGGCTTTGACAATGCTAATAACTTGAAATAAACTAGATCTAAACTGGATTTGACATGAAATTTTAAAAACTAGGGAAAAAATTGAAAAAAACTTGAAATTTAAAAAATCTAGACCAAGGATCCTGTGGGATCGACCTGGTATGGTCGTTGGTTTTGTAGCAGGGATTTCTCCTTACTACAGGGGTAGGAATGGTTCCCTTCTATATAGAAGATATAAGGGTAGGTTCATTCTTGTAAAAGTGCTAAAAAGAAAAGCGAGAATGAAACTAGATAGAAATAAAAGCAAAGATGGAAAGAAGAGAAATGATCAAGAACCCCTCTGCAATCAATGGGTTAGGATTCCACTTCCAATAACTTGCAAACAACTTGTTAGAAACTATAAACCTGCAAAAAACATGTTATAAACAAGCCTGCAAACAAAAAAGAGTTATAAAAAACAACAAAACACTAAAGCAAATGCAAGAAACAACATTGGTATACCTTCTCTTTGATGGAATTGGGCCACCATGCCCTAGCTTGAAGAAGCACCTCTCTCTTGGATGGGGAAGCTATGGCTCAATGGAGATGGAGGAGATGGAGTGTGGGTGGTTTGAGAGACAAAGGGTCTCAAGGCATCCACGGGAAGCATAACAGTATGCAAGGGAGAAGTGTTTTGAGAGTGACCCCCCACCCTCCTTTTATAGCTTTTTTGAGGTTTTAGGGTTTTAAGCCCTTGGTTCGGGATTTATCCCATTTTGGGGATTTTATCCCCTTCCACCCTAATTTTAGCTCCTTTTAGGGTTTTATCCCCCTTTTGGGGGCTTTAGATCATAGGAGAGTATTTTAGGCTCCTTTTTGGGGTTTTAAAGCCCTTTTCTTCATCCTTAAGCATTGTTTTGCATGTGGGGGTCTAATGGAGGGTCGTGAAGTGGTGTCCTTGGGTGGTGCAGGTCATGGAGAGCTTAGTGAGGGATTTTTTGGGTTAACATGAGGCATCGTCCATATTAAAAACCAAAGAATCCCCAAATTCAAGGGAGTGATCAAAGGTGAGTGATCCGCCAAAATTTGACAAATTTCACTTGAACATGATGGTATACAAGCCATATGTGGCCATGTATCCCTTCTCTATTTTTCCCCCACATGCAGGACTCATCTAGGCTACTGAAAATTGGGTCTGCTAGCCAGCCCTGTAGACTTTGTCAAATTTTACAAGGACTCTAGTCCCTACCCTGTAGCCTTTGTAAAATGGGGCAAGAACTATGGTCCCTACCAGATTCCTTGCAAGTGCCGTAGTCAAGGATTCTAACCTAGTGAAAAAAAATTGCCAAGGATGACATTGCCAGAGACTTCTAGCTAGGTCAGAATAAATTTCAGACTGGTACCATATTTCTTATTCCCATCTTTGGAGATACCCAACACACTAAAGGCTACAACAACTACTTTATCCTGCAGGGATGCTCTCCATGACACACACAAACCCATTTGTAAGTGTAACTGGTGCTCAAGCAGCACATCCAAGGGATGTTTTCTCTAGGGGAACCCATCTCTTATAGGAGGAGCATCGGGTCACCTACCATGTAGGCTTATCTAGGTGCATCATTAGGATGAGACCTTCCCTTGGTGTAACAGATCCACCTCTCAGATTTTCTATGATTAATGGTATCATCATTTTTTCATACTGACAATTATCAACAATATTGACGTAATGACCAGTTACCATAACATAGTTTCCCACACTTGCAGGCAATGTCTTGTCGTGAGCACCAAATATTTGTGGAATCTTTATGCATTTAATGGTCTGTTAGTGCCTTCTTGCTGGAAGGGACCTCCCTCCATTTGTCTCTTAGCTAGTTTGTTGGCGGGTTTATAGAACACCATTGTTTCCATCCAACTTCCTCTTTCTGTGCACTTTCATATTTTCGCGCATGCTACACTGGGGATGCCTCTCTTGCTGGTTTCCAATTTTTTTTTTCTTTTGTGCCTCATCGTTATTTCCTTGCATAAATTTAAGTTTTCGACACCTGCTCAGGGTGTGGTGCAGGCTAAACCTTATCCTAGAATGTCTTTACCATCTGTTGAACCTTTGCAACTTCTTCTACAACCTCCTCTACTTGCATGTTCAACTAATAAACACGGTCAGAATGGGCATGTTCGAACGAATCCGCCTCTATTGATTGTATTATTCCTTGAAGCTTTTGCTGTATAGGTTGACTAATATCTGTGAGAAGCTCAACTACCCACTAATGTGTCTCAATCTCAATTTTCCTAGCCTTTTCTTTCTCGCAAAGGCTATGCAGCTCATGTTGTAGTATCTTCATCTCTACATTTTTTACAACCTTCTGTTATAGGGGAAGCTTCCCCATTTCCTCCTTAGCAGCACTGATTTTATCATCTGCCTCTCACACACTCTTCTTGATTATCTCAGCCATTTCATTCTCAAGCAGTGCTCCCCAAATGGTAGTGATAGCATCTACATGCTTTGCCCAGAGGGTTTCTCCTTCTCTAATTTTCTCAGTAGCTTCAGAAGATGCTCTTCTTCTATCCTCAAGAACCTCTGGTGGTGTGCTTGGCATCTTCATGGCTTGCAGCTCCTCTAGTTTATACCTAATATCCTGCATGATATTTTTGATCCTGGTCACTTTAGCGAGTGAGTCTTCGTCTTCTTTCCCCACTTCTGGTGGGAATGTTGCAATGTAATTATTGATAGAGTCCACCAATGCGACATGATTCAGCTCACGTGTTAGTGTTTACTGTTCTTTTTTGGCAAGAAGGGTGATGCACTCCTATAGTTCCTACTCTTTCTCCTTCAATAGGGCCTTCCGCAACTTTTCCTTCCTCTATTGTTTTGCTTCCTGGTATGCAAAAAAAATTTCCCTTAGCTGAATTTTAGATGTGTACTCCTACTAAATGCTATAGACTTCCTCCAATGCTAGCTTGGAGAATTCTATTTGCACATTGTTATCATTGGGAGCTGCGCTTGTCTCTGCGTCTACCTCGAGTTCCTGCCTCTGAATTACCACTCTAATTGGAAACACTAATGCTACTATAACTAGTGGAATACTTGTATCAAAACCATATGTCTCAGCCTCCATTATATCTTTGACATCATGGATGGCCTCTATCAACTTATTAAGATGGCCCTCAACTTTGCTAGCAATATTTACTTGCTGCAGCTTTAGACTAGTGAGGTTATCTTATGCGACCTTAGCAACATCGTCAACAAGTTCCTGCAAATCATCTTTGGTCAATTTATTTGTGTTCTATGTTCTGTCATCTTTTTGCTTCTTACAGGATGAGTGTCCCTCTTCTTACTATGTGTGCATCTTTGTCTATGCATGGTCTTGACTTGGTGGGCGGTCTCATGCATGATGGTCTGAGTCATCAATATTATCATCGTCTTCATTGTGTTCCTATGACGGATCATCTTGGTTTTCGTCACCTTCATGCTCTTCGCCATTAACTTGATGAAGTGGTGGTTCCTCTCCATTCTTCCCTTCAGGAAGAAGCTCTTCTAGTGAGCCACGACATTCCTCCGACCAAAGATTAATAATTGCATCCACGTCCTCGTCTATGACCATGAAGTCTGCATGGTGCACCTACTTAAGTGATTCCTTTGTTGGCAGCAGGGTTATAATATGTGTGTGAGATTGAAACTTGATGAATGTGACATACCTATGTACCATCGCAATGCGGATTCTATGGGACTATCGAACAACATCACATATCACTTCTCCATGGACAAAGAAGACATTGTTTCTATATTTTTGTGATCACTATCCACCTTGTCTTCCCACATATTTTGGTACCTTTTCCCAAGGCAAGGTAGCAGGACATCCATCTAGACATGGTCTAGCGAGTTACCCCACACAGTGACCAAAATGAAGATCAACAACAAAAAATAGTGGAATTTGTATGTATCATTATGCTAGGCATGTAGCACATCATCTATGAGTGCGTTCACCAGATACTGCGACCAATTGAATTTTCATCCTAATGCACATAAATATGCTAGTTCCACCCCTGCTGCAGAACATTGAGTGGTTATCACCTTGTGGAACATCTTACAAGATACGATATTTGAGGTGACACGCACACTTTGTTCCTACTGATTTACCAAATTTACAAAATAGGTTTGCAGGGGTACTTACAAATTTTTGAAACACTAGAGGAAATTTCAACTCAAAATGGGCCTTTTAACTTTGATTCAAATTCCATGTCATAATGTGTTATCCAATGAAATTGCTTTAAATTTGAAATACCGTATAGGTCTTAAATACTTTTTTAATATAAATTTGGGGATAGGTATCATAAACAAAACTACTTTTTTGTTTGTATTTTCGACATATCTCCTCGTGTTTTTACTCAAATTTCGATCAGGAGAGCTTGTTGGATGTGGAATTAAATTCTGCATCCAACGAGTACCGACTCGACATACTTTTGATGGACCCCGCTACCCCAAAAAAAATAAATACCTGAAAAAATGTGATGATGATGTCATCCAACGAGCTCTCTCGATCGAAATTTGAGTAAAAACACGGGGAGATATGTCAAAAATAAAAACAAAAAAGTAGTTTTTTCTTTTCTTCCTCCAAAATTAATAAATATTATTTTATTATTTTAACTATTATTTTACTAATTCTTTTTAGGAGGACCATTTTGAGTTGAAATTTCCTCTAATGATATAAACATTCTTCCTCACGGTGGCCTCTTGACTGGCATATACAAAACCATTGTAGCCCATGGTCGTTTAATGGATTGGGGACACCTGCCACGACATAGTTCAAGAAGGTTGTACAATTATCCTTAGTGTGTATGCCCATCCTACATTTTGTGCACCATAAATATTCTTATGCTTCTTTACTCTTCCTGATGTCTTGAAGTTGTATCGTTAGATTGGAAAGCTATGACGAGATTTGCACCATCCCTGTGGCATCATCACTAATGGGCGAGGCCTCCAACTTCATTGCCAATTCTAATGCTTTTGTTTGTGATTCAATCTTCTACTACATGAATGGCCCTCATATGTGTGCTAATGACACAACAATAAACCACTCTTTATGCTACACACCTGACATTTGAAAGCTTACCTTGGCCATCAAGTTTTTAAAAAATTGATCAAAGTCCCACACGGTTTCCTCTGGAGCCTCCTTAATTTACTTAATCTCAGTAATACACTGTGACTCTGATCTAGGTTTGATAAACTCTGAGATCACGGGATCTCATATCTCTTCAATGGTCTTCTGGGGTGTTCCGATTGGTGTGGTGAATAACTTCATGAACCAGTCTAGCGCACAACCCCTCAAGGTCGTGATCATCAGCGATTTATTTATGTTTGCATTATGGAATAAACACAGCATCCAAATAGATTCACATAGGAACCAATGCTACTCTGGGTCCTCCATTCCATTCCCATTAAATGTGGGTAATCTAACATCTGTCGCAGCAATTGAGTTGGCAACGAGGTTTTTTGGTTCATAATTCATAGGGGGTGTACCTTCTCGCACACTAGTTGTAGGGATAACACTACCCGTATTAGCAATCCTTTCTAGGGATGGAACTCTAGATCTTACCTCTGGTGATATTTTTGGGGTTATGTAGTTACGTCCTAACCTCAACATCCCCTTAGAATCCTCAAAATCTTCTTGTCCCTCTGAAATTGGGCTATAGTCCTCCTCTTCGTCACAATACCCTTCATCTTAGTTCGACAAAATTTCATGTTCACTTCCCTTGAACAAGCTAGGATTACATCGTCCCCTTTCTATTTTTCTTCTTTTCTCCGATCTGAATATCCTCCCACTCCTTAGGACTCCAACTTCTATTTCAGGTTCTGTGCTTCCTAGGAACATTTTAACTCACCCTTTCCCATCTTCTTAATAGGTTATCTATGACATATCATTCTTTTTAGGAACGCAACTCAACTACTCAGCTGTAAAATACCCTTTTCATAGGAAAGCATCTTTATCCATGTATTGATACGTAACAAGTATATTCTTCTGGGTTCTTAAAAATAATTTCTTTTAGCTTCACTATATGAGGTTATAGTATCTACTGCAAAATTAGTAATATATCCTTTCAATATGTGGTCAACCCAAAAATCAATAGCTCTATAAATAGGGTTACTTACGTTGGTTACCTCATGAACCAACTTATCGCCCCACTCGACAATCTCTCTTCTCTAAAACTTTGTCTGCTTAGTCGCCAGTATTTCAACCATTCATGCACTAAAATGGGGAACTTAGAAAAGAATATCTCATGAATATCATAATATATATATTTGTCTATCCAGTTCTCTATGCTCAACCATGTCCTTGCACTCTCTTCTTTCGTGAATACTAGCATTTCATAATCCATTCAGCATTCTATCTCCTTCTTCGTTAGGTGCCACAACATTTCCCTCGATTTGATCAATAAGGTCTCAGCAATGAAACCATTTGTTGGCCACTTTTCCTAACTCATGGGACCCAAGTTCTGCATAGCCTATCAACCCAACAAACACCTGAGATACCGGCCCTAGAAAATAAGCCCCGTCGGCAACACCTATGAAGAAGGAATAGTCTCACCCAGGATATCTCTTTGATGGGTAATTCCAGAATCATGTTTTCATGATTGTCAATGGATTATAGTCTCGTGGCTCGCAGCCAAGGAGCTCAATGAAGGCAATAGTATGGTTGGATAGAGGAGTTATTCCTGTACAACCAAGCACAAATATTTGTCGTCACATGCAACTTGTCCTTTCTTTCCACCTCGCAACCGGTACAACTTGTGTGGTGCATCTGACTCATACAAACAAACTGTTTACGACTTAGGTCATGACTCAAGTCAGAAATGCAAAGGCCGATATAAACATATATATTTCAATGAATCCTTCCTAACATTTATCTACTGATTATAGGACAACATCACACATTTAAGCAACATTTCATCGTTATACAGGAAGCAAATAACAACCATTCACATAAACTTTCACCACATCAATCATCCATTCAAACACAATAGATAACATGGAAACCCATCTCAAAAAAACCACCAAGGTGCTCTTCATCTGGCGTGATAAAAGGATATAGCACCTTGAGCCTGCAGGATACAGACTGATCTTAAGATATGTCTCTTTGGTATTCTCTCCTACCCTACCTCTACTCCTAGAAGTCTTCGCACATAGTAGCCAGATCCACGGCTCAACATCCCCCTACCTCTACAAGAATCTTCCAAAGTCTTCCTTTCCTTTGATATCAACAACATTACAGCAAAAAATGGCATCCTTCGCCATGAATCACAAACGAACAACTGAACAAATCACTTGAAAACTGACCTAAACATAGTTATGGCCAACTAAGAGTAGTCACCACCAACCTTACCTAATGAACATTTTTCCTTTGAATCCCTCTTGTTTATACTATTTTACATGGCCACGCAGGGCCAACTGCATACAGGCAGTCTGTTAACTATCACCATCAGCCACCCCTTAGGCTACAACTGTCGTGATGACGACTTGAAACGAGGAACTATTGGCCTAGCTTAGAAATATCCCCTCATACATGCGTAGCTGCATGCTTACACCACCTTAAATCGCCATGATCTGGATTCTGCACCTGTCTCTTTCCAACCATTATCACTTGCACGTTCCTGCACTTCTCTTTCCTTCATCACACACCTCTCCATTCTATATTCGCAGGTCCTTTGCTTCCTTTGCAATCTTCCTTTATTTATGTCGCACGTGTGGCACACCTTCTTTGCTTTCACACAAGATTCTTCCTTGTGCTCCTTTCCTAGGACAACAGGCGTCTCCCCACCATTGTGTGGTACTGATTCGGTACCGCTACCCTCAATGCTTCTGTTGATTTCACCCTAAAAAAAAAATGCATTTATATTTTGATGTAATCATTGATGAATATATTAGTCAATTACAATATAATTATGTCCTTATTGATTTTTTTTACCTCTGTGTGAATCAATGGGGAAATTGGTGTTTTTCCAAAGCTTTTTCGATGTTCCAGCACATGCTGTAAACCGTACTTGAAGTCGAGCTTCAAGTCTTCATCAGTGGCTTCCTATTGAAATGAATTTCCCTGCAATGTATAACACCATGTAAAGTTCTTGTGATAAATCAATTAATTATTCTCTATAGTTAGAAAAATCAATTAATTGTTGGCTACAGATAATGATAGTTTGATTCTTACAATTCGTGCCCTTAGCTTCTGATATCCACCCTGTCCTAGTTTGTTCTTCCCATGTTTTTCCAAATTTTTTTTTATGCTTTAGATCTGCTGGATAGCCTATGAAATGTTGCAAATACAATAGGTATCCTAACTAAAATATATTTAAAAGTTAAAAAAAAATGAACAATGTTCATTGAAAATATGATATGTGCCATACCTTCTTGAACCAATTGGCCTAGTCTTTCCTTGTTTTCTCAATTCCTTCTCCTTTGCATCCTCGATGAGGACCTTCCACTCCTTCTCTCGAACCATCGGAGGACACTTATACTTGTGGCGAATTTGCATATTGTCCCTATTATATGCCCTAGCTTTTTTCAAATTTAACCTAGCTACTACGGTGACACCTTTCTTGTTGAAGGTTTCACCAAACAAACTGACCATGTGGTTCGTCAAATCATCTTTCAATTTGTCATTTTGGGAATTCCACCATGTGAAAAAAACATATGATCATTAATTAAAACCAATTTGAGATATGTGGCTTTGAAGTACATGAAAAAAAAACACATAATAAGTTAAATAACACCTTTAATATTCAGTATCTTTATTTAAATAGACTCTTCATTCACCAAGAACCTAACGGGAAATGATCCCTTGATAACCACACATATTGCGCCAGTATAGAAACTATGACATTTGATGTCGCTATGCTCTCTATCATCATGTGGAGTAGTGTTGGTCGAAGGGCCATATTCACCTCCAACATACATTGAGGTTGTGGAATCTAAATTGAATTATTGTGTAGGAGAGGAAAATATCCCCATTGGTAATGTATATTGACGATGTGTTGAACCATCGCTACTACCAATAGTGGCCCCTCCATCTTGTTCTTGATACATGTGTTTTGGCTCCAAAAAATTCTAAAGAATACAACTTCAATTGATTAGAACATATCAAAAAGAAGAGATATAAAATAACGTAAATGAATATATGTAGTTCATAAAAACTTTCAAATATTCCCCTTACCTTGTATTTTCTATCATTCTCCTCATTTCATCAATTTGTGTTTGTATTTCGTCAGTCATTGTATTGATTAAAATCAGATTAAGAAGGTATCGGTTGCACTTTTTCAAATTCAGTTTCATAGTATCCATTGGGTCGGTTGAATAATTTATCTCTTCCTCGTTGACCACATCATGACCATGATGTGGTGTGCTCTACGAACATCAATAAAAAAATCACGTAAAAATATATATAATGGATATAATAAGAAAAAAAATACTCTAATCATGTTTAGGTACTTTTATGCTATCATTTACCTGATGCAACAACATTGGTTCCTTCCCATGGTCACCCTACCACAATACAATAAGAAAGACATATCCATATCGATAACTAAAAATTGAACCATGTATAATAAACTTGATTAATATAAAAAACTATATTGTTAGTATGAGAGTCAACTTTACCTGTCTAGAAGATGTAGGTGTGTTGATAGTACCAGCCCTCTGCCACAATACATTAAGAATGATATCATATTGAAATATTGAGCTCAATAGAAAAAACAATGTCAAATGTTAACAGATGTAATATAATCATCAATTCTGGTTATTATTACATTGATGCTATTAGGTACTATTAAACTAACATTTATCTCATGCGTCACCATTAGTGAATTTCCATGGCCAACTTGTGGCATATGGCCATGATCACCCTGCCACAACATAAGAATTAAGACATATTAAAAATGCAAATTAGATATATAACAATGTCTCTTAAACATGATTAATGAAAAGCATGACATATAATTAACCATGCGTATATTATAAAAAGCATGACATAAATAAACTTGATGCACGAGAAAAAGAACAAGTCATCGATAAAAAGGTTGAGTTAAATGTTGTATAAGAAAATTACCCCCATAATAAAAACCCTCGCATCTATTTGATTCAAACCCTAATCGATCAACAACTCTTCACTTGCAACTATTGATTTTGTTGCACATACGAATACATGATTTCCTTCACGCCCCTCAAATAAGAAATTGGGTAGCTTATGTGTTGACCCTGGTCATGTTCTATTTATAAAACCTGTGATATTTTATGAATCTTTTGTCCTTCCATCAATATACACAATTTCTCCTTTGTTCAGACTGTTGTCCAGTAGTTGACAATAATTTGTTGCCACTTTATATGTCCACATGCTTTGCATATATCAGACCAAAAATAACCAGTCATTGTATTTGTTGCATGGACTGACATAGTCCATCGATTCATTTTCAGTGCCATATGACGCCTTTATTCCATCCATGGAAAATAGTTGCAGTCCATGTAAAGAGGATGGAGCAATGTGATAAGTCCTCCCATTGAGGAATAAATACGTGTCCACTTGATGTATCTCCTTGGATAGCCATCATTTGAAAATATGTCTATACCTCATGGAAAACTCAAGTCACCTATGCACTGATTATCATAACCACATTATCCTCCTTTAGAAACAAAAAGTTCCATGTGTCTACGAAATTTTATCTTTAGCTTTTCACCTCTAGTTGATCTCGACCTATTAGATCTTGTATTAGACATATTTCTTTCAACCTCTGCTAATCTATCTTCCACACTTGAGGAAGATAGATACGACCAGTACCCATTTGTTGGTACCTACAATCATTAAAATTGGGTATTATTTATTGCTTCCAAAAATTACTTAGGTGAAAAATTGATTATTTTGGTATTATTTATTGCATCCAATCATTGGTCCTTACAGGTCAGACCTATAGCTTCGTCCCATAAAGTATATGTGATCTGAAAACTCCTTAGGAAGATAAGACACATGGTATTATATAAATCCCAAGACATGAACCTGCTACATATCAAGGACAGACATCCATCTACATGTAAAGTATAGTAAAGGATATAATCACATTTATTTGAAGAGTGCCATGGGATGATACAGTACCTCTGTGAATTGATTATGAAATTTATTTTACTATTTTGCATTTGAGAGTAATTCTCTAGAATAGGTTCTGAATTTGACAATTATAGCATTGAATAATATTTTCTTTGTTATTTTTTCTATCATTTATGTTGACCTTCCCGTATTGTGCTTTGAAATAGGTTGTGAGAAAATCAAAATAACTTAAAAGGGGATATATGTTGTTATTTTCTCTTCTAATTTTGCTCACCTTAAATATCTTTCCTTTTATCTTGGGTTAGGAAACTTAACAACCACACCATGCCACCTTGCCAATGAGTTTCAATCTCGACTAGAATGCAGCTAACATAATATTAAAGTAAATGATGAAGTTGATTTCTGATAGATGATAAGTTCACCCTATACCCTAGTTGACAAGTACATTCTTTTAGACAACATAGAAATGATGAGGAAACAATGGATTGTAGATGATATGGACACATGCTTCTAGCATTGTGTAAAAGTTTTGAATAGCTTGTTGAATATAGAGGTATTTTTGACTCCCTTTAATACTGAAATTTGTTGCCAAGTTTACACAAACCTCCCATACAGCCTCCATGTGGTATGCATGTGGTAAAATTTTCAAGTTGCTAGGAATCTGAATTTGTAAATAATGAAGGATAGCATGCAGAGAGAAGTCTACATGGGGATGGGAGTATACATACGGTCTTATATTTATCACCTTGCATGCAACCAAATCTGCCACATAATAGTAACCCATATACAGTGAAGAGAGCAGTTTTGTGGAAGTTATAAGTGGTTGTTTGGAGGGAGAACCGCTCTAAAAATAGGTCATGTAGATAAAGTAAACAACACCTTGCATTTATGAGAAAATACTTCTACAAAAGAACATAGTTAAGTTTGGTTAAAAATACTTTCCTAAACAAGTTGGAAGCACCTAGTTGAAGGAATACTATGGAGGTTGTGTGGAAAAATTAGAAGGAAAGGTTGACCTCTCCTTAGACAGTGAAAACCAACATTGTGAAAATTGACTTATAGTTGTATATAAGTGCTTTTCACAGCTAGGAAATCCTCCCAAATCCAAACTAAATTCAAAAAAATATTTTGCATGTAGAGGATTTAGTATTTTGTAAATTCTTTCCCTTTTTCCAGTAGCTAGGTCGACATGATCACAATGCTATAATGCTATGAGTGTATGTATTAGACTGAGCATGCTTAACCTGATTGAGGTTGTAATTTTTTCTATGTCTGAGACCAAAGTTTTAAATTTAAATTACAAATTAAAGAGAGAAGGAAGTACTGTCTGCGATAACCAAGTATCTTAGACAACTATACTTTTTTCATGCAATTTAATAAATATACATTTTTTCCCCCAACCAAATTCATTTGTTCATCTATTATGTTGTTTACTTTATTATGAATCTTGGATGGCGATTTATGGTCTAAATTGTAAACGATGTTTTTATAATGCATGTTAGTTTTGTAATGAATAGTCATATACTTTATCAATGAGAAAGGTGTTTCTTGTTTCTGTCTGTGTAGGTGTATGAACTAAGTGTTTAGGGCAGGAATCAAAGAGAGAGGCATCAACTTAAAGAGAGAGCGACAAACATCGGTATCTAAGTACCTATATGAAGTTTTTCTTCCTTATTATCAAAATGCATGTGAGATATTTGGGAAGGGTAGGAAAGGGATTTAATAAAATCTATTGGTGAACTTAAACACATTGAGGGATCAGCCTTTCTAGCTAGGTAGTTTTCCCTACAAAAAATGGTTTTGTTAAACTTCATACCATTGATGAGGAAAAAACCCCACTAATGGTTAATAGCATTGATTGAGGTTATATCAGAAACCATTGTCCAAGGATCATTTTCTCAAAGACTTACTGAAGAAATTAAATTTGGATGTTTTTAGTGAGGTCACTATCTCACCTACACCTATAGCTTCTTTATATTCAATATACATAAAGATAAAATAAACCTAAGGGGGAAACCCTTTGATGGGCTCCATTGGACATTGGAATACTATAAACTCAGTATTATGGATGGTATTCCCTGGAATAAATGAATTATATGAATGAAAACCTCCTCAGGGGATTTAAGATGCCAAACTCAAATAAAATGAGTTGCATTGAGTTGAAGGAGATCAAGCAAATAATTGTCAAGAGTACCTAAGAGAAACAATAATGCTTCCCTAACCTGATCAACATAATATATTACATAATCCAATGAAAATAAAGAATGGTTAATTTAGGGTCTTCCTCATGTTAGCACTTATAATAGCTCCTAGGGTTGTTGAAAGGTGGACCCTGAGGTAACAATAGAACCGCTTTAGGAAAGGGGGATAGCTTCCCAGTTTCTAGAGATGGATCTCTCAAAAGATACGTATCAAGGACTTATATATTGTGATGGAATGAAATTTAGATATTGGTGATTGAAAGAAGGTAGGGATTTATTGGGATATGGAGTCCAAATGTCAAAGAAACATAGATAAATTTGCACCGGAAATGTTTGCAATGGAAAGGTAGTACTTCGGTTATGGTCAATATGTCTTGGGTCTAGTGGAAAGCAAAGAATGATGACAGTCCATCAACGTAGAGTACCAAAAAGATGAATTCTACATTGACTTTGGAAGAAACATTTGGTGAATATCTAAAAAAATGTCTAGAGCATAAAAATATGAATTATGAACCATTATACACTAGTTAAAGACATGAATAAATCATAGCAGAAAGAACAACGTGGAAAACATACACATAAAGAAAGAAGTTTACAGAATGTAACTGAGAAATACACATGAATTCTTGCATTCCAAGGCTGTCATTTCACTCTTTAACTTGTATTAAAGAAGCTTAAATTTACATAAGAACCAAAGTCTTTACGGGTTTCAACCCTTTCTCCCTTGCAGAGAGTATATTTATATTGTTTTCGGCCCTCAAAACTAACTTTGAAACAAGGACAGAAAGAATTTACAATCATAATCAAACATCTAAAAGACTTATACATGGCATATTCACCATGATTAATACATACAAAAGAAACGAATATGGAACATTGTGCATCCTTGACTTAAACAGTAATGAAGCGTCTTCAGTTTTGAGGCTCATTTGTCTCGAAAATGACGGCTCAAGACACCTTTGGCGATTTTATGTTGACTCAGCTTGAGTTGTCTCTCCTTATTTTGGTAATGTAACATGTCTCTTTCTTTCTGGACCTTTTCTATTTATTCTGTGTCCAAGGACTTGTTCAGCCCATGTTCACAGCTGGCATGAAGGTTTTTGTTCTTTCTATGTTCAACTCATCACCCAACCCCTTTGTCTCCTCGTAACATTGTTATTGGAGGGGGATTTAGGAAAATGTTCTTACCTTTATGGTTGGAGCACTCCTATCATGAAAACTTAGGAATCACAGGAATTTGGAGTGATGCTCACCAACTAATGGAATACCTTGGAAAACAAGTTTATCAAAGCAGGCATCCATTACAGACCTTGTTTAATACTTTTAGGATTCTCAATAGATTAATGCTCAACCATCTTATCCTCTCTTCCATATTTACCAGATCCATGTCTTCAAATGGATATGAATGTGTGTCTTATAAAGAGCTGGGTGGTCAGAATTGACAAAGTCCCCATCGACACCTTCACATAGGCCAGCATCGAGTAGCATGCTGACAGCATGGGATATCACATGGGTTTAGGATTCAGTCCTTATGCGAGGATACCCCTCACGCCACCCTTTCTATAAGGGTTCCATATTATCAACTACGGAAGTGACTTCTGGCCATCAGTCCTCATCAACACTCACTCAACTCATGGCACATGGACTAGCCATTTTGTGTCTATCTACCCGTCTTGACAATGGCATCAAAAATTCCTTTTTCTATGCATCTTATTCTCCTTCATGTTGCTTCATGTGAAGGCCATACTTACCTTTTACTATTTTCATCATTACTAGATGCTCTCCAGATCCTCATATGCGTGATGTAGTGAAATCTTGGATTTTGGGGACTGACCTGCGCTGTGGAGCTAATTGTTTGGTCATAGATCTGCTCAAATGATGTATAGACCTTTGATTACATGTCACCTCCACCCTTTGCATACTTTCCCCCAAAATGTCGCTTCTATGCATCCAAGGTGAGCGAAACTTTGTTTCAACCATGGCCTTTCGTCTTGTTTTCGACATTGGCTCTTTTAAAAGAGTGGGCCTTACACAGAACCATATATTTCGTCTATGATTCTCTTTCACACAAAATTCAATGAGAAGAATGATTTCCAACCTTCTTATAAGAAATTTCATCAATATCTATTGTCCACTTGTAACAGGTGTTTCATATTTCGCAAATACCATAGGCAATGTACTTGGAACATGTTTAATCAACGAAAACACTATCGGCTGTGGATCTCTTCTTGATTTAATCTCTATCATCGAAAATTACCTCGATTTTAACTATTCTATGGATTTGGAAACAATAAACATCATGAGAACTTTCATTTAGTGGAATTAACCTCCTATGTTGATCTATCCTTCGGTCAATCTCAACCTTTGATATATGCAGTCTTTTTAACCTATTCCACAAAAATGGAAAGAGTGACTTGGGTCATGCATGTAAAATCTACAAAACATACCAACATCCTCAATCTGGCTCACCTCTAGAGCACCACCATTGAAATACTATCTCTTTTCCCATAACTTCGGTCGACCTGTGCATACTTTTTCTTCCTTTACCTCGAAACACTGAGAATACTTAAGACTGTTGATCTGTCCATTCTTTCCTCATTCAACGGCCCATGACATCTGCAAGATAGATTTATTTTTCTTAAACCAAAATTATTTTAAGCCTGCTTGGCTCCCACACAATGTAGGACTAGATTTCCTTATCTGGGTACACTTTCGAGGGCTAAAGACGAACCATGGAGAAGCTTACATAAATTCTTGGTGTTCTTCTAGGGTTGACTGATGCAAATTTTAGTAGGCCTTTTTCGTCCAATCATTTGGTGCAAACTGAAAAGCAATGTTAACACTTCCATTGAATAGAGTAACATTGATGAAATAAAAGTCGACCACCTAGAGAGAGGTCTTCATGGGCTATGAATATTGAATAAATGAATGGGTATCTAGGAGTGACCATAGAAGGAAATGTGGCTATTCCCTCAACTAGTGTCGTTCAAATGAAGCCAGGTATGAAATTGAAAACCCTAGTTTGTGCAATGCATTTCCAAACCCCCAAACACTCAGAAAAAATTGATCATTATGCTCTGTAGAGAAGAAATAAATTCATTTCTAAATGACCCTAGTCCATGTAATGCATTTCTCTGTAGTTAAGCAATTTTCAATTTTTATGTGCTCTGTAGATAAGAAATTTTTAAATATTAAGTGTTTGGATGATGCGTGAACTTACTGAAGACATCTTGGTATCCATTCTAGTGGTCTTGATCTCCTCTGGGTGCAGAACTGGGCGTAGAAGTATGTGGGTCTCCTCTAGGCGAACACGCATAAGGTCTCTTTCTCCTTAAGTTGTATGTGGGTCTCCTCCTCTTCTAAATTGTGGTCTCTTTTGGTATGTGATATCGAACTCCTTCTCCTTTGTTTCAGAATTCCCTTGAACTTTGTTGTGGTTTATCCCCTGAAATCTATCAGCATATACAATTCCCTTGAATTTTGTTGTGGTTTATCCCTTGATTTCATATCAAGTAAATGCAATGTTTTTAATATACAAGATAGGTTCTACACCAAATCAATATAGGGACTATAAAGAGTTTAAACATCACTAATTACATATGCAATGGGATCAAAATTCTTAGTAATGATCTCATCCAATGTGATATTTAATAGTCATAGTGTGGTCCTATATACCCACCATCGAAGATATCAATATTATGAGGTAAAATAGAATTATGATCCCTTCCAATTTCTTCCACATATTATATGATGTAATGGATCTAAGCTCTTATCTCATCATATTTACAATTTGTTTCAAGTTCCTTGACCTCTTCTTGGAGAAAATTTATTTTAGTGATGAGTTAATAGTTTATATTCTTATAGCTACAATAATGGATTTTCTCAAAGAATCAAGATTTGACATTATTACCTCGCATTGGATTTATGAACTCTTATTTGAGATGTAAACCTTTCACACTAATCATCATAATACTCAACATTATCATCATCATCATCATCATCTTCATCGGCATCCTCATCCTCATCATCATCAACATCATCATCCTCATCATTAATGTCATATTAATCATCTTCATAATCATCAACATCTTCTTCATGATCCTCATCATCAACGTCTCACCCTCTTACTCATCAACGACATCATCATCATCATCATCATCATCTTCATCATCATCATATTCATCATCTTCGTCATAATCCTCATCCTCATCCTCATCATCATCATCATCCTCATCGTCCTCATCGTCATCTTCATCATCTTCATAATCATCAACATCTCCATCATGATCCTCATCATCAGCATCATCACCCTCTTCCTCATCAACATCACCATATTCATCATCCTACTCATACTCCTCATCACCATATGCATCATCATCATCATCGTCATCCTCATCCTCATCCTCACCATCGTCATCATCATCATCATCATCCCCATCATTATCGTCATCTTCATCCTCATCATTGCCATCATCGTCGTCGTCATCGTCATCATCATCATCATCACCATATTTGTCATCATCATCATCATCCTCATCATCGTCGTCATCATCATCATCATTGTTATCATCCTTGTCATCATTGTTATTGTCATTTTCACCATAACCAACATCGTTTCCCACCTATCCCTTGAAATACGTCGTAATAACACAATCTGACTAGCTAAATGCAAACAAATAAAAGGAGATAGTATCACGATAGTATCGATAGATTTCGAGTGCTTCGAGCTGGACTTTATGTGTTTAAATTTATCGATAGAATAAATAAAAATGAAAACTGATAGGGAATTTAAATATATATAAATGTCTTTCATTATCATTGAGGCTTAGTCATTATATTAACCTCACCCAAGGCTTTATACCCCTCCTTTGAAATACATATACCGTAATAATGATTTTGGATCATATCAATTTATTAGAATTTATGAAAGCCTATATATTTTGTGTTCTTTATATTCATTGGAAATTATTACAAATATAATAAGTTAGAACATTCATACACTTGAAATTAATGACATAGTCATGAACATATTTTCTTTTATAAATTTGAAAAAATTTAAGTTAATAAAATTTGTTTTTCTAAAAAAATGCGATAAAATAAATGGATCACTGGTTGGTTATGTTATGTTAATAATCTAACTTGGTAGTTTGTTAATAAACATTTGATTAAGAATGAACCTTTTTTCATTTTTGTTAGGTTGATATTCTAATTTGGTAGTGTGTAAAAAAGCATTTGATCATCAATGAAGTTTTTTTTTATTCATAGAATGCATAGTTGTGAAAATAAACATATTTTAAAGTCACATAAGTATGTACTTTTGAAGCGTTGAAAATTTGAGAATTTGTTTAAAATTCTATATTGTATATTATATTGAACTAAAATAAATTAAAAATTTTAAATTACTCATTTTTTAAATTTATTTTTTAAAATAAATTTAAATTTTCAATTATTGATTTTTAAAATTTGAAAAATATCATTTTTTCAAATATTTGTAATATATAAATATTAATATTTGTAATATATTAATATTAATATTTGGAACCCTTTACTATTTTCCAAATTTAGCAATTTTCACCCAGGGAAAAAAAACAACCAAATCCTTCCAAATTGTAGATACACCATGTAATTTTTTATGGGGATTCTCAACCATATATCCGTCAAAACTTAGTGGATATATTTCCTATAGAGTCATATACCAAATACCTTTTCTCAATCCTCCTCCATGCTCAATTTGTAGAAAGTGCTT
The DNA here is from genome assembly GCA_001517045.1 of Pseudotsuga menziesii. Classification (NCBI taxonomy): domain Eukaryota; kingdom Viridiplantae; phylum Streptophyta; class Pinopsida; order Pinales; family Pinaceae; genus Pseudotsuga; species Pseudotsuga menziesii. The sequence goes on along the minus strand of LPNX010143151.1, from coordinate 40,261 downwards.
TAGAGATGGAAGCATAGTGGAAGTTTCCTATATGCTCATGATTGAAGAGGGAAATATACTTTGGCAACAATTTCTTTCATTTGCATACATAAATGATGTTATCTTTTGGGGTTACTCCAAAGCTTCTGACCCTACTAGGAGGGAACTATGTTTCCTAGCCCTTTAGTGATGACTCATTGAAATTTGGATAACCCGGTTTGGGTGGATTGTTGATAGTTTTAACATGATGTCATTACTTACAAGGTAGTTACCCTTATTGACATGTTGAATAATATATTGACATTTTGGCTAATCCATTGGGTGCACACAATGGGGGAGTTGATCTTTTGGTCAATTGAGGTGTTTACATAGAAGGAGAAACCTTGGGTACCTCGAGGAGGGATTTTCACCCTTGGAGCTTCAAACCATGTGGTATATACCTTGTATTTTTTATACTTCATATGAGGATGCTTATCCCTTGGATATAGGGACCATCTGACATATTATCTCCTGGAGGTTGGATACTTAATATAAGGATGCTTGGGTTGAAGAGAATACTTCATGGAGGTTAGTGATGGACCTGAACACATATGTTGAGGAGAACAAATTGAGCTTTGTCGCCACATTGATACACATGATAGTAGAATTGGCGCATGTGAGGGCATGTGCACATGGTTAGAGAAGAAAATTTTTACATGGGGACATTTGGATAGTGGATCATTGTAGGACAGGGGGAATTGAACCAACATCTTGTTGGAGAGTGGACCATCTCCAAGGAGGGGTATTGAGGCCAAGATCATGACTTGGATGGAATTTCACTTTGGGGATTGTATAAATCCTATTTTTACACATGTACATCATTGTAATGTAGAGTTATCCATGTGGGATTTCCATGTTGGGAGTTATCCCCTTAGGTCCATTGGAAATATCTGGAACTATTAATTTTTCCATTGTATGGCTAGTAGTTACCACAGAAGTATTTCATCCAATTGGAGATTTCAAGGCCAATTTAAATACAATTCTAAGGAAAAAATACTTATCAAATTACTGAAACATTTTCCAACATTATAAGCATACAAATTGACATTGAATCCAACAACACACATAATAGTATGTTTTATTCCTTATAAAAATCACCTTAATTAACCTTCCGAATAAAACAATTTTCTTAGCATAACCTTTTACCTCTTATGTGGTAACAAAACATTATGGGTTAAGGTAATAAATCCAATTTTAAGATTTGGTTCTACTATATTAATTAAAAAAGTTTATATTTTGTATGTTTTACTAATCAAATAGCAACTTTTTATTAATAAAAAAAACTAAATATATATTTTTTCAAACTAACCAAACTACCTACCCGTGTTAATATAAACAATATTAACTTTTATCCTTTAGCACTTAGCTCTCAACATATCCACACATGACCTTAACTTCAGGTCCTGTTCCCTATTGCAGTCACGAAGAATGGTTTCGCTTATATGTGAGCTTGGATTATGAAGCAATCTGATCTTGACACGTCACTGTCCTTCTCAATTCCACAAAGAATGGTTTTACTTATACGTGAGCTTGAATTATGAAGCAATCTGATCTTGACACGTCACTGTCCATCTCAATTCCACGTTGGCCAAAACGTTAGGGCCCCGACACATCACTGTCCATACATTTGGTTCAATGCCACATTTGCCTCTCTCCATACACTTGCCTCTCTTTCTATTTGAATGCCATGTTTACTTCACAGCCACGTTCGCCAAAAGTTCACCAAAAGATTAGCGGGCCTAACAGGTCATCCTGGGCTCCAGGCTGGTGGTGACTTCTCATTGGGTCCAAGCACCCATATCCCCCACCATAACCTTTTCTCTATGTGTCGACAATTACAGGATATATAAACACATATAAATCAACTTCCTTGGCCAATGTGCGACAAAAACTTTGAGTGAAGTTTAATCACCATCGTCCATTGTTTGATCCAACGGTTGCTTAGTATTTGCTTCTGCAAAATAGTTTTTCTGATAAGACTAGTGGATCCTTTTCCCTTCCTGTGCCATGGCCTTCGTCTTTATTCGTCATAGCTCTTGGAAATCACCTAGAAGATGCAGTGAATGGTAGACATGCCTGCGTTGGAGTTGATATTGCTCCATAGGTAGATTTATCTATCAAATGTCAAAACCATCATCGTCGTCGTTAGGAATAGGTTGTGATGCAGGAGCTACAAGAATCTAGTGACTTCGTTCAATGTAACAAATGAGACTGTGTTCTCATCGTTGTGCAAAACCACAAGTATTTAACCTTTTGGATACAATTACATCCGGGATTGAACTACCTTTTCTGCCATTTCTAAAATAAGTTCATCCACAATAAAAGGATTGATTTGTTGTACCAGTTTGCGTTGCTTCCATCTCCGAGACAGGGTACCCTATTTCGGCAGCAAGGTATGGTACAAGAGGTTGTAACTGAGAAACTTCCAATTATTGTTGAAGATAGTATGAATATTAAACCTTGTAGACAAGCGTTGGTGAAAGATTAAAACTAAGTGCTTCAGAAATCAGCTCGCAACCAGAGGTTCTACTTACAGTGTGTCTTGACAGTAATCTATGTGGTAGCCATCTTTAGGACTATGAAGAGATTTCAGATTTTATATGGAATGCATCTTGGGAATTTGGGAAAAGTAGGAATGAGAAGCGATAGTGGATAGGATTTCCTACAATAGTACATGGGTTACATGAACAAGTACAAGGACAATTATAGGGAAGCAACAATAGATATAAACAGAGGATATATTTGGTGAAAAGAGAAGTACATTTTAATATGACATACATATATGTTTACAGGGATAATGTAACAAACAATATGGCAATTACTCCTCACATCATGGATGGTTAGCCAGAGCATTGCCAAGAGAAGTTATCTAAAGCTAAACCTGTGCAGATAGAATCATTATTGGACAAGAAGACTGATAAAAGGGACAAGAACAATGAGCATTATGAATATCTGGTGAAATGGAAAGGTATACCAATCAAAGAATTCACTTTCATAATGGCAGTAGATTTTAATACCTCATGGATAGGATTCCATGAACAAATTATTCCTTGGGATTTTGATGTAGGAGCATCGCTCAAAGCTAACTTTTGACCTCCATAAGGTCTTTCAAATTTACTAAAGGGAGTGGGTTCCCTTAATTTCTATTTATGTTAATTTGAATTTGTTAGAATTCTGAAAGGAGAGATTTAAGTTACTTCACAAATAAAAGATCTTTTCTCCCAAATCAATTTGAATTGCCATTGCTATTTTTACTAAGTAAATAGGACAGTTACACATTCTAGGAGTTGGATTTGATATTTTCTAAAAATAAGCAAATTTGATCCATCCTTAGTAGATCGAACTCAAATTCAGCTTACTGTACATATATCATCACAAATCGACTTTGGAACAGGGTTGAATTTGAAGGACGAATTAAGATATAGAATAAATCATCAGAGTTTTTGGGTTTCATTTATCTCCTTGTCTTAAATGTAATCAATGTGATTAAAATCTCTATATGCATGTAAGATGAATCCTTATTTATGAAAGAATTCTTAATATTACCTTGTTGTGGTTAAAATGGGATTCTATAGAATTCAAGTTGGGCATTTTATAATTTCTATCGAGATATAAAGAGAGTTAGATTGTGTTTTCCATTTGGTTTGTTTTAAACCTGGTTTGTTGTTTTCATTGTCAAAGATATGTTCACGGCGAAATGTTATTTATAGATTCCATCAATCTAACAAAATGATAAATGTTTACTTGAGGAATCATTTTCATTCTACTTGCGTTGGATGGCGTTCACTTTCCTCTCATATATCAATGATTGAGGAACATTTCAGGTTGAGACTTGCACTAGGTGTAGGAGGAGTCCAATAATCCAAATTCAAACCAGTTTTTAGGTAAGAGGATGCATGGAAAACTTCTTATTATTTTGTTCCATTCCTGGTTTAATAAAAAAACACCTATTCCTCCATAAAAAATAACATAAATGTGATGTGGGTTTCCAACGATACAATAAAACTTTTAGGCCTCAGTAAAAATAATGGGTTAAAGTATTGGATTGTATGAAATGGATGTTTATAAATTTAAAAGTTGCAAGTGCTAAACATTGATTTTCATGTGTGGTTTTATTATGAATTAATATTTGGATTGAAGAGAATATCAAGCACCTAAATTTATCATAAATACACAAAGGATTTCAGTGGTGATCTAGTATCAAGAGGAAGAATGTGGAAATAGTTCAAAGAATTATATGCAAGGTAGGTTCTACCTATCACCTGCATCGATTTATTAATAATTTTTATAAATATCACAAATTTGATTGTTTCCAAGGTTGACATTTGTTTTATGGGAGTATATGAGAGTATACGTCAAAGTTGGTTCATATGAAGCAATTTTAGTACGGGAAATGTTTTGTAAATGGGTGTTGGTACATTGTTTGAATGTACTAACAATAATTTGAAATCATTAAATGATGAAAAAGTTAAAGGAGAAAGTTAGAAACCTAGTTTTTTGCATTAATGAATTATGTCACAATAATATACATACATATATAGACAAAGTGGAAAGTAGAGAGATTGTAGAAACAATTTTTTGTATGTTTGCAAATTCATCATCTATGAGTATGTGTAACATGATGTAGTGGTTTGTCAAACAAAGCTAAATGATGTTGAATTTTATATGGTTTATGCATTTGAAACCACTGTATTGGTTACTCCAAACCTAGGTTTTAAGAAGACTCACAATATGATATATGACACATAATACATGACACATGGTGGGATCATTGTTATTAAATGTGAGTGTGTTAATTTGAAATACAAAGTTAATAAATGTTATAAGTTCTTACTTACACTTTCAATTTCACTTCACAAAAGTGCATGTATGATGTCGTGCACTTTCTAGTGGTACAAAGCATGGAACATTATCGATGATATCAATTGGTGCAAAAACAAGATCCATCCCTCTACTGTTGGAATTGTTTTGATCAAAGACACATTAGGTCAACTACATGCAGCGATAGAAACTAATAATTTTCTTACTATGATGTGCAAGATTCTAAGGGAATACTACACTTAATTGGCCGCTCATAGCTTACTTGCCTACTAATAAATAATGATACCAAGGACAAGGAAAGGATCATCTTATTAATGTGGTTTCAATTGATTAAGGTTATCTCTCAATTAGCAGGGTATTGACAATGCAATTGGATCAACATAAATGACGTTGAGTCTAATACCTCAATTTGCATGAGTACCCAATAAATTGTTAAAGACATTGAATTCCAAAAGAGAAATTAGTCATTCTCATGCCCTTTATGATCAACTTGGAGTGGAATAGTAGTCCATGAGTAATCTAGGCTGGAGAAACCTACATTCTGTTGAGGCCTAGAAAATCGCAAGTAACAACTGTCAGGGATTTTCCCCAATAAACGTTCCCGACTAGCCCATTACTATTTGGTATGGGGAATCCGTTCAATTTACGGTCTGGCTACCATAGGTCAAGTAACAAATTAAAAGCTTTTACTCGTTACGGCCCGGTCCACTGTATATATTTTTAGTTTTTTGTGTTTAAGTTATGATGTACAAGTGCATATCTAAAAATGCAAATTGATAAAGATAATGAGGAGTGTCACGATGTGATGTGCAGCTTCTTACATCTCGTCTTACATCTCATCTTACCTCTCTTGCATCTAAATCACAAACAACCAGAAAATAACTACAACTAACTAACCTATCCCCAGGGAGCAAAAATTATGATTTATCAATGAGTAATGTATTTATGTGCATGTATTAAGAAAAATAACAGATAGTTGTTACTTATTTCAGAACGCATGAACATTAATAAAAATATGAACAACAAGATAGCTTTTTGTTTATGACAACCTTCATTACTCACACTGGAAATTTCATAGAATAAACTATAAGACATTCGTAACATAAACAAAAATGAAATGAGTTAGAACGATCTCATAGTTAATGGACATAAGATGAAAACGAAATAGTTCACATTCAACTTATCCATAGCAAAGAATTTGAAACATTCCACCACACTTTCTCCAGCAGAAACTTGTAATTCTTTATTGTAAAAGGAAGTAGTTCTTCTTACAATATACTCTCAAAAATTGCTTTGGAAAGAAGTCTTGTCTACATCTAAACTCTCCTATATTTATACAAAAAATAAAAACCTTTGCGTTGCCCCTCAATTAATTTTGGGCTTCCCCAACCTCTCAATCCCAAAATGTTGTCTTGTAGTACGTTTTCATAATTTATACAATATATTACATTTTAAATCAAAATTTTATAGAACACTTTATGAAGAGGGGCCCACTTGGTCATTTATGAACTTTTTCCAGGCCTGGGCCCTTGCTGCTATGCCTTCAAAATCAGAGGGTTCAAGAAAATAGATGTTTATCTCATACTTAGAAGCCTGATTCTTAATTAATTCTATTTTTGCTGGACTCAGGCGTAGCTGATCTTCTAGTAAGTGGATACTTACTACTGCATGAGCCACTGTATTCTTCGGAATCTGTTCATCTAGATCCTTAACTTGTTGGATCTCCTGCTCGTCTTCCTGATACCTGTTCTGTATATGCTCTATGAACAACTCATGTTCTGGTATAACATCTAACCTTTTTCTACAGAAACCTGGCATCTATTGTATGTGACCAGCACTATTCTATAGTATTCAACACATAATCCCTTTGTTTTCTTTATAGTTTTCTTGAATTCTTCCACAATATTGATTACAAACTCCAATAAATCATAATACTACTTTAAAATCTGTCGATATTTAACTAGTAGCACCGCGGAAGGTTCCTCATTCATTTCTATCAACACTATTCTTCCTGTCAGAATCTCCAGATCCTCCTGAGATCTGTCAAAAAAATAAGTTGTGTTATCCAAAATCTCTTCTAGTCTACTATCGATTTGCAAAATCCTACACCTTTCTTCCTCAATGCGCATTTATGGTTGGTGGATCTTCTTTCTTTGGGCTAGAACATGTTCCTTCAAAGGTTGGACATTTGTCTTCTGTTCCATAGCATCTTTCAGTGATGCTGTCAATGAAGCATTATGTCCTTCCAAAACCGGTACCTACAATTGATATTGTTTCTCTCTTTCTTCAATGGCATCCTTCTTTGATTCTAAGTCAGTTACCTTGTTTTGCAACTGGACCTTCTTCGCACTTAGAGTTTTGTAAGACACCTGAAGGTCATTTTTCTCAATTTTAAACACTTGATGCTCTAGATGTAGCCTCTGTAATTCTGCTAAGCTATTATGAGCATCATTTTCTTTTTTCTCTACGGAAACTTTTAAAGCCTCCTTATTGGCTTGCAGAGTTTCGAGTTCTGTCTTTGAAGTCCTCACTTCATTATGCATGTCCTCAAATTTCCTCTTCAACTTATGAACTTCATCTCTCTCTTTCTTCAGTGTCTCTCTTAATTGAGTTGCATTCCTTTTGGACTGCTCAAGATCCATCATTAGCCTATCTACATTATCTTCAGTAGCTTTGGTTAACACCACCCCAGCTCTTGCTGTCAATCTTAGATCTGCATCTATCCCATACACCAAAGTTTTGTCAGTTATCATTTTTCCTGATTGTCCTCCCGTTTCAACCTTTTTTTCGGTCCTCTTAACAATCCTTTTATTTTCCTTGTCATAAAAAATGGTGTTGAAATCAGGGACCGCTTCTCCTTCTTTATGCATGAAAGGTATCAAATTCATTCCAGAAAAAATAGCTTTCCCTTGAGTGCTGCTAGAAGCTGTAGCGGGCTCCTAGGGATCAGGATTATCTTGTCCAATCCCTTAATCTGTATGATCATGTACACCTAGTGTATCCATCTTCTTAGTGGTATGTTGGTCTTTTTTAGATCCTGTTAATCTCAGAACTTCACTTTCTTCTTGTCTTTTCTTTATCTCTGCTTCTTCCATCCTCTTTTTCTCCTCCCCTTCCTTCTTTACTGCTTCTTCGATAGCTCTCTTTCTTTCTTCTTCTTCTTTCTTCATCCAACCTTATGCCTCTTATGCTAGCCTTCTAGCATCTTCTTCCCTCTTTCTGGCCTCTTCTTCTTCATTTGTATTAGTCTTCTGTGTAGTTTTTCCTTTTTCGGCTAGAGTAGTGATTTTCTGTTTAAAGCTCTTCTTTAAGGCAGTCATGTTCTCTTTCATTTCTAAATATTTCCTCATCCTTGTCCCATAAATTGGTGTATTCGAAGTGAATATTTGCCTCTTTGTAATGATCTGCAACCTTATTTTGGGAATCATTTATGTGAAAGTTCATCTCACCAAAACGGAAGTGCTCTAGCTTTTGCATGAATTCTATAGTCCGTTTTACCTTTGAAAACTTATAACTCCCTAGCCAGAAAGGTATGGCAGGATATGTTTCCTTCTTATGTTCGAATAAGAAACTTCCCACACCATCAATGTATACCTGCGTTACTGATTCTTTATGTAGCACATAATCAATGGCATATTTAGGGAGCAAAGAAGGTTCCCTGGAGCCACCATACATTCTGATAAACATTCCTTTCATCAGTCAAATAATAACTTCCATATTCTTCAATGAATTTGAACGCTTCTTCAGACATGCAGTTGCATTCTGTCAAGAAAATTAGAGTGTACAAAGGCATGATGAAGTGTTCACATATTTATCTGTAGTAGCCATGGTATTTGTGTGCCGAAAATAATTTATATACAGTGTATACCGGGGTTCCATCCCTATCCCAATTACACCTCAAGGATGGAAAAGATTGGGTACATAGTATACAACCAACTAGGATAGAGCTCATGTAGAACTCTAACTTCTTCTGTGATACCCCTCCCAAAGATGAAGATATCCATGCTGAGAGGCTATTGGACACTATGTTTTCTGAATTGAATATGGTTCCTTGAGTGGTCACATAGAAAATAATTGGTATCCATCCCAATTTGAAGCTTTTTCCGTGAGCTCTCCCAAAATTTTTATTCAGCATCAGTGCAATAAATCTACAGGGAGTCTAGAGAGTGGATGTATCATATTATTCTGAGGGCCTGGTTCAAAAGTTCTTCCCTGGTATCATCATTCTTTTAACTATTTCAACTAGGTCCAAATCTGTCTCTTTCAACCAGCTTTCGGTTAGGTAAATCTGAGCAGGAGGTAGATGATATGACATGGAGACATAAGCAGGGATGTATGCAGCATATCCCTATTTAGCAATATTTTCAAGGATCATCGTAGTTACCTCTTCCCTAGGCAAAATCCATCCGATCACCTATGAGCATGGGAACAACTTAGGTCTTATGGCTACCTTCATAAGAGTCGATTTCTTGATATTTGTGGAAATAGTCAGCTCTTCAAATTTTGCATCAGGCACATTCTGATTTACAATCATCCTATATATTTCACCCCATTTATAATCTGGCTCTACCTCGGTGGTATCTTTGGTATCTTCATATATGTATTCAACCTCGGTGGTGATGATGTCAACCTCTGGTTCTCCTTCCATAGCTGGAGCCTTCTTTTTTTCTCTTTTAGACATATCTTCTTTATAACAGTGACCCTGTCATAAACATAATATGTTCTTAGACCATTGGAGCTTTTAGTACGTGTTTTAGTAATGAAGAAAAATTGTATCAACCTATTTACCTCTTCCATATGAATTCTCACAAATAAACTATACAGATCATTAATGTATAAGAACAAAAAATGACAAAGAAACTCCTGAAAGTTGTTTCTTAAAATATTCTAAGTCCATCATCTGTAACTAAGAAGAAAACCATGATAGGAAACTCAACATTTAATCCAGACTGCATGAAATAATCTAACTCCTCAATAAAATGTGGACTGCATTGCTACTACTGTTAAAATTCAAAATGCTAGACCCTATACTGATCCCAATCACCGAAAACCCCAACTCAAACAAAAATCAAAACCTTCGTCGCCCCATGAAAATAGGGTAAATGCATACGAAAATTTCAACCCCCCCAAGATGGCCATGAACAAACAAAAAATAGGTGGTGTAGATAGCATAACACTTTTCTGCACCAACCTCTCAATATTTTGAACTGGAATAAAACAAACATAACAGCTCAAAAACGCAGGTTCAGAAATCCCCACCACCAAAGAAAACTGTCAAATTAGCTAATAAGCATACTGCGAGGATAAATATTTTTGTAACGGACAACGGAACAATCTACAGGAAAACCTAACCAGGGAAGACCATGGTTCTCAAAACAACCAATAAAATAAATAAAAAGGAAACCGTGGTTTTCCTACTTGGAAAAATGTTATGCAATTGGTGGGATGACCCAAAACCTCCACGGTATCATGCCGATCGAATGAAATCTGGACAGCTGAGCAACAGTAGTATAGCTCGATCAATGACGACTGTAGTAGACACAATTTTCATTTAAAGATAATAATAAAAAAATGCTCCACTTCTATATATAACCCTTGGTAAAAGAAACGGTGGGAAAAACTTTATCGATGAGCAGAACCTCTAAACGTCGGGCAGATAGTTCAATAGGCATCGGCAATGGCGGAGAAAAACCAACTATGGGTCCCATGAATCATAAAACTGTTGGCGATCGGAAGATCTACATACTATGTGTCAGCAACTCAAACTTAAGCATCTCTGCAATGTTGGCAAATCAAACCTAAGCGTTGCCGCAGTGTCGAAAATTCTGAGCATTAATGTCGCGATGGTTATGCATCGGAGATGGGAACCACTAACCACTAATGCGTCAGCAATTGAAAACACTAAACATCAAGAAAATAGTCTGATCGACAGTCGCAACGGTCGACAACAAACTACTATGGTTCCACGACAAAATTAAAATCGTCGGTGATCTGAGGCTCTTAAGGATAAAGGCCGAAACTCCAAACCTCAACATTTCATAGTGTCGGCGAAATAAAGGAAAAGCCCTCTGAAACGTCGGCTTCATAGAGGACTACACCTCTGATCACTGTGGAAAAATGTTCTAATAGCGATAAAGAAAAATCAAATTATCGATAGTCAAGCATTTAAACAAAAATACCACAAGGTAATACAGGCCACAGATTCGGCAACGGTAATACTAGCTCGTTTAACCTTCGAAACAGCAACAAAATAGTCAACTAATCATTCGACTTCCCAAAGGTCAATTTTAAGTGGAAAAACTGGACTTCCAAGACAGCTTTAAAGAAATCAAACAAATATGAGCCAGAAAAAATCAAAAGGAAGGTCCAAATTTGTTTAGAAATTTGGGAAATAGTTGCAGCTGCAACAATTGGCGACTACCTAGTGAACACAGATCTCTAGATAATCTCTTCTTTGAGCAACAGATTGTTTTGATAATACCAACATGCTTCATTCTTATAGATGTCTGTATTTCCCAAATGGCAAATGTATGTACTTTAATCATTGATGATAGTCCAATTTAGGGAAAAATGGAAACCAAAATTTCAAATTCTAGATAACTCTTTTTAGGACAAGGAAATGAGTTTCAATTTTTACCTCTGTATTTGGTAGCTACAAGCTTAGACACCACAGGATTGTAACATATGGTAAACATAAATATTCGTTTGTTACTCATTCCCATGCAATTTTGCACTTTTTGTGCTTTTGGACGTTTGTCCTCTTTTGAGTCCTCCTTGTTTTCCTTCTTTCTGAAATTTTTATTCAGGCTCCTCTATCCATAGTGTTCTTTTGTGTGAGATATGTATTTAATTTTTAGCTCACGGATGGAGAAGAACTTTGGCAATCTTGTACTAATACGGTTTAGTACTTTGTTTTGATACATATTGCTTTCTTAGGAGATTTTGACTATTATTTTCCTTTTGGATTTCAATTCCTGGCATGGAATCATTTAAATATAATGTATTGTTTACCATGCTTCCTCTTAATGGGTCTTTTTTTGTCACCCCCTAAGACATTTTAATGTGAGATGGATGGAGCCTCGAAATAGTATTCCAGAACTTCTGATCCTGATTTATTTTACAAGGATTAAGTAGGACTTCAATGTGTTCATAGCCACTTAGCAAAACTGCTAAACTAGAAGAAGTTCTTTCAAATAAATCAATAGTACTCAATCTCATAATCAAAGATTTTAGTTAATCCAAAATTTTGATGAACTCCATGCAACCAAAAGTTGTGCTTTTTATTGAAATCAATCAAACCCTAACTAAAACAAACAAAAATAAAATAAGTAAAAAATAAAACAAACCAATTTATTTATGTACAAGATAACCAAGAACTAAAAATCAAGAAAAATAAGGTTTGAGAACTAAACCATTAACTGGTAAGTTCTCTTCCCACCCCTGTAGGTCTTGCAACTTGTAAGTTGAGGGGCCAAGTTTGGCTACAATTTGAAAAGGGGCTACCCATAACTATTGAAACTTAGTGTGCTTCCCCTTTTCATCATGCAGATGATCCCACTTAAGAAGCATATCTCCTACTTCAAATTCCTTGTTCCCAACCTTATGCTTATCAAACCAACATTACACTACTTCATGTTGATGCTTAAATCTCTCTTTGGTTTTGGACCTAGACTCTTCTGACTTTAAAATATTATAGATTCTAAACTATAGGATTTTGTTATCAGTACCTCTAGATTCCTGAGCTAGTATGGAAGATGGTAACAGAATGTTGGGAGGAAGAATAACTTCTTTTCCGTAAACAAGAGTGTATGGTGACACAACTAAGGAATTCTTGGGTGTGGCTCTATCAGCCCAAAGAGCATTAGGTAACGCTAAGTTCCAACTTCTCTAATTTTCTATCATAGTTTTCTTTAGAATTCTAATCAAATTCTTATTTGTAGATTCTACCAAACCATTTCCTTGTGGGTAATATTTTGTAGAATAATGTAACTTAATTCATCTTTCATTAGCAAATGCAGTTAATCTAATAGACGAAAAGTAAGTAGCATTATCGAAAACAAGATAAATTGGAACCTCAAACCTGGTCATAATGTGATCTTGTAAGAAATCCATGACTGCATCTTCATTCACTTTATGTAACACAATGGCCTTGACCCATATGGTGAAGTAGTCAGTTGCCGTCAAAATGTATTTGTGCTACAAGGAAGAATTTTTGTTTATCTCTCCAATGATATCAATCCCCCATTGTTTGAATGGTTGTGTTATCATCACTGGTTTTAAAAGCCCCACTGCTTTAGCTTATCTTCCACCACCTCTTTGACAAACATCACATTTTATGACATGAGCATGAGCATCTTTAAACAGTGTAGTCTAGTAATACTTGGCTCTAAGAATCTTATGGGCCATTATATCTCCAGAAAAATGACCTCTAGCAGGCCCATCATGTAATTATGTTATGACCTTCTTTGCATCTTCTTGCTCTAAGCATCTGAGAAAAACTCCATCATAATTCTTTCTGAATAATACTCAATCAATTATCTGATATGAAGCCGATTTTAGACGTAATGCTCTTCGTTGTTTGGAATTCCAATGTTTCGACAAATATCCTTCTTGAAGGTAATGAACTAGGTCTCGGTACCAGGAGTTTGGAGCTATGAATAGGGGACATACATCCACCATATGTAACTCAGCTTCATTGTCCCAACTGCTTTCTTCATTGTCTTTACCTTCAACCATTAGTTTACACAATCCCTGCCCTTTTACTATGGATGTTGGTTTAAACTCAAGATCATATTCTTGTAAGGTTGTTACCTAGTTGCCTCTTCTTTCTCCTGATTCCTTTTGTACAAAAAGAGATCTTACAATTAGGTGTGGAACTATTACCTTAGTATGGTTCTTAAGTATGTATGTCCTGAATTGCTTTACCACTTTGAAAACTGCATAAACTTCTTTATCAACATCTAGATAATTCAATTCATCTCCCTGCAGACCATTGCTCATAAATGATATGGGGGACTCATCTCCCCCATCCTCCTTCTGCATAAGCACTACTACCAATGAATCATCGAATGCAAAAGTGTACAGAATAAAATCTTTTTCGAAATTTAGACTTTTGAGTGATGGTGCATGAGTAATATATGTTTTTATCTTACTGAATGCATTCTTTTCCACATCAGTCCATTTAAATTGTACACTTTGTTTAACCATCTACTGCAAAGGTTTGAAATTTTGAGCAAAATCTTTTACAAACCTTCACACAAAATTAATTGTCCCCATGAATGATTGCATGCATTTTTTGTTATGGGTAAAGGGATCTATTCTATGACTTTAATCCTTTCAGGGTCTATGGAGATCCCTTTCATAGAAGCAATGTGACCCAGTAGCTTTCCTTCTATGACTGCAAACATGCATTTCTTAGACTTCAGTGAAATGCCATATTTCTGACAACGCTCGAAATTTTGTTTCAGATGGAATGCATGTTCCTCTCTCTTTTTTGAAAATATTGTGACATCATCAAGATATACCACAACACTATGGCCAATTAGACTATGGAAATCTATAGCCATGGCCCTCTAGAAAGTAGCTCCAACATTTATGAGTCCAAAGGGAATTCTCCTATAAGGAAAAATTCCCCACTTGGTTCTGAATGTGGTTTTGAGCCTATCCTCTTCAGCTACTAATACTTGATTATAGCCATAGAATCCATATAATAATGAAAATAATTCAAAACCTGAAACCATTTGCAATATTTGCTCCATGGGTGGGACTGGATAGTTATATTTATCTGACGCACGATTGAGGTTTCTGAATTCTACACAGAGCCTCATTTCTCTAGATTTTTTGTTTACTGGCACCAAACTCGAAACCCATTCCGAATGTCTGACTTTGAATATAATTTTAGAATCCAAAATTTTTTTCACTTCACTCTGAATTAAAGGTTCCAGCTCTGGATGCATCTTCCTCAAAGGTTGTTGGTAAGGATTGACTCCATCTTTAATCGAGATGACATGTTGTATGATATTTGTGTCATAATTTTTAAGCTCTTCATATGTCTAGGAAAACACATATTTGTACTATTTGAATAGACTGATGAACTTACGCCTTTCGCTCAGAGAACAACACTTTCCCAAATTTACATATCTAGGTTTAGCTTCAGTCCCCAAATTTATTTGCTCAAATTGCAAGGATGAGCTATGATTCTTGACATTCCCTGGATTTCTGAACTTCTTGTTTAATTCAGACATTCGTTCCAGGGTCCTGACTCCCTTAGGAATAAAATTCCCAAATTTTAATTCTGCTTGATGTTATTCATCACCTATTATCGCTCCTATAAAAGTCTCATCATTCATCAAGCATTCCAAAATTTGTTGATCATCGTCAAAAACATGTAGATTCGTGATCATATCCGAAACAGAAGGCCTAAAAAGTAATTCAATAGAGCATCTATTATTAGAAGGTACTAGCCTTACAGCTGAGGTAGCAAGTAAATCAGCTGCTGCATTCTTTAATCTAAGAATGGACACAATATTGAATGCATGAAAATTTATAAGAAATTCCCAAACTTCATTTTGATAGGATTTTAAATGTCTTGAAATATAGTGTATCATTAGAGGAAATTTCAACTCAAAATGGGCCTCCTAAAAAAAATTAATAAAATAATATTTATTAATTTTGGTGGAAGAAAAGAAAAAAACTACCTTTTTGTTTGTATTTTGTACATATATCCCTATGTTGTTACTAAAATTTCAATTGGGAGAGATCGTTGTATGTAGAATTAAATTACGCATCCAACGAGTACCCACTCGGCATCCTTTGGCGGACCCCGCTACCTGAAAAACAAGAAATACCTTAAAAAACATCATCATCACATTTTTTTTCAAAAATATGCCTAGTGGGTACTCATTGGATGTGGAATTTAATTCCGCATCCAACGAGCTCTCTCGATCGAAATTTGAGTAACAACACGGGGCGATATGTCAAAAATACAAACAAAAAAAGTAGTTTTTTTTATGATACCTATCCCCAAATTTATATTAAAAAAGTGTTTAAGACCTATATGGTATTTCAAATTTAAAGAAATTTCATTGGCTAACACATGATGACATGGAATTTGAATTAAAGTTAAAAGGCCCATTTTGAGTTGAAATTTCCTCTAATGCTTATTTCAAATTTGCTTAACAACAATTTCAGAGTCTCCATATACTTTGAGATTTTTCACTTTCAGTTCTATTTCCTTTTTCAGTCCCTAAACTAGTGCTTCATACTTAGCTATATTATTTGTACATCCGAACTCTAATCTACAAGAAATAAAATGTTTATTTTTTCTTGGATCAATTAGGACACAGCCAGCTCCTGATCCTTCCAATGTTTAGATCCATCAAGATACAGAGCCCAAAAACTATCTACTTCTACTGAACTTGAATTAAAAACTACATCTGAAAATAAATCTACTATTTTACAGTCGATCTCATCAGCCCATGAAAATCGAAGGAGATTGGGTTGGGTGTCAGGTGTACTGTTGGCTTCTTTAGCTTGGTAATTTCCCAGTTCTAATTTAATTAAGTAATTTCCCAACACAGAATTTACTGGCTCATTCTTTCCTTCTATTTGAGTAACATTGTATTTCATTTGAGGTTCTCTTAATACTTTTATTTGATTTGGACTTCCCTTATAAGGAAACCATAAATGTGACCAATCAGATGCAAAGTATCCATCTAACCTTGCCCCCCAATCTCAACTCAAAACCAATCCATAAGCATATGATATGATAGCTACTACAGTGTCGATCTATTGACATACCCTCTCATTTACAGATAAGTGAATTAGAACATCTCCCATTTCTCCTATTAATTTCACAGCTGTCATGTATAATTGAATAACATACTAAGTAGATGGTTTAGGTTGTCGATTAATTTTCTTGCAGACTGACCATGGCATAACGTTGACTGATGCTCCTAAGTCTACTAAATAGTTATGCACATTATAATTGAAAATCTCAAAAGTTAGGAGAAATGTTGGGGTTTTATACTTAGACTTACCTCCCACACTTACTTCACCAATTTCGTCTTCAGGTTGGTTGTCAGTGGGTAGCTCTTCTTCTGGTACTTCAAGTGCTTTTAACAATTTCTCTTTCTTCTAAGGTACATTACACATTTCAAACAATGAGATATTTTCCTTAGAATTTTTAATGTCTTCCACAATATAATACCCCATCTTAGATTCTTTGAGATTCTTCTTGACATAATCAGCCTTGTCTTCAACAGGATTAACATGCATGTTAATTTTCTTTGGATTTTGGATTGAAATTGTAAATTTAGGTATTTTAATAGTTGTAGTGTTCTTTTGTATCTTCTTCATATTTTCTTGAAGTTTCTTGATGTTAGGAAGTATTGACTTGTCTTATTTTAACAAGCTCTGACTTCTTGTCGTCACATTGGTTTCTGATGTTTCCTCTTGTTTCATAGAATCCTCTTCTTCTATATCAAACATTGAAACACAATCCCATAACACTAAAGTATCTTCCTCTTGTTCTTATGTAGATTGATTATCCTTTTCTTCCTCACAAGTTTATGTCAGTTTGGAGTCCAATAATTGATTCATTACCAGTGTCATAGAATTTATCCATTAGGGGCAATTCTTCTCAGAATGAGGTTGTTGATGAAAAGTACAAAAATTATCCATGCCTACATCAATTAAATTCATTGTTGAAGGACTGTGTGGAGGAGGCTTAGGTTGACTGTTGTCTTCCCTTTTCTTATAATAAGGCTTATATGATTTGTGAGCCTCTTTTTCGTTCTCTAAATCTATCACTCTGTTGGATAACTTTTGCATCATACTCAACATCCCTTCAAAATCCTGTGACCGCTCATCCTTAGGCTTAGTCAGTAATAAAGGTTTCTTGTTTCCAAAAGTCTTTTCTTCCGAATGCACAGGATAATTTTCTATGCTTTGCAACTCAGCCTCCACCTTCTCAGCTTCTTCATAAGTTTCTACTAATTTAGGTTTCAATGATCTCTTGGAAAACATGGCTAGATCAGGCCCAAGGGAAGAGCTATAGTATTCTATCAGGGCATTTTCAGATGGCTTATTTAATGCAGTAAAATTGTGTAGGTAAGCAGCAAATATTTGAGTGAAATCATGTACTTTTTCTTTTCTTTCTTTCTTTAGAGCACAAAACCCCTTCATTAAGGCTACATGAGTTTTCTGAACTGCATATTGACTTCTAAACATTCTCTCAAATGTGTTCCAATCCATGATTGAATTTTTAGGAAGTGCAAAATACCATGAGGCCGCTTTTCCTTTCAGAGTGTGGGGAACCAATCTACACACTAAATCTTCATGCTCCCCCACTCATAATACTTCTATATCCAAGTAAAAACTCTGTAAATGATCATCTAACAAAATTCCTTCACCTGGTTCAAACTTGGGTAACATCTTGTCAAAAGCTTGAGGCAAATAATACAAGGGAGGTGTCAAATTTAAAGGTGACCTAGCTCTCCAAGCAGGCAGTGGAGGTGGTTGGTTTGCATTTACATTAGCCATGATTCTGAGTGGGAAATGAGGTGGTGACTAAATAGGGGTTCGACAAGGTGAACAATTAGGTGAATCTAGATCCAATTGATTCAAAAGTTGATCCACTTCTTGTAAGGCTGCTTCTACCAGTTCTTCAAGATCTTATACCAACACTGAGTCTTCTAATTGAGGGCGATCTTTCTTCTAATACTCTCTTCTAGGTAAGACAGAAATGATAGGTAATCCTCCAATATTTTTCACACATTCCCTAGTGATTCTTCTTAAATAATCAATTACTTCGTTATCTACAGGATATAGATACCTTTTCTATTTATCTTCAGGAGTGGATTTGTGAAACAAACTACTTTCATAACTATTACCGGTGGAGTGATTTCAAGGAAGTGAAATTCCTTGAGTATCCATGCACTGATGGCCCTCCTTCTAGTGCCAAAAACTATTGAGGCCTAGAAAATCACAGGTAACAATAGTTAAGGATTCCCCATATCAAATAGTAACGGGCTTGTTGGGAACGTTTATTGGGGAGAATCCCTAACTATTGTTACCTACAATTTTCCATGCCTCAACACATTCTAGTGAAGAAGCTTCCATTAAAAAAGATCAGTTATATCTCTATATTGTTTCTTTTGTATATTGATTTTAATAACATGGCGATCCCTTTTCTCTCCCTACCCCAAAATTATGTTTTGGTTTGTGTATTTATGAATAATATGTTTGGAGGTGTAATTATTTTCTTGAGAACAATTAATTTCAATTTGTTAAAATTTCAAATTGCATTATTTATCATTTATTAATGGTATGAAAGTTTTGAGGAAGTTTATTTGTTGCTTGTGTACAGATTTGTAATAGATAGGACATATGAAGGAAATATTTCCATTGGATCAAATGTTACAATAAAGAGGCTAGCCAATTGGCTTAAGGTATTCCTCTCTTCTCTATATATGTTATTTTTAAGTAATTAATTGGAATTAGAAGTTAGACTTGTTGTTATCTCACTTACTCTACCAATAACCTGACCCTAGTTATCGGGAAGTATTTCCATAAACAAAGATAGTGATTCCATTAGGAATTGGAATTAGAATATCTTGTTTCACAAAATGGGTAAATTCATAGACAAAATCAGGATCTTGATCCCTTAATGGCGTTATATAAGTCCATTGTTACAAAAAGGGATATACATATAAGCTATGCTTTAGGCACAAGCAAGGAATGAAACTCTTGATAAAAAACTATCATAGAGGCTAGTCTCTAGAAGAGTTGACCCTATTGTTGTGATGCTTCCACTAATTGATTCCAATGGTCCTCTAGCAAGTCCTTCATCAATGGATTCCTCTTGAAAGGCATTCCCCTTCAATACATATAATGATGATGATGATGATGATGATGATGACAATGGTGATGAAGATGATGATGAGGATGAATATGAGGATAAGGATTATGATGATGAGGATGATGAGGATGATGAATATGATGGATATGATGATATTGACAAAGATTATGAGGATGGGGAGGAGGATGGCGATGAAGATGATGAGCATGACGATGAAAATGATGGTGATGACAATGATGAGGATGAGGATGTTGATGATGATGATGGTGATGATGTAACATACTAACTAAAAAATTACATAACTAAATTATTTTAAAATAATACATCATGCAAAAATATGTTCTCAAATACCTCCTAGATTCTAGCATTGCTACAACGTCATTGTTATTAATTTATGATTCAATGTTTAATTTTAAAAAACAAAACATAGAAGATGGTTTAATATATAATTTTTAAAAACAAGACATACATTATGATTTACACAAAACATATTCAATTTACAAAACATAGGTATGGTTTTTTATGCTCAAATTGTTAGTGTCAGTCAATTTTGAGTCTGGAAACCCTATGCATGATAACTATGTATTTCCTTGTTGTTCTTCTCCTTGCTTCGAGAATAATTTAATATTATTTAATGAACAGGGCCAACCACATGAAGGTGGAAGCTCTTATGGCCCCTCCCCCCCCTCTCATCACTTTCAATTCCCCATAACTCGACCAAATCTATGTAAAAAAAATTGTGTTATAGCATATGACAACATACACGAAAATGTAAATAACACTAAGAAACAATTAATTTATATGTACCATTAAAATTCATTAATTCTAACACAATATTAAATCAAAATATATAGACTAGATATAAGTTACGATCATCATCATCATCAATGATGAGGATGATGATGAAGATGATGATGATTATGATTATGATGGTTATGATGATGACGATGGTGATGATGATGATGATGATGAGGATGATAATGAGGACGACAATGAAGATGATGATGATGACGAAGATGGTGATGATGATGATGATGATGACGATGATGATGATGGTGGTTGTGATGATGAAGATGATCATGGTGGTGATGGTGATGAATATGGTGATGATGACGATGAGGATGATGAAGAAGAAGATGATGGTGATGATGATGTTGATGAGGAAGAGGGTGATTACGTTGATGACGATTACCATGATGAATATGGTGATGACAATGATGGTGATGATGATGTTGATGAGGAAGAGGGTGACGATGCTGATGATGGGGATCACGATGAAGATGTTGACGATTCTGAATATGATGAATATATCAATGATGATGAGGATGATGAGGATGATGAGGATTATGATGGTGATGATTATGATGAAGATTATGAAGAAGATGATGAGGATGAGGATCAGGAAGAAGAAGATGATGATGATGGTGGTGGTGGTGGTGAAGATGATTATCATGATGAAAATGGTGATGATGATGATGAAAATAATGATGGTTTAAACATAAATATATAGTCATAAAAATAATACATTATGAAAAAATTTGTTCTCACATACCTCCTAGATTCCAACATTGCTACAATGTCATTCAGATTCTTCTTCATCTAACTAAAAATTTGTATCATCATCTGGTTCTGAATCGCTATTGTTGAAAATATCGCTTGTATCAGGATCATGATCATTGTCATTTGCAGTTAGATATTCATCATCAATATCATCAATGCCAATTTCATTGTCATCTACATCATTTAGATGATCAACTTCTTGATCGTATTCTTCATCTGACACATTTACGTCAGTGGCTAGCTACTCCTAATCTACATCATCTTCTTCTTCAACTGTTAAGAACCCGTGTCAACTCCCCTTTTTATTTTGTTGGTATATTTTGTCGGACACATATTCTTTGTAAGCTGTCCAATTAGTATGATGTATTATCCCACATTCATGTGGAGTAATAGTTGTTTATATTAGACTTACTATATAAGTATGTGTTGAGGCTATTGAAAGCACTAAAGAGTTATTTTGTATTGAGCTAGCTCAAAGGAGGTTGCCCCCATGAAGTGGCCCATGATCAATAAAATATCTTTTGTGCTCCAATATTTTTTCATTCTTATTGTTTATTGTAGGAGTTTCTCCACATCTGGTATTAGAGCACTTTCTTTGGCACAAGTGGGAAATCTTTTTCTTTTAAAAAAAAGGAGGAAAAAATTAGGTGGTGACTTTCATATCACTTTCTGAAACTTTCTACACATAATCAAAAGAAACAGGTTGCATATATGAATTCCTCTTTCATAAATACATAGTTTCAAAACAAAAATCATCTCATTTGGAGTCCTAAAAGTGAAGATATCACGGATTTAAAATCAGTAATTTTTCAGAATTTTGGTGACGGTCGCGGAAATTGCAGAGTGAAAATCTTTTGACCAGGTGCCTAGATTTCTATTCTAATTTTGTAGGTAGAAGCAGAGTGGTTGTTCCAGTTTTAGAAACAAGCTATAATAATGATTCTGAGCAATCTAGATCAGGTTATGCTCATTTTAAATAATTTCATCTCAAAACCCTAGCTCTAATTACGGGTTTTTGAGCATTGGGTAGAATTTCTGCCACATTTTTTCTGGCACTGTTATTATTGTAGTATTTATTCTTCTTGCAGCAATATTTTTAATTCTGATCAGAGAATACACCCTATCCACTTAACTGTGGGAAGTACTTGGGCATAGGCCTAAAACTCATTGTGAGGAGTACCACAGGAACCCCAAAGCAACTAGCCATTGATTGGACCTACCAAGCGAAAAGGGAAACAACTCCCACCAAATTGACTAGATTCCCATTTGTGAAGAAAAACAAAGAGCTTTCATTTTTTTCCAAGCGGTTAGCAATTTTACCTGCATAGTGAAGTGAGGAGCACTGCCCCAATACTCAAGCCTGAGACAACCTTGGTGGCCAAGTGACTACCTTTGAACCAATAGGAAGCTGATTATACCCAGGGTCCATATCTATTTATAGTTGATAACGTGTAGAATTTTAGAATTGTCACAGATCATTTACTCCATTTCTTGTTGAGAAAATGCATCTTCTAGCACCTTCACAGACCACAGATCAGTTCTTCAGAAAAATTAAAAATAAAAATAAAATAAAATTTTGTTTTTCAGCCATATCTTCCTTAATTTAGCTCCATTTCCCTTGAAATTTAACTGTCGCCCCTGTAATACCATTCTACATATTCCTTCATTGAGGACCATATTCCCAATTTCACTTCCTCAAGGCCGAAATTCCATATTTGTTGATTTTTAAAGTTTGTCATAACTTCTCTGATTCTCACCCAATCGCTTTCAAATTTTTCCACGGTGTTCGTTTTCCAATTCTGCTTCATTGTCCCTCTTTGACAAATTTTCCAATTCCTTCATCCCATCTCTGAAATCCACATTTTCTGCTTCTTGTCCCTAAAAGAGTGTCCAAAACCCCATAAAACCCCAATTACCCCCCCAAATTTTTCCCAAATAAAAAATCATCTTTTCTAAAACCCTCTCCATTTTTGCATTTCTACCCATTACCTTAAAAAAAAATTTAAAAAAATTAAAAAAATGCTTAAGGTTGTTACCCGCGCCAGAGCAAATAAACAAATGGAACAAGAACTTACCGCCATCAAGTCCAAATTTGAGGATCTGGATCAAAAATTTCTTTGTGTCAATTGTTATCATTCACCCATAGACAACCGTCGCTAGCCTGAATCTTCTGTAGACACTGGGTTCTTAGTGTTTATCCACTACTATGGGCCAAAGCTGGATTTCCCTCGCTTCAATGGTGATCATTCAACTGGATGGATTTATAGGGTAGAACAGTATTTTAGTCTGCATAACACTTTTGATTTCAATAAAGTCTCCCTTGCATCCTTTCATTTGGAACATGAATCACTTCAATGGTTTCATTGGTACATCAAGGCTCATGCTGAGCCAAACTGGATAGAATTTTCCCAAATCCTCTTGTAGCGATTTGGTCCTAGTGCTTTTGATGACATCATAGGAGCACTCACCAAACTTCGCCAAACTAGCACTATACGGGAGTATCAAACAGAACCTGAGAAACTCGCCAACCACACTGAGGTATTTCTTGATGCATTCTACCTTAGTTGTTTTATCAGTGGTCTGAAGGATGTAGTACGCTATGAGGTTAAAATGTTCTTTCCCCACACAATGATTGAAGCACTCGGGTTGGATAACCTAGTAGAGGACAATATCCAGGCTCAATAACACTCCAAATCCACTCTTGTTCCATTCAGACCTATGGTTCATCAAAGAACCCAAAATCTGCCAACTCCTAGAACCACTTCTATCAAGCATTTATCTGAAGCAGAGATGTGGGAACATCAGAAAAAAGGGCTTTGTTATAATTGTGACAAGAAATTCACCTGGGGACATAGATATGTTGAGAAAAAGATCTATCTCTTGGATGTGGATTCTCCACCAGCACCTAAAATTTTTTCTGATGCTCAAGCTCCCATAGATGATGATGGTGACATTCAACAACTTCCTGCTCCTGAGGACCAACCAGAGATATATCTCCATGCCTTAGCCGGATTCACCACCGCACCAACTATGCAGGTCAGAGGGTTCTTCAAAAAACTCCCTTGTACAATACTCATTGATTCTAGTAGCACACAGAACTTCGTTGACCTGAGGATCACCAAACATACTGATTGTTTCATCCATCCTTGCTCTAGCTTTGAAGTCATGATTGCCAATGGTGGCACCTTACCTTGCAAAGGAAAGTGTCGTAATGTGTGCATATCTATGGGGGATTATAACTTGCACTCTGACATGTTTTCCTTTCCATTAGGCAGATGTGATGTGGTTTTGGTTGCTCAATGGTTACTCACACATGGACCCATTTTATGGGATTTTGCTGAACTTTGGATGCATTTTTCAATCAATGGTACCAAAAGCACATTGTGGGGGTTAGAACGAGGGTGTCTCAGCCTCATCAGTTCGCATCGCATGGAAAATATTCTTAAGAAAATTTCACAGGGTGTCATCGCTCAACTCCATTTCATTCAGATGGAACCATCAACAGTCTCAACTACTCCCTTGGATATTTCATTCCAATGCACCTTTCCAATGCCTTATTTTTCCAAGCTCTTCACTCTTCAGCGTGATGCTTACGACAATGGACTTGGGGTTTTCCTCTTTCAAGATGAACATCCCATTGCCTACACTGACAAATGCACTTCTCGACATAATTTATCCACTTCTAGATATGAGAAGGAAATTATGACTATTTTGCACATAGTACAAAAGTGGTGGCCATCCCTCTTAGAGAATCCTTTCGGCATCAATACTAATCACCAGAGTTTAACATATTTCCTGGAACAATGGGTCTCATCCCCAACACAATGACAATGGGTTCTCAAACTCAGGGATTATGACTATAAGAAAGCTCAGGAAAATCTTGCGGTGGATGCTTTTTTCCACACATTTGATGCCCATGTTTCTCTTTCAGTTATTTCTATTCCTCTTCCAACTTGGTTACACTCTCTTCGACAAGGCTATGTCAATGAATCCTCATTATCTGAAGTCGTCCAAGAGTTGGCCAGTAACCCTTCTGTGGGACCATATTCCTCTTGGGATGGATTTTCTCTAAGATACAAGGGTTGTCTGGTGCTTCCCCAGAGCACAGAACTTAAACATGTGGTCTTTTATGAACTCCATGCTTCTCCATCGGCAACGCACTCTAGATTCATCAAAACATATGAGCTGGTGTGCTGTAACTTCTTTTGGAAGGGGGTGCAACCTAAAATTCAACATATGGTTGCCGACTGTGTTCCTTGTCAGCACTCCAAGGGTGAAACTACACTCCATCCATATATCACCTCTTCAATCGCACAATTTTTCATGGCCCAGATATTCCTTCTTCATGGAATCCCGTATTCCATTGTCTCACACCACAACACAACTTTCAAAAGTCATTTTCTCCTCCCTGACACCAAACTGCATATGAGTTTAGTTTATCACCCACCAATAGAGGGTCCAACTACAGTCGTCAACAAATATTGGGAAAATTATCTTCGTTGTTTCATCTCTGAAGAACAACATCAGTGGGAACAGTGGCTCCCTCTCGCTGAATGGTGGTACAATAATTCCTACCATACTGCATCTAAAATGACTCCATATGAAGTCGTCTATGGTCACACACCTCTAGTACTCCTCCCATCCACCCCTAACAGTTCACCAGTTTAGGCAATTGACATGGTTTTTCGAAATCGACATCAAATTATTCACCTCCTGTAGGACAATCTTCACTTGACAAAAATCTGCATGAACCAACAGGCTGATCAACATCGTTCTGAGCACACTTTTCAAGTTGGTGATATGGTTTTTCTTCATCTGCAGCATTACAAGCAATCCTCCATGAAAGACAAAGGGCATCAAACACTCGCTCCAAATATATTTGGCCCATATCTAGTTCTTCCAAATATTGGGTATGTTGCTTATAAATTCGCACTTCCTCCTTCTCGCATTCAGCAAGTGATTGGCGCCAACATCAGTGCACAAATTGTTTTACCAGAATGGGTTATTGAAATATCCATCATTTCAAAGTCGGAGGCCATCCTCAATAAGCACACTTGTCATCTTCTCTCTCGGTCTATCACAAAGGTCTTCAATTCAGTTGCCCAGGATGCAACCAGAGGATGCTACATGGGAACCCCTCCTTCAGATTCAGCAGTTGTTTCCACATCTAGAGATTTGAGGACAAAGCTTTTTATAAGAGGGAGGGGATGTTAAGAACCTTTGTCAACCCCCCTCTTTATTTTGTTGGTATATTTTGTTGGACACATATGCTTTGTAAGCCGTCCAATTAGTATGATGTATTATCCCACATTCATGGGGAGTAAGTAATAGTTGTTAAGTCATCCAGTTAATAGGTTTCATTATCCCATATTCATGTGGAGTAATAGTTGTTTAGATTAGACTTAGTATATAAGTATGTGTTGAGGCTATTGAAGGTACCGAAGAGTTATTTTGTATTGAGCTTGCTCAAAGGAGGTTTCCCCCTCGAGGTGGCCCATGATCAATAAAATATCTTTTGTGCTCCAATATTTTTGCATTCTCATTGTTTATTGCAGGAGATTCTCCACATCAACATGTCTTCTTCTTTTGTGTTATAATTGACCGGCCTTCCTCTTCGATCGTATATAACAATGTATGAGCAACCTTCTTTACCTGGAAGCTATGACTAAAATACCTTCTCACATTGACTTGGAAGAACATAAGGTTTTGTACCTGGTTCAAGTTCCCTTGTATTAACCATGGTAAATCCATTGGCATGCTCAATAATAGTTCTTTCAGGATCACATTCATTCATTCATAGCCTATACCATTTGACCTCAAACATAACTTCTTTAAAGGAATTAAAGTCACAGTCAAGTATATCTTCCAAATAACCATAGAACCTATTTGCATATACTTTTGGATGCCTGCCACTTCTAGTGGAAACATTAGTGACTTGAAAAACTGCAGCTATCCCATAATCAATTTTTTTTCCTCTTGCCATCCAACTTTTTGATACGAAATTTATGACCATTGCACCACATAGCATTGTGATGTGTTAGATGCATCATTCCTGACTTGGTAAATAAATAGATAAGAAGACATAAATGAGAGAAATATTTTGATACAATGTGAAACGCTGAAAAAAATGAGTAGGGTAAATATGCTTTCCTTTTCATATTTTAAACCGCATGCTAAATCAATTTCACTTTGTGTAATTTCTTCGAGATATTCTTCTCGATGACGATGCCCAGTTTTAATCATTTTACTAACCCATTCCCATGATAAGGTACCATAGTATTTTGTATATCGTTCAATCCATTCCTCCATCCAATAAATATTGTTTGCAATATATAATTGTATTGCATCCCACACACGACCAACTATATGAAAAAATAACAATTAAGAATTGTAAATTAGTTATCATTAAAGGCAATTAAGTTTAGCCTAAAATACTGATGGAAGAATAAAAATTACATGAATTGAAAAATTAATTCTATAATAAATTAAATGTACACCATTCAATTTCCTTTCAATTTCCTCTTTCTACCTTTCCCCAATATGACCTCACCTTCAAATTTATTGATCGACTCGACATGCCAAATGCGAGGCAAATTAATATTTTTTGCTAAATTTAGAAGATACTAACTAATGTACACCATGAATCGAAATATCATATTTCCCTTCACCATAGAACCCTCAAGGAGTGCTCTTTGTCTAACAAAATCCTTCAATGACTTCAAATTCCTTTCCACCATCCACATTGACCTTGATTTTATAGGTCCACATAATTCAATCTCCCCAACTTGGTGTATGATATCGTGTTCTTGTGGATTTAAAAATGTTGGAGGTAAATACTTTTGCATTTCACACTTTAGATGAGGAGTTTATCTCTTCGAATACCTAATATCTTCTATATGTATTTCTTTAGATGAAATGCACCTACAAAAGATGAAAGAAAATAACAATGATCAACCATATTGAGGCATATATAATAAAGTTCCAAGTTGTAAAACACAATATGTCAATAAGCAATGCAAACAAATGAAC
Source organism: Pseudotsuga menziesii (assembly GCA_001517045.1). Taxonomy (NCBI): domain Eukaryota; kingdom Viridiplantae; phylum Streptophyta; class Pinopsida; order Pinales; family Pinaceae; genus Pseudotsuga; species Pseudotsuga menziesii. Next base: position 11,973 of record LPNX010143151.1, on the reverse strand, counting down.
AGACATTTTTCATGCATATAAATTGTTGCTTACCTCATTTATTTACCAAGATCATATATAAATTGTTTTATGTTGTCGTTAAATCTATATGGGAAAGCAAGAGGTATAATGTACTGTAGAAAAAATCAAATCATTATCTAATGTTTCCAAATAGGAGAGAACAATTACAAAAAATATTTATTTAATGGAAATTATATACGTAAATAATTACCTTAATTAATATATGACAGTCATGAGTTTTAACACCGCCAGAATCACCTTTTTTGGTTAGTATATTTTGTATGTTCGACGAAACCCCATCGGAAACTTTATTTTATGAATGACCTCTTTTATAACATTGCTTTGTTGCTGCGTCAATAACCATTGAAAACTCATATTTTGGTACCCATTTCTAGCATTGGAAATAATTACACTTCGCAATACGTGATTGGATTATGCAATGTCACTATAAAATTTTCCAATTTTATATTTGTCAAACCTTCCATTTAATGTCTGTTATATCATTTATGTTACATTCTTCCTGTATGCATTGTGTCAAACAACTAAGCTATTTGTAGGTGCTTGTAGTAAAGAAACATACTTAATTGTATGTGGTAACTCTTCATTCCTCGTTGAATCCCATTCACACCTTAAATACATTCATTAAACATAAATGTAAACACATGAACAATAATTCATGACATCCATGGTAGAGAAAATTCAGTAAAAATATAAAAATCATAATACTACGTGAACATATTGTATTCTGCATATACAATTTGCATACCTCGATTATTTCTATTATATTCCAACTTTCATAGGTGAGTTGTAATTCTTCGTGGTTTTTTTGCATTCTGTTCTTGAATTTTTTTGTTTCGATAGTTTCGTACCTATGTTTTTTAGGGAGGAAGTGCATGTACTCATCAAACACCTCGTTTGCTAAAATTCTTGAACGATGATATTTTATCCTAGAACCACATACTGGACATGCAAATTTTCATTTTGTTTGAAGACCTGTGAAATATATGTATTAATGTTATAGCATCAAAAGATTATTATTTCAAAAAAAAAAATGCATGTTTTTTACCTTTAAAACATATAATTTTAACGACTTCCAACATAAAGCTACATACCACAAAAATGTGTTAATCTGGCAGCGTCATGAATTGTCCATGCAAGTATTCCATGGAACTGAAATTGTTTCTTCTTTATTGGTATAGTGATGTCATACATAGTGATTCCATCCCATAACTTCAATATCTCCTTGATAAGAGGCTCAATATATACATTCATATATTTAAATTGGTACTTGCGTAATTGATCAATAAATAGACAATATTGCTATTTAGTTATCCTTCCAAATATATAAAAGGTGTTGTCATGCAGAAATTAAACAAATAACTTTATGAAATAGCACAATTACTTTTAAAAAAAACCTAGCATAATCAATGCCAACATTGTTTGCTCTCTCTTAATCATCATCCAAGGAGGTAGGTTATTGTTTACGATGAAAACAGGCCACAATGAGTAAGTAGAATGAGGATTACCAAATGGATTGAAACCATCAACTACCAATGAAAGTCTAACATTATGCGACTCATCTTTAAAAATTGGCCATTTTTCTTTGATGTTATTCAATGTGGAACAATCTGCGGGAATTCGAAGAACACGATATTCACTTCTGTTCTTCGCATGGTAATCCATAAATTGTGCAATACTTTGGCATGTGAATAGTCATTGGAAATGTGGAATTATGGGAATATAATGAAGAAATTTATGAGGGACCTATTTTGTTACTTGTTCAGTTCAATATCTACTAATTTCACATTTTGGGACTTTTTTTTCTTATCCATGTTTTACCTAAGATTCCCACAGTTGTCTATTTTCCTTTCAGAAAATCCTAGCCTAAGATTTCCTTGGTCACTTTTTTCCAACCCCACGAAGGCCGACCCTTTTCCCTATTTCTGACAAAGCGTCATAGGTCCTTTGTCTAATGGATAAAAGTGCAATAGATACTAGATGTTTTCTAGCAGTAGGCTCCGTCGGTGCTTCTTCACCGAAAGATAAGAGTGTAGGTTAATCCAAAACATGAAACAAAGAACATTCTAGAAGCTTCCTTGTGAAAACCTATGTGGATTTTGTTCCTACTATCTAGGGAGAGGTGGCATTTTCCTTCCTTGCCTATTGGGATTACCTCCCATCCATTCCCTAAGTGAATCTCATCATACCTGGCCTATAAATGAATCCTTCATGGAGTGAATGAGGAGAGGCCAAAGAAAGCACCCTTATGTTGTTGGACTAAGATCTAGTTTAGAGGAAAGATAGAGTGAGCTTACGTGTGAAGACATTGTTGTAGGTGTGAAGGATTGTAGATTTGTTGTAGGGGATAAAGCTAGCAACATCAAGGATTTATCATTGTAACTTTACTCTCTCATTATTAATACAAAAGTGTTACCCTTTCCCATATTTAATGTTTGTTAATATCAATTAAATGTTGTTAGAATCATTGATCACTAGCATAGATGATTGATTTGTAATGATTCTCTCACTTTGTGCTTTTGTCTTTTAATATATTTTCTAGGTATTGATGTTTACAAGAAGGAATTTTGTAATAAGGACAAAAGGACTTGGATCTGAGGTATGATGTTAGTTTCAAGTTGATAAAATTGATTACCTAGGGGAAGGATATGTTGTTGTGATATTTTATTATACACTTGTGTCTTGTAGGGTAGAGGAACAACTGGTGTCCATATCGGTTGCAAAGTTCCTTGAAACAAAATTGGTGACAATACTGGGGACAACTTAATATAGTTAGATCTAGGGCAGATCTGGTTAGATCTAGAGCAGATCCGTTTATATCTACAACCGTTGGTAACTTTATTGATTATGAAGCTTACATTCCCATATTTATCTCTTTCAGTTGATAAGGTGAGTGATCCATTTTGCTAATCCTATTAATTTCCTCTGTTTAGAATTTTTTTTCACTGTTGTCAGTCCAACTCATCCTAGTTTCTTGGTTTCTTTTGCAGATTTTTAGTTTTTGCATCTTCAGATCCACCAGTGCACCCATCTTTGTCTGATAGAGAGACTTACTCTCAGTGGTGCCTTTTTCCTCTAGGTTTGTTGTGCTAACAACAACTTTCAATGAATTACACAGAGCACGAAAGGTTCTCTACTCTAGTGGACAAGAAGCATTGATCTCCTTGTAGCGCTCTGGTGCAGCTTCCTTCTGTGAACCGAGGTAGGTCTTTTGAATTGCCTGTATTTTGATTTTTGATGTTTGTATTTCTATGGAAATTCTAGTGTGATTTGCTTGAGTTTTTTTATTGATTGAATATGGTGGTTTTGATAATTTGATTCTGATTGGTTGAGCTTAGTTTAAAAACATTTCCTTCTTTATTAGTGAAAAGCCATAGTGAAAGGAATTGTGTGAAAACGAGTCTTGGATTCTTTTGATTGTTGTTGTTTACTCTCCGAAAGTATTTGTTGGAAAAAAGGAAATATTAGTGTCTCAGTAATTCAGTTTTCTTTAGAATTACTTTTTTCATTTATGTTTCAAAATCATATTTGAAAAATAAATAAAAAACTAGTTATCTTGTCTTGTTTTTGCTTTTAAAAGTCCATTTTTGGTTTTCATGAATTATTTAGGAAAGTAATACTTTTTGGTGTGATTGAGTAGAATTTATTTTGATAAAAACATTAGAGGCTCAGTCTTCTTTTCGTGATTCATAGATTTAAAGTTCTTATTGGTGAAAAGTTTTTGTTTGGAGAATTCTTCTTAGAATTACTTGCTAGTTATTGTAATTGAATTGTTGAAAGTGGCATTCAATTGGTGTATTTTTTAAGGAAAAATAAATGGTCTCTCCCTACTCTAGATAGTTCTCATTGAAAAAAAATAAGTGCATCACATATAGATTAAAATTTTCATTTTTGAGATAACACCTCACAAACGTTCACTAATCATTCAGATAAAATAAAAGGTAGCCTTAGGATAAAATTTTATAGAAATTTGAGTGATAGGATAGAGATGTGTTCTAACATCTTAAAACGTAGGATCTGTCATTCCATTCCTGCAATACAATATGGGGTCTACATGCTTCCTCCATGTACCATTGATATATAGAACGACCTTTCACGTCCTTGAGGTATATCGAAAGGTACTTCACGTACTCGATTCTATATGGGAGGGGCCCTTTCGAAGGGTTGTGCATTAGACAACACTACTATGGATTTGAGCTACCACATACCCTGCGTATATCGATAGATCCTACTAGTATTCCTAACCCATCTAAGAAAAGACCTTTGGCTGTCTTGTTGGAGAAATAAACTGAGAACAACACTCAGGGAGCTACTACGCACGTTCAGTCCAAGTAATCAGGTGTTCAGGAAAGGGACAGTCCCAATCCTCCTTATTATGCTTCACTATTGGACCCTGCGGTATATCATAAGTTGTGACAACTTGAAAATGCTAGTGAGAGATTGGCTATATTCAACCCATCCAATCATTTAATTTTGCTTGTAGCCTTAGCTTGTGTAGGTTTGTTTGTATGTGTATTTATTTTTTGTTGACCCAGTCAGAAAACTTCAGCCACCATAGTGCTTGAGTGCTTTGCAAGGCCACATTATTGTATATTTCAAGGTTTATCACCTGACTTTCCTCCTACTGTGGAAGGACAGGAAGGTGAAATAATGGAACAACCATCTTCTACTAATGCTCATATGGAAAATATTGCGACTACTAAAACTAGAGAAGATTTCTCTGCGTATGATAATCCTTTGGTCTAACTGCCTCTTTTGGATGATGCCCGTTTTGATCATTATCCGATGAAAGGTTAACCAAGCTCAACTAATTGGACATTCAATTACCCCCCTGATGAGGCCATAGAAGGATAATATGGTCTAAAAGCTCCTTTTTGGAGGACCTCCCTAGGTCAGTCTATTGTTGATTATGGAACTATTACAACTAAACTGGAGCCATCTATACTATCTCCTTTAAGGAAAATTTTAGAGAGTGCTCTATTAAAGGAACAATTTCTCTAAGATTATATCGAGCGTTTGCATCAAAGCGCAGAATAATTTAAAAATTTTGAGAAACCAAGGAGGAGAAGTATTTCCTATCTTACAAGTCCTTCAAGATCAACACCACCTCGATATCATGCCCTTTCACCACCTCAAATAGTTCTTCTTCCAAAATCACCGACCCAACATTTGGTTACTCAAAAAATGGTTCACATGCCACTTCCTAGTCAAAATCCATTCCAAATCCCCTCTTCCAGTTAGGATTCCCCATCTATCTCAAATCCTTCCATAATTTCTATAACTGCAAGTCATTCCCCAGTACAAGTTACGTCATCTACCAGAGGACCCATTTCTAGCATGGGGAAAAAATTACCAATGGGATCACCAACAACAAACATCTCTCTTCCTAATACTACTATGGTTGTACCTCCTACCAGTCGGGGAGGATCCTCGTGGGTCCAACCTCCCGTTAATCCACTTTCTTGGGGATATACTTATCTTGTAAGTTAGCCACCCATGGCTAACCAAGACTATCAAATTGCACCGTCGAGGTTAGTCTATCCCGGAATGCCTTACCATGGAAATATGTTTGTCCCTTGGGGATAGCCGAATTGGTCTAATGTCCCGTCTTATGGAGGAGCTTTCATAAACACTGGTGGGTTTTACGGTGGTCCACTCGGAGACCCACCACTTGGAGGGCCCCTAAGAGGACCTAGAGGACCTGGAGGAACTAGAGGATCTAGAGGATACAAAGGATCTCGTGGACCATATGGAGGTCCACCACCTAGAGCACCACTGTCTAGAGGACCCCCACCTGGAGGCCCACCACTTGGAGGACCACCAACTCGAGGAACACCTTACAGAGGTCCACCACCTAGAGGAACCCCATGTGGAGAACCACTACCAACACCACCTCCCAAAGGACCACCACCACCACCACCTAGAAGACCACACTATAGAGGCCCACCTCCCTTGGGTGGCCCACCACCTGGTGGACCTTTGACTATCAAACAACCTAATCAACCAACTTTGAGGCCATCATCTATGCCCATTTATCAATCTTCTATGGTCATAATGGTCCACAAATTCCATACCAATACTACTTATATCCTTAACCTAATCAACAATTTCAATTTTTGGATACATTAGATATACCAAATTTGTCCTGGTTGATAAAGGATCTAATACATCACGATCTATCCTGGCCAACCATTTCAATCAAATTACCTTTGGATATACCAAAGTTCGACGACAAACTCAGTGAAAATCCTAAGAACCATGTGATGAATTTTCATATATGGTGTTCATCCAATTCCCTGAGGGATCGTTCAATCCATCTACAGCTGTTTTAGAGAACCCTCATAGGTATTGCTGAAAAATGGTATATAGAGATACCATAATACTCTTTTTGGGATTTCAATGCTTTAGTAGTGGAATTCTTAACTCATTTATAATTACCAATCTTGTATGAGACAGGTACAGACCTATTAACCTCACTTCGACAAAGCATCTCGACACATATCTCCGATCAAATATATGAATGAAGACGAAGACATAGGTTAATCAAGGCGCCTATTCTTGACCAGTTACTTGTTAATTGATTCACAAATTATTTACTCCCACCCATTTCTAGATATGTTTCCATCGGAGGCGTTTTTATGGAGGAGAAAGCTAATAGTAGTTCTCAGTACTTACAATTGGTTTACGTGCAGTCAGGTACTCTATATGACTTAATTCCCCATGCTCCTCGTCCCATAAATGATCCATCAAGAAGTGCAACTGATCCACCTACTGATGGCATCCTTGGCTCAGTTAAAACTCAAACGATAGAAAAATATACCAAAAAGCAAACTCAACCTGCCACACCAATAAGTCAGCCAACACCACCACCTAAAACCACACCTTCTCCTGTTGCTTCCATCGAGATAAATGAGGTCCAATACGTTGAATCTTCAGATGGAAAAAATAAATGAAAACATAACGTGAAAAAATTGATAGTCAACATGAAGGTAATAAGTCACCAAATCCTAATGTCGATTCCAAAGGTAAGAGAAAGGTAAAATATCCCTGCTTAATCTATGGAGGTGATCATTTCACCAAAGAATGTCCTTGTCATAAGGAATTTAATAAGTTTTTGAAAATTTCACCGACCCTATCATTTCTAAAAGACCCTTTACCTACCCAACAACAATTGATTGATCATCAGTCTTTGCATGGGCCTTCCTCATCAATTGATGAAGTTAAAATGATGTCTAATGAAATGATTAACCTGAATACAATAGCACATAGCTATGACCCCCTTCCACAGAAGAAACTTGATGAAGTTCCATTCAATAAACCCTCATCATTCACACCTCCTCCTAGTAATGGTATTCATATTGAAAAACCTATACCTCAGGAAATGCTTTCCCACATAAGAGTATGCTTCGTAAGTCTGTTATCAATCCTAACGTGCATGCTGCCCAATACTATAACATTGTAGAATTTTTGTCCCAGGAACCATGAGCTATGTCGGCCCTAGAAGTACTCCAAACTTGTCCCACTCAACAGAAAAATTTTCTCACGACACTTGGAGCTATGGATCCTGAGAATAGTAACATCATTTCCTTCAAACTGGATGAGTTTAAAACCAGTCTCTCACTTTAGTTGCCTTTCCAGCTAACCACTAAAATTGCTGGAAATAATATCCATCACATTGTTTTGGACAGGGGAGCCTCTACCTTGGTCATGTCTATGTCTTTTTGGAGAGCCATTGGTTCTCCTTAGATTAATCATTCACCTACCACACTCAATTCCTTTTATGGTCATGGATTTAAACCCTATGGATTACTGTCTTCCATCCAGGTTGAGCTGAGAGGAAAATCAATCTCCATCCACGTTAAAGTCGGTGATGCTCCTTTGGAATACAACTCGTAGGTCATAACTAGTTTTATGCTACGCAATCCATAGCATCGACCATTTTTTGGATCATCCAGTTCCCATTCCAAGGAAGTATTGTTACTATAGATTAGTTAGATTTCATTACCCCTAATGCTATTTCCAATGATACAAACAACACCCCACTTCTGACTTCCCCACAGTATTAGAATATCTAGGTACGCATTCTTAAAGACTCTTCACTCATGGGAGTCTTTCCATTGTGAAACCATCCTCCTACTTCTCAAACTACATCCATAAACATGATTTCTAGCTCTATCATAGACAAAGGAAAATCTATTGTTGAATCAACATCACTTAAACCTTTTGAAGAAGTCTATAGTGCTATACAATCCACCAGTCACCCTACCATCAGTGGTCATTTGTTGGTGGCCTAATGTTTTTATCACCTACCATATTGGATAGATAGCCCCCCCCCGATCTCTAGATTATCTTTCACATACACTTCCTATTGATGAATCCATTATGGAAGTTATGTCCTTGGAAGATATGCCTTGGAGAGATAATCATCATCGATCCTCTTTGCTCCCCCCTTGCCATGTTGTAGAAGATCACTTTGCATCAGCATTTTCATATGATATAGTCATGAACCCACAGTCTCTGATTCTCACTCGTGATTTTTAGTCTGATGGAAATCTATGCAATATTACAAAAACTATGCTCGTGGACATATCAATGAAACTTGGTGTTTCAGAGAATATACAAATAGGCCAAAACTCTTCTCCTTCCAAGGTTCAATTATATACCACCTTATTCAAAGAATTTAGAGATGTCTTCACTTGGACAAACAAATAAATTCTAGGGATTGATCCCTCCATTGTTGTTCATGATATCAAAACCTACCTTGCTGCCAAGCCAGTATGCTAAAAATTATGCCAAGTACATCCATGAAAAACAACAGCCATTAAGGAGGAAGTTGGAAAACTTGTAAGGGATAGCTTTATATACCCCGTACCTTTAACTGAATGGGTATACAATATATTTCCTATGAATGAAAAGTAGGGTACTATTAGGGTTTGTACCAAGGACAATTTTCCCACCCCATATATCGATTAAATAATCGATAATTGTGCTGGAAGCGTAATATTTTCATTCATGAATGGCTATAATTAGATCCAAATAATCCCTTCAAATCAACATAAGATGACCTTCATATTCCAATGGGGGACCTTTGCCTATCACAAATTATTTTTTTTATTAAAAAATGTTAGCACTACATTTCAGCATGCCATGTTGTATTTTTTTCATGATATTAAACACATTGTGGAGCCCTATTTTGATGACTTGCCTTCTCATTACAAGTAGCGGGACCTTCATGTCAAGCATCTGAGAGGTATTTTTCTTAGGTGTCGTCATTTCAACATCCATCTGAACCACCACAAATGTGTTTTCTGTGTCAAAACTGGCCTATTTCTTGGTTTCATCATGTCTATGGATGGGAACTGTATTGATCCTTTGAAAATCGAAGCTATCCTGGATCTACCTACTCCCATGAATGTCATAGAACTCAAAGTTTGCAAGGGAAGGCAAAATTCTATGTCATTTTGTTTGAAACTATACAGAAAGGACACACGGTTTCATGAGATTGCTTAAAAAGGATATAACTTTTGTCTAGGATGACTTCGCGTAGCGTGCATTTGACAATCTAAAACATGCTCTCAACCATGCACCTATATTGCAACCACCTAAATATACTAAGGATTATTCTTTATATGTGGTTGCATCCCTGTCAACTATAGGCATGGTCCTAGTTGAAACAGACGAACATGAACTGGAACATGTGATATACTATGCTAGTAAGAGTCTTCTAGAATCTAAAACCTGATACTCACATGTGGATAAAATAGCTCTTTCCATGGTCATCGTGGTCTAGAAGTTCCGTCACTATTTTTTTCTTCACACTACTACCAATTATGTTGACTCTAACCCCATGTACTACATTTTAACATGTTAGGTACTTGGGGGAAAATACTCACGATGGATCGTTATCCTCCATCAATTTGAGTTGGCATTTTCTAAAACTACTTCCAAGAAGGCTTTTGTTTTTGTTGATATTATATGTTACCTTTCCCTTACTATGAAGGATACAGAGCCCATCAATTCATTACCTGATGAATCATTGTTTCTCGTTCGTACAACTGATCTATGGTAATGAGCTATCATTCTTTATCTCCAAACTTTACGATATCAACCCACTGCCACCCACAATGAACGACGTCATATTCACAACCATGCTAAATACTATCTCATTTTGAATGATACCTTATACCGTCGTGGCATATATTCTATATTATGACATTGTCTTACACATGAAGAGGTTGAGCTCGTCTTAAATGATTACCACTCTTGAGCTTGTGGAATTCATCTCTTCAGGTTGGCTACTACCTAGAAAATACTGCACACAGGTTATTTTTGGCTCTCGATTATCAAATAATGTATTGAAACTGTCAAGAAATTCCCTCCCTATCAATTTTTCACAACTAAGAAGCAGACCTTTCCATGTTCACTTCACCCTGTCATAGCAGTTATCCCTTTTGTGAAATGGGGCATAAACTTTGTGTATTGTAGGCCTACCTCAGCTGGGGGGCATGGCTACATTATTGTGGTTGTGGACTACTTTACAAAATGGGCTGAGGCTATGCCCACATATGCCGAATACCAGAAAATAATTTTTTTTTCTTATTTAACCATATCATCCCTAGGTTCGGGATTCCTAGGGCCATTGTGACAGACGATGGGTCACAGTTCCAAGGAAAAATAATGGCATAACTTAGTGCAAAGTTATGGTTTCACCACGATAACTCTGCACCTTACTACCCCAAGGGAAATGGGAAAGTTGAAGCGATAAATAAAGTATTGAAAACCATGCTTCACCGAATGGTAGGGTAGGCCAAATCAAATTGGAACTTGCAAGTGTTTTATGCACTTTGGGGCTATAGGACCACTGCAAATAATTCCACCAGTTTCACACCTTTTCAACTGGTATATGTATTGGAAGCAACACTCCCGATAGAATGCGATATCCCTTCTCTAAAGCTCGTTGTGGAACTTTTTCCTAGCACCACTATAGAAGAGGAACTATTTATGTATCTAAATAAACATGATGAAACTCGCCATGATGCTTCCTTAGCAAATGAGGCACACCAATGGTGGATGAAATCCCAAAATGACAAAGCCGTTCACCCCTGCTCTTTAAATGAAGGAGATATGGTCTTGACTTATGATGAGAAGCATGATAAGTTGGGGGAATGGAAATTTGAATCTATGTGGCACGAGCCTTACATTATCAGCTGTGTTTTGGAAAAGTGTGCATATGAGTTAGTAGAGTAGGATGGGATATCCCTAGGTGAGCCCTGCAACGGTATCTACCTTAAAAGATACCCAGCCTAGGTCATCTAGCATAGGGTCTTTGTAAATAATGTTTTTAGATTGCTCTATGTCTTCATTTGAAAGTGTGATTTTTTGTGTGATTTAAGATGTGTTTCACAAACCCTAATTATGTATGTCCTATGTCTAATGGACAAATAACCACTTGTACTAGAGTCATGGATGGTGTTAATAGTTACATGTTAAATCTTGCATCCATGGCTTTGGTATTGTACTCTCCTACATGTGATCTGGTGATTTTAGGGGGTATTTGTTTAGGTCCCTCCACCAACAATCTCACAGAGTATCATGCAGTGATTGGATTTTTGATGAAATCCCTAGCTAACGATGTAAGGGAGATTAGGGTTTACCTAGATTCGGAACTAGTTGTTCAATAGATTAACCGACTTTACACCATCTGGAACCCTCTACTCCTTCAGACATTCCAAAAGGGTTAGGTTCTTCGAAAGGTATTTTGGGAAAGTCACATATCAACATATTTCGAGACATCTAAATGTTGTTGCAGATTCCTTAGATAATTATGTCTTATATTGGTATATTGCTCATAATTAAAAATCCAATTATAACATAAATAACATGTATATAAATTCATAAGTAGGAATTTATTTCACACATCACATTTTTTGCACACACATCTGTAAATAATATATA